>BPLS01000612.1:134411-153956 GCA_019656275.1 Rhododendron kiyosumense
GAAAGATCAAGTAGCTGGCAGAAATAAATTAATATTGACGAACCAAATTTATTTTGGCTGTTTATCTTTAATAAGAAATTTTACTATTAATCAAAGATAAGGTCAGGATATAATGATTAAAGGGACTAGCACATAACGACATCATTATATCAAGGATGACATCCCTACTAGGTATTTAACAGGACTGCATTAATTCAAAAAATTATTAAGTAAAAAAATTTTAATTAATGCATCCGAGATTCAGGGCGTTACAACAAGCAAATATGGTTTTAACGTACGAGTCAAATATGATTTCGAACTTGAATATAATTGAGTTCAATATTTAACACTTTTATCGATAGGATTATAAGAATTTTACTCTGGTCCGACATCTTGAAGTTGGCCAATCAAGTTGACACCAACCCCGAAGGTTATCTCATACCGTGGTACACATTCTCTAACGGGGCTTTTGATTCCGGTGAAATCTCCGTCACTTGAGCGAGCAGAAGGTAAAATGTCGAACCAATATGGTAGTTGTAGAGGTAAAGCTCATTGAAGTTTTGAAATCTCTTCTTTGTCATGTGTGATCTTATTCCTTCTATTATGTCCTTGAACAACTGTCGAAAGACTAACTATTTCGAAAAGAAGTTTGACGTTAACATACAAAATGTTACAAAATTTCTAGAGGAATATCACAAATGGATCGAAAACGAGCACATAATACCATAGATAGAGCTGCAGAGATGAGAGAACAAATAAGCAAATCCAAGAAGAACCAAGCACTGAAATCTACAAACGATATTGGACACGCGTCGACTCCAAATTGACCATGTTGGTTTCGAAACTATGGTTTACCAGAAAGGCAACTTTGTAGTAGCGTTTGTATTGAATGCCAAAAGTTGGATAATGAGTGAAAGCGTTTTTTCCAAAAGCATTGAAGTGGAGCGAGGTAAAGAAAACCGAAACTTATTTAATTAACTGTGTGTTCTCTCCACACAAAATTTTTCGAAAAAGCTAGAATTTCTCAATTTTTGTAGGATCTAATTTGGAGGAAAGTTGATTTTCCAATTTGGAGGGAAGTTGATTTTCTACGCTAGAAAAGTTACAAGAGAATGCGTAGAAAGTAAATTTATTGAGAATCGTATGTACAAAGAATAAAATTGTTTCTCAAAACTTGTACAAGAGCAAACTACTGTAGTTGATTTTCTCTTCCTTTCCGTCTAATTGGAGGGAGCAAAGCAAATTTTTTTATTTTATTTTTATCCGCAGGGAGCAAAGCAAATTGATCAACTGCGTATGAGTCTATGACAGGACCCTTTTTTTTTCTTATCCAAAAATCATTTGCAAACAGCTGTACCAGGATATCAAGTGCCAATTTGGAGAGAGTATCAGACAAAGCGACATTATATATATCCCAAGGGCGACCTTGGAAGGCATCAAATGTACTTTGCTCCCATCTATCAACATCATATATTGCATGTGCGAGAACCATTAATGCCGTCTACTAGTTCATCAAGCCATCTTCCCCACGCTAATGAATTGTGTTTGTTTGGATCATGGATTTTGGGAGGAAAAGGAAAAAGATAAGAAGATGAAGTCGAATGCATTTCTTGTTAATTTCTCACTAGAGCTCAGAACATGTAGAAAAAGAAAAACAGGAGCAAAATCAAGAAGGTGATAACTATAATGGAGGAGAGGTTGGCGATGGTGGTGCGGTGGGCATCGGTGTTGATGGTTGTTGGGCACATAGTTGTCACGGGCGAAAAGCGCACTGAGGCCCAAAGTCCTATTGGGCCTGAGGTGAGGCGCATGCCTTTTTGAACCGAGGCGCACATATGCGGAAAAAAATAGGAAAAATAGCACACACTAATATTTCAAGTAATAATACACTCTTCGAATTTAAAGAACATATTTTTATGTAAAGCTACAAACATTAAAGAAATTATTTTCAGAAAATTCGAACTTGTTTCTATACATTTAGATTAATTACTTTCGAAAATAATTACTCCTATTTCTGAAAATAATTAAACAAACAAGTTCAATTTAAACAAACAAGATCAACTTGTTTTCAATGTGTGTTGTGTTGTGTAAAGAAGAGGAGAGTAATAGTATATATGTATGGAGAGAGAGAGAGAGAGAGAGAGAGAGAGAGAGAGAGAGAGAGCTGTTGATTCATAGAGAAAGAGAGAGAGTGTGTCATTGGAGAGACTAGATAGAGTGTTGATGGAGAGAATTGTTGATTCAGAGAGAGGGGGAGAGAGAGAGTCAATGGAGAGAGTACCTCTGTTGATCGATCGATTGAGAGTGAGAGACCCAGAAAAATTGATCACATACTGCTGTTGTTCGATATAGAGAGAGACCCAGAGAAGTCTGCTACTTCGAACAACTGAGGTATATGTTTAACCTAAATCTTGGATCCAACGGTTGTGAATCAAAGTTAAAAGAAATGCGCTTTTTTCTTGCCTCTCGCCTGGTCGCTTTTTCTCGCTTTGTGCGCCTATCCTGCGCCTTGTTCAAGTCACCTCGCCTGGGGCTAGGCAAAGCGCTTAGGGTGCGCCTTGCCTCGCCTAGGGCATAGGCGCGCTTTTGACAACTATGCCATGACCGGTTCACATACAACTAATTACAAAACTAAGAACAGAAATAATCACATAGCTCAGAAACATAATGACTTTGAGCTAAGCAAGTGACAACAAAATGACACATTTTGGACATCCATATGACTGATCAATCAATTAACGAACAGAATTGGAACTCACAGTTCTTGTGACCTTTTCAATAGATAGTTCCATTGCTGTTGTTAGTACCACCGTACCAGTACAAAAAAATCAGACACTGAAGCATTTTTGATGTCAAAACAAGCGAACACAAAATGCAATCCAGAAAATATATCAGAAGCTGAAAATTTCAGTTACCAATTAACATAAAGTACAACTGCTCTTGTCAATCGCCTACCTAGCTTAAAGGTAGTTTACCCTTATCTTTTTCACTTTTTTGCTCCAAAATAAACTGCTGAACTCGCTGTGCCATCTGATTCATCTGCAAGATCATCTCTTCAGTCTCATCATGTATCTGTTTCGGCAAACAAACCTCTAAATAATCGAACCACTCATCCAGTGTCATCTTCTCTAAGTCCAGCCCACCTCCTTCACCTTGAACAGCTTCTGACTGCTCATTCAGTAAACTCTCTTCAACTCTTTCCCACTCCTCATCTCCCTTCTCATCTACAACCTTATTTTCGACACTCTCCAATGGCTCACCCCGCAAATTGTTCTTTCTCCTCGTACCCCCTTTGGTCATTTTACCGACAATCTGACTTGAAATCTCAACTACTTGACACCCATTTCCACCAACACTGGAATTCTCTTTGTTTTCTGAATTCTTTTCAACTTTTTCACAATCTTTCTCTTCTTTCTCATCTAAGATCTCATTTTTCACACTCTCCAATGGCTCATTCTGTAAAACCTTCTTTCGACTCCTACCCCCTCGGGTCATTTTATCAACAACTTGATCCGATGTCTCAGCTTCTAAATTGGAATTCTCCTTCTTCTTCGAACTACGAGTGATCCTGGTACTCAATTCCCGCCCCTGTTTCGTCCCACTCGGGCCCATAGTGTCGTATTCTCCTACATCGTTGGCCTCACACAAGCTCTCTTGAGGCTCAACATTCTCTTTCCTCAGCCGACCTCGCCGCCTCGGCTTCTCCGCAGGCTTTCCCAATTCTCCCCCAAACCCTAACCCTAGCTCACTATCTTCACCAATCGAAGCCAAATTCGCCTTCGAACCACAACCGCGCCTGGGGTTCCGCCGCAACCGACTGGCACCGCCTCCGCGGTCCACCGCCTCGATCATCACCTTGATGGACGTGTACTCGCCGATTTTGATTACGTCGCCGTTTCGGAGATGGGAGGGGGTCTTAGGCGTGAGGTCGGAGCCGTTCAACACGGTGCCGTTCGAGGAGCCGACGTCGGTGACGAGCCATTCTCCGGATTCTGTGGAGTCGATGGAGAGGTGGTTGGTGGAGATTCCGTCGTCGTTGATGGGGAGTTTGCCGTTGCGGACAACTCGGCCTCGACCTCGGCCGATTTGGATCGTGGATCCGAGTGGGAATTCTAGGGTTTCGCCCTCTCGCGGGCCTTTCTCAATGATTAGCTTTAAGGATGAGCCTTCTTCCGCCATTTTCGTGCCACAGAGGGGGAGAGAGAGAGAGAGAGAGAGAGAGAGAGAGAGAGAGAGAGAGGTTTTTCAGAGGGAAGGAACAAAGACGTTTGAATGAAAGAAAGGGCTTTGGATCGATACTGGAGAGGAAAGAGATTTCAAATTTTGGGGAATTTTAGATTGGACCCCCTTCAACTATCTTTTATTTTCAAGTTACCCTTTTCCGTTTAGAGTCAGACACTTAGCCCCCTCAAAGTATAAAGATATAAGACAAAAACGGATTCAACGCTGTTAACAGACAACTGTACGCTTTCACCCCTCAGGCCTCAACCATTGCTAGTATTCGCTACACATTGTCTCTAAAAAGGGTTTTTTTTTTTTTTTTGTTTAAAAATGTTTGTTACATGACAAAAAGTTGTAAAAATGGGCTCCACTTTGTGTATTAAGAATGCGCTAAGTTCAAGGATGGGATCAGGGGGTCTACTGGCAGAGACCACCACAACAATAATTTTTGAAAATGCAATTATTATATGTAAAAAAAAATATTATGCCCAACTTATATAGTTCCGCCACCACTAAATTTTTTTAGTATACATTTCGCCACTATTAAGATAAAATCCTAGTTTCGTCCTTGGCTAAGTTGGAGAGAAGGTAGTATTGTAGTGGTAGATCAAATTAGAGTATGTTAGCATAAGAGTAAAATGGTCCCACCATTTTCCTTCTCTATCCCCCATTACTCCGGCTTCTCTCTTCCTTTTCTTTATTTTTTCTTTCTCCTCTCTCTTCCTCTAACTTGATACACGGCAAAGCACTTTCTTCCTCTCTTTTTTTATCGGCAAAATAAATTTTATTAAAACTTGACTAAAGGTACATCGAGCGTCCAATGAAAAATTGAACGGAACACCGAAAGGGTAAACCCTAGGGACAAAGCCGGTAAAACAAATGTTTTGTGAAAATGAGCAAACTTGGGAAAAGAAGAAAAGAGCAATTGTTCATTCTTGTAAAAAGTTTGAAAGAGTTTGTCAATTGAGATGAGAGGGAAGGGCTTGATTCAGAGTTCATTGACAAATTGTTCATTAGCAATTCAGAGTTCATTCTTGTAAAAAGTTTGAAGAGTTTGTCAATGGTAGAGAAGACCCTCAGCGGAAATTGTTGTTGCGGTTATGAACTGAAACATCTAAGTGACAAATCATGCCGATGAGAGAGCGTATTAGTTTGAGGGGAAAGCAAAAAGTCTGAATAACACAATTATTTCAAAAAAAAATGCGTGAAGGAGGCCCACGGGGAGTGCTGGCAGAAAATCGCCTCTGTCCGGCTCATCCAGACAGAATTTAAACTCTTTCAAGAAGAGAATTTCAACATAGTTTAGGTTGATGAAACCGCCAAAATGTGTTACCCACGTACACAATTGCTTTACCCATCAACTAGGCTTGTCCGAATTTCCCCTTGACTGGTTTTCTCAGTTGGGTTGTGGTTCCCAGTCTTGGTTTCCTCGGATCTCGAGAGTAGCGGTGGTGGGCGAATAACAACTTCGGAATTTGGTTCATGGAGTTGGTGGTATAAGAGCCGGGGATTGGCCCTAGGGCCGGTTGTCCTGATTATCAACTGTGGGGAGTCTATGCAAAGGGATTCACATTCATCAGCGCCGTGGGCCGGTTTTGATCAGAGTCTTAGCCCTTGCGGATTTGCTCCTCATTCCTCCGTGCCCAGAGCCTGCTCGTGTCAGCGGGGGCTTGCCAAAGATTCTTCTCCACTACTTCAATTTGAGATCTAGTCTGTGCCTCCATCGTCGGTGGCGGGTGGTTTTCTCTCGACTGGAACATGGCCGACATGCTAGGTGGATTTTTTCCATTGGTGGCTCTGATTTTCTTTTGTCTGGTGTTTCCCCTGTTTCCATCAGTCATGTTTTGGTTATCTCTGTTTGGGAGCCTGCCCTAGGCCGGGGCGGCTACTGATAAATGGCTGGCCTCTCGTGTCCCGATCCTTTGTGGCAGTGAGTTGTGTACAGGTCTACTCTCTAGTTGTCGTGACAGCTTTGTCGTTGCCCCTTAGTCACTGGTTTTCATTGGTTATTATTTCTGTGATAGCCTGTTGTAGGTTTCCATTTCATTGTACTCGGATGAATTCGTTGTTTTAGCTGTGTTTGGCTGTAAATGAAATAAATTTCTGATAAAAAAAAAATTCAACCAAGCAATCACCCCCTTACGAACATATAATGCACTTGCAATTCACATAAAAAGAAAAACACATTTCTTTTTTAATTCAAAACAGTGCCAAAAATAGTACTACTATTGATAAGAAATCTAAACGGTAATACAAGGAACTTTTGATGCATAACCAAAATTGAATAATTAAAAACTTGTCATATTATCTTTTAATTATTCATTTAATGATTTACAAAGATTAACATTTTCAAATCCCGCAATGATTCATAATAATAAAAAAAACCCATTTTTTGGAGATGGAGAATAAATGTAAGAAGCAATATATATTTGTCAAAGAGTACCGCTACCTTTTACACAACAGGAACGTACATATGGATGAAAGAAAGAAAGCTCACAAAAGAAGAAAGAAAGATCCATATGGATGATATCGAGGTTTTAAGTCTTGTGTCTATGGGTGAGGTGAAAATCAAATCAAATATGTTGACTTGTTTTGCCAGAATGGACCAAGGTTGTCAATACGGAATCGTATCCACCAATACCAGTAGATTTGTACCTTTTTTTTTGGCAAAACCGGTACCTCAAAGGCTCAAACCATTTAGTTTTGCTTCTGTTAAAAAATCCTTGCTGTTGGGTGGGTCAGCATCAGTCATACTATATTTTTAAAATTTTCTTCTATTTTTTAGAAAATAATTCTATAATTAATTCTTTTGTACTAAAAACATTATATGTTCCTTTATACCGTAATATATGGTCTTCATAATCACTACTATGATTATTTTTTAGTGTGTATTTTCATGTTGGTTGAATGTATTGAGCTTTTAGAGCATAAATATAAGTAAAATTGTTAAAATTTATAATGCAAAATCTGAAACTAAATCACTAACAGTACATACCGTACCAATAGGAAAAACAATATTGATAGCAGTATATATATTATTCAGAATCTTGGTTTGCACTATTTAGTAAGTAGATGTCATTGTCACTCATGCAAAATAAAAGACTTTTTTTTATTAGTAAAATGAGTGGAAGCCAAGTGGTAGACACCTTATGCTCCTTGCATAAGGTGAGTGTTAAAACAATATTGATAGCGGTATATACATTATTCAGAATCTTGGTTTGCACTATTTAGTAAGTAGGTGTCATTGTCACTCATGCGAAATAAAAGACTTTTTTTTATTGGTAAATTGAGTGGAAGCCAAGTGGTAGACACCCTATGCTCCTTGCATAAGGTGAGTGTTAAAACCCCACCCTCTTCCCCCTTAAAGCAGTAAAATAGGATTTGCACTGTTAAAAAAAAAAGGGGCAAAGTCCACTTCCATTCCTTGTGGTTTTAGCCATCTGTAGATACACCACCTGTAGTTTAAAAGTGTGCACATAACCTTCTGTGGTTTTAAAATTGTGCAGATAGAGCCCTTACCGTCATATTTTCCATCCATATTAACGGAGATATGTGTCACACACATCTATAATGTAATCTAAGTCGTTCATAATGTATTAAATAAAAAATAGAGTATCTCTGTAAAAATTCATCTTGATCAGGCATCAATAACTCAGTGATCTAATTTGTGATAAATTCAAATTGAAAATTTTAATTTCATAACAAAATTGATTCGACCATAAACTTTTCATTTTTTGATTGATTTGAATTTTGGCATAGATGTAGCACTCGTCAAACTCTACAATATTAACGATTTGGATTCAATTTTTGGTATAGGGAATGATGTGGTTAGATTTAAAAAAAAAAAAAGAATCAAGGGAGATGATAAAGGTATATTGGTCTTTTAATGTTGTGTCCATTAATATGGATGAAAAACATGATGGCAGGGGGTCTATTCGCACATTTTCAAAACCACATGAACTTATGTGCACACTTTTAAACTATAAGGGGTGTATCTGCGCATAGCCCACACCACAGGGGTCAATCTGACTTCGCCAAAAAAAAAAAACCTCTTTTATTACGTTGTTATTATGTTATTAACCATTATTTGGTTCTTGGAGAAAGAAATGGAATAACTTCTAAAACAAGTTTAACTTTTCTTCCAATTTCCCTGTAGTTTCCTCATAAATATTTTCCTCATATTTTCGGTTGCCTTCCCCCAAGTCATAAACAAAGCATTAATTTTAATTATTTCCCCTGTACAAATATTTCACATTTTCACCATTCCAAACACAGTCTACCAGTTCCAATGCACTTTAATGAGTTGTTTATGTATCTATTCATGTCTGATGAACTAATTTTTAACGAGCATATCGTTCTTTGCGAGAATTATGAGATGAATAGTTTTGGTTCAATATTATGAGCCCATTTAGAGAGGTATGGAAGAAAACTGAACCTAGTTAGCCTTAAGTCATGTAATGCGCGTGCAGGTGCATGAGTGCAAACGTGACACATTTTGAAAACATTCTGAACCACCACAATTTGTGATAGCCAAAATAGAAAGAAAAAAAAATGAGCGTGGAGCGGAGCGAGAATTAAGAGTGAAGACCCGCGGAGGATCGATATTGAAGTATGTGTCTAAAAGGTGAGCCCTTCGGGAACAACCGCTCTGCTTTTGGTCTTTCCTCTGGAACTACTATTGAAGATTCCCAGGTTGACATTCGATTTTAGGGGCACATGATATGGGGGGGGAATAATAATTCGGTAGCTCAAATCTCAGCCGTCAAGCATGGTGACTCCGGAGACTTTGAAAATGAGGTAGTATTTATCACCGAATAGACAACAAAAAGAGATCGCGGCACCAAGAGAGTGGTTAACGTATGATTTTTGGGCTAGAGATAGAGAACCACCATTCATTATTGTTTGAAATATGCCGAAAACAAGCCATACCCTGAGCCCGTGGGCTTGGCTTATTGCATGGAGAGAGCTGTGGATTGATTCCCCACATCTCATGAGGAAATCGACCACGAGAATCGCGCATCAGACAATTCATACCGGCGGCAAGGTCGGGATATGAATTCCGATAACACCGGTATGGACCGCCGGATACGCAATTCTCGTGGTCAATTTCAGAGTACATAGAATTATTGCAAGGCAGACTGGGTCCCAATGGGATAGTCAATTGCAGCAACTCAGCCCTCTCATGGGCAGCCCATGTGTCTAGGCAGAAGGGGGACTCCTGCTAATGGGTTTGCAGGAAAACCGACTAAAGAAAAATTTTAACATTATGCCATC
This sequence comes from Rhododendron kiyosumense, assembly GCA_019656275.1. NCBI lineage: Eukaryota > Viridiplantae > Streptophyta > Magnoliopsida > Ericales > Ericaceae > Rhododendron > Rhododendron kiyosumense. Next base: position 143,886 of record BPLS01000612.1, read on the forward strand.
TTCGGTTAAAAGGCAAAAGATTGGGTGTGCAGTCACATTCCCATACCTTAAATAAGTGCCCATTTTTAATAAATAACTCTCTGAACAATATGATCACGTTTTGCAGGAATAGGGAGTGGGCTGTGTTGGGGCTGGGGCGGTGTTACTGCCCGAATAGGGAGTGTTCGGCGGTGGTGGTAAATGAGTGTAGAGGGAGGGGGAATGTGAAGAGATCGAAGTGTCCGAATTGTAAGATGTTGTACATTTTGCTTCAGGTGCGGGATTAAGTGGCACTGGGGGTTTAGCTGCGAAGTGAGTGGAGAGATGAGAGACAGCAACGATATCGCTTTTCGGGAACTTGCTAGGAGGAAGAATTGGATGAGGTGCCCTGGTTGTAAGCACTTTGTCGTGCTCGTTCACGGTTGCCCGATCGTTAAGGGCTGGTTCTCTCTCCCTCGATCCCTCTCTCTGTATGTCAATGCATCTTTGTGTATGCTGTGTATAGCTCACATTGTGCCGACTGGGTCGCATAATCTTTCAATAAATTCTCCGCTTTTGTTCCATGTTTCTAATACCAATCTTCATTGTCACGTACTTTAGTAGAGTTTAAATTCTGTTCACCGGCAGCCACCATTGTGGGTTCCACCATGCATTTACTGAATTTTGAATTCTGGATTTCTGAATTAGCTTTGGATGTGATCAACTTTAGCACAACGTGGGATATGATTCAGTTCATCATGCCAATCGTCTGAATTTGAATTTTTTGAAGTCTTCCTCTAGCTACTTGATTTGTTCTTATGAATTTTTGTTTTTCATTTTATGATCTGTGTACTAGGTTAGTTTCTGTCTGGTACTGGAGAAAGGATAAAGGAAAGAAGAAGATCGTAGAGTTGTGAATATGAATTCTGAATTCTCAATCAAATCTCAACCGACCGCTAATATATCAGCCACATAAAAATTCCTTCCCAAATTAGAATTTCTATTATGAACTCCCCTAATACTAAATAAATCTCTCTCTCTCTCCCTCTTAGATTTAGAATTCATTTTCAGGCTCCCCGCAATTCGAGTGGAGAGGAGCCATACTTCCCCTCTCTCTCTCTCCTTCACAAGTATATATATTAGTCAGTCTCCAAAGAAACATACCCCCTCCGTCCTTTTTAGTATTTTTACTATTTGAGAGGTCTCAAACTGCTATTTATATTTTTTTCATCTATAATTTTTTTATATTAAATATAAATTTTGTTTGATAGATTTCAATTAATTCTATCATACAAAATTTTAAAAATCATAAAAAAATTATAAATTAAAAAATATAAGCAATTTTATAATGGCACAACTGCCAAAAAAAAGACATTAATTTTGGGACGAAATAAGTATAATATATATATATATAACCCCTCTCTCTCTCTCTCTGTCTCTCTCTTGAAGATAGGAGTATATAGTTACATCTGAGTAAAGCCCAACTTGGCGAAGACATATCAATTATTAAGGTACTTGTTGTTATAGCTTCATAATTTTGATACTCCTTTAGTCTCATATTTCTTGTCCACTAATTTACAGCAGCTATTAAATTTTTTAATGTGTCTATCATATATATTACTATTAAAAAATTTAATAACTGCTATAAATTAGTGGACAAGAAATATGAGACTAAAGGAATTTCAAAATTACGAAGCCATACTATTAAAAAATTTAATAGCTGCTGTAAATTAGTGGACAAGAAATATGAGACTAAAGGAATTTCAAAATTATGAAGCCATAACAACAAGTACCATAATAATTCATACGTCTTCACCAAGTTGGACTTTGCTTAGATGTAACTATATATCTTCAAGAGAGAGAGGGGTTACATATATATTATACTTCCTCCGTCCCAAAATTAATGTCTTTTTTTTGGCAGATGTGCCATTATAAAATTGCTTATATTTTTTAATTTATAATTTTTTATAATTTTTAAAATTTTGTATGATAGAACTAATTGAAATCTACCAAACAAAATTTATATTTAATATAAAAAAATTATAGATGAAAAAAATATAAACAGCAGTTTGAGACCTCTCAAATAGTAAAAATAGTAAAAAGGACAGAGGGGGTATGTTTCTTTGGAGACTGACTAATATATATACTTGTGAAGGAGAGAGAGAGGAAGTATGGCTCCTCTCCACTCGAATTGCGGGGAGCCTGAAAACGAATTCTAAATCTGAGAGGGAGAGAGAGAGAGAGAGAGAGAGATTTTTGCGGTATTAGGGGAGTTCAAAATAGGAATTCTAATTTGGGAAGGAATTTTTTATGTGGCTGATATATTAGCGGTCGGTTGAGATTTGGATCTCCGGCCTTAGTGGATTAAATTGTACTTGTACTATGTTTTTTTAAAAGGGAACAGTACTACAGTCAACCCACTGTATAAACACAAGTTAGGTTATGTGATTCAATGGGTGGAATTATTGTTTTGAAAAAAAAAGAACGAATAGTATTGGTTCAAATATTTTTTATTGATTTAGATACCACGAAAAAACCTAACTGATAAAAATCCTAATAAATTCATATAACAATCCCTGATCCTTATTTTCTCTTTGTGTTGGAAGGGGTAAAATGTCGTCATTCGAGGTGCGATGAGGGTTTTTTTTTTGCCTAACCAATGCGCCGTTGGGAGGTTGTGGTTGACTATTAAGGCAAGTTTCAACAAGAAGGTTGGCGGGTTGTAATTTTTCTAACAAAATAGACAACAGGAAGAATATATAGAACCAAAGTAGAATTTTTCATCGAGGATAATTAATTTTCATAAATAAATAAATGGGGAATAGGAGGGGTTTTGGGGGATTAATGATAAGGTTAAATGGTAAAAATTGTGTGGGGGAATGGACAGCTTGACGTGTACTACAGTATAACATATGAGAATTGAGAAGTAGGTGAGTGGGGTCGGGCCGGCCACAACGAATATAGAAATTGTAATAACTCAGCTGTTCAACCAAACCATACATATTCAGCATTTCATGTTGGGAAAAATTATATGGTTAGGATATTTCTGCTACAAATTAAATGCCTAAACAAGAACAATAATCAATTAAGTAAGGCAACTAGATATTATTAGAGAAAAGATAAGAATAGCCTGTGGGGTGGTCGAGGCACGTGATGGCGCCCTTCTAGGGAATGATACATCTCCTTCTGCACGGAGTTGGATGACGTTCTTTCCCCAAGATACAACGATCTTCAAGTTCTCTTCGGTACAGCGAATTGAACTCACGAACCGTATAATTTCCTGACATTCAAAATTCGTATAAATACATTACCAAATTTATGTGATAAAAGATGACCAAATACTCGATCGAACAAAATTAGCCATCGTATGAAAGGTAAGAAGAGCACTGTATAATAATGTAGCAAAGCAAGGAAGAAAGATTTCTGGCACTGTTGTGTTTTTGGAAGATGTAGAGTCTAATAGTTGTATATTAGTCGACTAGTATGTATTAGATTTATATACAGTTTAAGCAACCAACTTTTCTGATATATAGGAGAAGAAATAGGAGATAATCAAGCTGAAGTGGGTTTACTCAACAATATGCTACTAATAATTAGGAGTAAAACAAGGAGACCAATTCAAAAGGTATTTCCACTCCTTTATCTTTAACTGTATATTAATCTCCTTTACAAAAACCAACGAGATTAAAATTAAATTAAAGTAAAAGATTAAATTAAACCAACATTTCACCCGTCCAACCAACCCCGCTCACTCTCTCTTACTGCTTGGGTCAGCACCGGTTGGCAAGTATTTTGTATACAGCATACTCCTTATATTTGTGGTGGTTACTAGCGTACCGAAGCTTAGCTTATGTCATGATTCAAGAAACAAAAGAAAGCTAAGAGTCCTAGAAGATTTTAATAACGCAGAGAGTTTGAGACTCGTGTTCAAGTTTCAGACATAAGATTGTCTTTTTGTGTTTATTGTATATTGTTAGTGTATCGAGTTTGGTTGTAGCTTCGTATCTCTGTAATCGGATAAAAATCTAATAGTGCCAGATGACTTTTAATAAATACAAATACGTGCATCGGATTAAAAAAAAAAAAAAGTAGTAGTAAAAAGTAGGAATGACTTTATTGAGACTCCCGATGGCTTTGGCTAGTTCTGACCCTGATTGTTTAGCTATTTGAACAGTTAGACTCGCGTGTTTTAGGTGGTGTTTCACTTTTACTGAAAGTTGTATTTTTTTAAACGAAGGTAATTTCAAATTTAAATATAATGAAAATAAAAATGATTTTTAAATTTTTTTTCACCGTTTAAAATACCTCAATAAGATTTATCAAATAAAATCCATATTGATAAAAAAATTATATGCGTAAAAACATTAATTTTTACATTTTCTTTCTCTAAAAGTACTTTTTACTGTTGATTACTTGTCCCCACGTCAATAAAACATTTCGACGAAAAACCACTAACCACTTTGTTTGACAAATTGTGATGGGTCATGATGAGAGAGCCCTGCTACACATACAGCAGTCTGTGTATAGATTGTGCATAGATTTTATTTTGAGGTCCACTACAGATTCTATACAAATAATTTGAGTCGTTTATTAAATGTAAAACAAGTTTTTGAGGGTTTTCGTAAAAAATTAGCTCAATTCGATACCTAAAGATACTCGATCCAATCATCTAACTTTTCATTATTCTTAAATCTGAATGAAAAGTTCGACAATTGAATCAAGCATTTATAGAAATCGGATTGAGCTAATTTTTTGCGTGAACCCTTAAAAAAATGTTTTACATTTAATGAACGGTTTGGATTATTTGCGTGGGACCCTTTGTGGGCCCCACATTAAAATCTATGCACAATTTATGCATATATTGTCTGTGTGTAGACTTTCTGACGATGAAAAGATAAAAAAGAGTGGATATGAGGTCACTTTCATTCGACTTATTTTAAGTAAGTATCGCTTTTAATGAAGTACCATGTGAAATATGATCACATCAAAAGAGTTTTTACGTACAATTGTGACTTGACATCAACTTGTTTTTATCGGTCATTAATAGTATGAAATAATAAAATACTCGGTATCTGACAAATTTTACGTGGTACTCCAAAGGCAACTTCACGTTATATTTCCGTTTAAGGAGTACCTAAAATAACAACTACGAGAGGTAAGTTAAGATGGGAGTCAATTTCTAGTGCTTTGTTTGGTGTAGATTGATTAGTACCAAGTTTAATTACTTGTTCAACAAAAAAACAAGGATAATTAAGGATTAAAATTCGAATGAATTCTTATATAGTACTGCTGCCTTTTATATGACGGAGAAAACAAGGTCACATTGTGTTTATGCCCGTTTTTGGCACTACGGATCGGGCTAGCCGTGGTTGGCCATTTAATTAATTCTTTGATTAAATTGGGCCGAAAGCTAAGTAATTGATTGGGTAAATCTTGGGCCATGGGTATTTTCCATTTTGGGCCCAAGAAACATGCGGCCCATGATGAACGCAGCCCACGGTTTGGCCCACGAGGGGAATGTTGAGCTAACCCATGGGGTTAGCCCATGGTGTTAGGCTAATAAAGAAGGTACCGAATTGGTTTGGGAAGCAAGATCCACAATTGTAGGGAAGTAGTTATTCTCTGGTAGTTAGTTTCTCCACATTCAAAGGCCAATTGACTTGGTCAATTGGCCATGTGTTACACAGGAGCACAAAAAAGGGGAAAGTGGGGAGATATTTTGGCAATACATGGGACACATGTCAACGTATGAGAGGCCCATGACCCATGATCTAACTCAACTGGTATTTACCTCAGAAAAACAGCCCACTACCTTACATGCATGAAAAGTGGAGCAATCATGGGACACTTGGCAACTTGTAGTGCAAAGCTGAATTCGGATTCAGGCCTGAATCAGCTTGTGACCAAGTCAATTGGCCATGTGTCAAGCTAGCATAAGAAGAGGAGGAAGTGGGGAGTTATTGCCACATCACCCATGATCTACCAACTGCAAATAACTGTCCATGATTCAGCATGCACAAAAGGAGGGAGCATCATGGGACACATGTCAGTCAATGGTGCAATGCTGAATCCGGATTCAGGCCTGAATCAGCTTGCTGTTTTGCTTATAAATAGCAGAATGGAAGACAGAAAACAGGTCCAACACCAATCAAAGCTAACGCTTACAAACAAAGTCTTCCCAGCGAAGCAAGCTTTCCTACTTTCAGCAAAGTAGCATATCGAGTACCTTGTGCTCAAACCCCCATTCGAACTTACTTCATTAAGTAGTTTGGATTTTACTTTCCTTGTAATCAAACTTTATTATCCCGGTGTAATAAAGTTCACGTTCTTACGTTCCATTTCCTATACGACTAGGAAATTTAAAGTCCACAACCGTGTGGCAAACCACGAACCTTCTTACGATCTTTAACCTTTGGGTCGTACGCAATCGTTCCACGATAGAAGTCAAGATTCACGGGAATCTTCACAACAAGTTAGGCGCTACAAGTCTTGGCACACCCGCACACATCGCATTCACACCTGCTGCCAAAAACGCGAGTTTTCACATTGTCAAACGAAACAATTTAATAGTTAAAAAATCCCAAAAAAAAACAAATCCTTAAGAATGATATCGAGGTACCCCTAATCAATCGAAACTGTTCAAGTTCTCTCTCTCTCTAAAGAGAAAAAGGAGAACAGCCGCCTGCCTCTGCTCTAGGGTTTGGGGGGGAGGCTTCCGCCTCTGCCTCCTCCCCCCTTTTCTCCCCCTTTCCTCCTCCCTCTCCTCCATCTTTCAGCCCTCCCTCCATTCTCTCTCTTCGTCTCTCCAGCCCCCTTTCTTCGCTCTCAGTTTTGGGGCTTTTGGGTTGTGCGGCCGGCGTGGAGGCCATGGCCGTTTGGCTGGTGCTCTTCTTGTAGCTCGGCTCCCTCCGAGTCCCCTGATCTGGTGGATGCTTCGGTGGTGGTGCTGCTGCGCTGCAGGGAGTGATGTGGTTAGGGTTTGGGAGTAATAAAGGAGGAGGAGTGAGGGGTTTTTTTGTTTTTTTGTTTTCTGTTTTCTCCGGCTTGTTCGGATTGAGTTTTCAGTCCAGGTTTCCCCTGGATCTGGAGGGTTGTGGCGGTGGGCGAATAACTTCTTCGGGGGCTTGGCTTTCGGAGTAGTATAAAGGGCAAGGGCTTGGCCTTGGTGCCTGGGTTTGTGGTGTTCCCGTTCTAGCAGCAGGGTAGGGTCGGTCGTCGGCCGCCGCGATTGAAGAACCGATCCACTAGCCAACACGGATTTCTGGCTCTCGGTTTCCTCTTGATCGGAGCCTGTCGTGACAGCGTAGGTTTGCCTCAAAGATTCCCTCCACTGCTTCGGCGTGAGAACTCGTTCGCGTCCTCGGTAGACAGCGTCTCGTATCCAAGTTGGCAGGCGTGCTTTTGGGCAGTAACCCAGGCAATTGATCTTTCTCTGCTGTTTTGATATCTGTCGGAGTTGTGTTGTTAGCTATGACTTGGGCTTTCGCCAATCCTTAGGAGATTGAATGTCTGGATTTCATACTCCACGTGTCCTGACCTTTATTGGCGGTGTGAAGTCGTTCCTGGTCTTAGACATTTATCTTCCTTATTTCATTCTTAGTTGGATGGTTTTGGTGTTTCCTTTGTCATTGTTTTCGGATGGATATCTGTAGATGCCGTATGGCTTCTTTGAAATGTTATGAATCGTGTTCGGATCAAAAAAAAAAAAAGGTACCCCTAATCGTTTTGGGATTTTGAATTTGTAGGTAATAAGTGTAGAGAGAATTGAGTAATGATTGAAAATATGGGTAATAATTTGATAGAGTTAGAGAGAAAAATAAGAGTACTGATTGGAAAGAAGTAGAATAATGATTAGAATCTAAAATTGAAAACTCAAAAACAAAAAAGGTTAAAGTCTTGTGCCTATGGGTGAGGTGAAAATCAAATCAAATCAAGGAATTCATGTTGACTTGTTTATCAAGAATGGATCGAGTGTGTGAATACAGAATTGTACCCACCGATACCAACATATTCGTACCTTCTTCTTTTTTCTTTTTTGCGAGACGGTACCTCAATCCTTTTCCGTTTTGATTCAAATATCAGTTGATACTGGGTGGGTCGATATCGGTCATACTATATTTTTAAAATTTTCTTCTATTTTTGAGAAAATAATTCTATGATTAATTCTTTTGTACTAAAAAAATTAATAATTCCTTTATATCGCAACATATATGGTCTTCATAATCAATACCATGATTATTTTCCAGTGTGTATTTTCATGTTGGTTGAGTGTATTGAGCTTTTTAAGCATAAATATAAGTAAAACAATATCGGTACCGATACATTATTCAAAATTTTAGTTTGGACTGTTTAGTAAGTGTCATTGTCACTCACGTACTCCATCTGTCCCAATTACTTGTCATTTTTTGGAGTTCGTGCCACTTTTTAATTAATTATATTACGTAATTTATAATGTTTTAGGTGATTTCAAAAACATTGAATTATAGAACAAATTGAGATCTATCAAACAAAACACATATTGAATATAAAATTCATAACCATTTTAAAGATATAATAATTTTTTAATCCAATTAGAATAGAAGTAGGACAAGTAAATTGGGACGGAGGTAGTATAGTAAAAGACTTCTTTATTAACAAATTAAGTGGTAGACAGATTCAAACCCCACCCTCTTCCCCTTTGCAGTAAAATAGGATTTGCCTTTAAAAAAAAAAAAAAACTCTTTTATTACGTTGTTATTACTTCTTTTTTTTTTGGGGTAAGTTTGTTATTACTATTTTACTGTATTAAACTGGATAAAGAAAAGGAATAACTTCCAAAACAAGTTGAACTTTTCTTCCAATTTCCCCGTAATTTCCTCCTTAATATTTTCCTATTTTTTTGGTTGCCTTCCCCCAAGTCATAAACAAATCATTAAGTGGAAATTGAATTTTACACTCCATTTTTTGATATCTATAATTATTTTTTTTTATCTTTTAGCAAAAAAATTACATATACTTTCAACACTAAAATTCAAAAAAAAAGAGTATAGATGTCAAAAAAGAGAGTGTAAAATTCAATTTTCTAATTCTATGAGGGAGAATAACTCATTCACGGCTCTGCACGATTTTGGTCGTCTATTTCTGCAATCAATGGTTGAGATCCGCTTTTCAATTTTGGCCAGTAACAATTAATTCTTCTCGGTCAAAATTGATTTTCAATCCGAATTGTCTAAAATACTTTTAGTCGTGCGTGATTGAACGCTGTAAACTTTATTTACGCATTGCTCCATAAAGAAAAAGTTTTTGCTCTAATTTTATTACCCCTGTAAAAATATTTCACTAATCCAAAGTCCAAACACAATCTACCAGTTCCAAGGCGTCAAGAAGCTCTCCTCCTTCCAAAGCCCTCCCCATTCTACTGTCTACAACTAGAATCCCAATCGAAAAACTCAAAACCAAAACTCACATGGGCAACACAAATTCAGCCGAACCCCACCAAGAACAACCACCGCCCTCCTCCCTGCCCGAACCCCCCTCCGACTTCACCTGCGAAATCTGCATCGAACCCATGTTGCCACCGACCAAGAAATTCACAAACAACAACCTCTGCGCCCACCCCTTCTGCACCGATTGCATAACCAAGTACGCCCAGGTCAAAATCGAAGACGATCGGGCCGCCGAGATCAAGTGCCCCGGCCTGAACTGCGACAATTTGATCGACCCCATTTCCTGCCGGGCCCTGATACCTCCCGTGCTGTTCGACAAGTGGTGCGATCTCCTGTGCGAGAGGGCTCTGTTGGGGTTCGACCGGTGCTACTGTCCCAATAGGGTTTGCTCGGCTGCGGTGGTGAACGAGTGCGGGGGGACTGTGAGGAGGTCGGTGTGTCCCAATTGCAAGAGGCTGTTTTGTTTTTCGTGTAAGGCGGCGTGGCACGCGGGGTACAGGTGCGAGGAGAGTGGGCAGCTGAGAGACAGGAATGACGTTGCTTTTGGGGTTCTTGCTGAGGTGAATAAGTGGATGAGGTGCCCTCAGTGTAGCCATTGCGTCGAGCGCGTTCGTGGTTGCTCCATTGTCAAGTGCAGGTTCTCTCTCTCTCTCTCTCTCTCTCTCTCTCTCTCTCTCTCTCTCTCTCT
>BPLS01000612.1:177402-303667 GCA_019656275.1 Rhododendron kiyosumense
CTCTCTCTCTCTCTCTCTCTCTCTCTCTCTCTCTCTCTCTCTCTCCAGCATGTTTAATTGTACTGGGTTTCTTGAATTCGTGAGTTTTCTTTTTTTCTTTTTCTTTTTTCATATCTATTTTGCTGTTGAATATGAAACTTATGCAAGTATATTTGCTGACGTTGAAGTTTAAATCACATCTAAAAGAGTGGCACGGATGTATTCTAAAATGAATTACTAGGCATAGGGATGTGCACTGGGCCATTTTCGCGGGTTAAGGGACAAATTCTCGACCAACTCGTATTTGGCTGGTTCAAATTTTTTTTTTTGTGCGTAACCAACCTTCACAACTTTTAATGGGTTGGTTGAGTTATTTAACGGTGTTGAACCGCGAATTAAGGCAAGGTATAGGGGTAACAATTTCGAAATGAAATAAAAAATTTAGATAAGATAGAAAAAAATGAGATACAAGATTAACATTGGTCATTTATAAGGGCAAGTTTAACAACAAGAACAAACAAGATTTTAAAGTTCATAGCGAAGTGCATGGTATTTTTCAGCACAATGTAGCAGGTTAGGTGTGTTTTTTTTATAACCAGCTGTCCAAGGCCGGGTGAACTTACGCGTACGTACGCATGCACCTCGACTAACCTTGGGTTATTTTGTTCTATTTTGAATCCTTGAACTTGGAACTGATGCAATTATATATGCTCACATTTTGAGTACTTTGACATAACTAAAGTTGTATTCTTCTGACTGATAGGCGTTTTGTTCTGGAGTGGGATTTCTGTTGGGGAATTTCTCTTCTTGTCTCAACCCATTTTCAACCTTAGCTTGTGACAATTTTGATGTTTGTGATCCGGTTTATGTGCGATTGAACGGAGTCGCAAACAATTTGCTCCCTAGGTTTTGGCCACGCCAAAATTTGTTCATTGAATCAACTCGATTTTATTTGTTTTCACAATTGACAACTTAATTTAGTTTCTACTAGAATATCTACAACTGTAGTTATAATAATAAGAAGGGAATGAATCTTCTGCAGTCCATTAATATACTATAAATGGTCTAGTTATGCCCGTTTGTGGCCCATTTTGGATGTACTTGACGATTAAAACTGTTCAATTTTTAAGAGCTTGTCGAGAATATTGCCTTAACTAAAAATCTCGTTGATCACTTGATCTGATATCAGCTGATATGAATTTAAAATATGTTTACCTTGAGATAGATGAGTTAAATGGGCTCAAATGTAATTTACTGTGGCAACCGTTTTCCAAGATACGTGATTTTTGACAATATTCTCAACGAGCTCCGTAAAAGTAATATGTTACCGATACTTTGATCGAGCTCGAAAAAAATGCTCACAAACAATTAACAAGCATAACTGAACAGGTCAATCCATTAATTTAATGGACTGTAGATAACCAATTCTCTGTTGGAACATTTTTAATAAACTAAATGTTAAATATTAATTCTCTATTATCACCCTCATTATTCTTCTGTTACACAATTATATTTATATTAAACCAGAATTGGTTACAAGATTTAAGGGAATTTATGATTGTTATTATGTCTATTAATACCTATTACATCTATATATGGGCACTCCATTAAAGTGTGATGGGTGTGAAAAATAGAGAAAGCATATGGAGAGTATACACAAAAATGAAAGAGAGTTTCAGAGTATTCATAAACTATTTTTTATAGAGTTGGGCAACTCGGTTCGTGACTCGTTCAAACCTCTCGGCGGTCGTGAACATCAGATAAGGAATGCTTGTGAGCTCTTGGGTTTAATCTTGGGGCTAGTACACTCCGGTGGAACCTTCACGAGGGGAGGAATATTAGCCTTAAGACAGTGATTACACGACTCTCATTCTCACAGGCAACATCTTTCCTACTTTCATTACTTGTATATTCTCTCGTATCTACTTGTTGGGGTTTTATGTTTATATGTACCTATACAGTTCTTGTGATAAATAAATTTTCTATGAATATAAATCCTAACATTCTCTAAACAAAAATCTATTTGCACACGATTTACTTAGTACGTGACATGTTTCAACGATGCACGACGATGTTGTTAAATGCTCCCTACTCTTTTCTGGAACTTCAGACCTCATGTTTTGGTTTACAATAGATAATATATGGATTTTGACCCCCTCTCTCTCTCTCCAGCATGTTTAATTCTATTGGGTTTCTTGAATTCAGTTAAGGGACAAATTCTCGACCAACTCGTATTTGGTGGGTTCTTTTTTTTTTTTTTTTTTTTTGCGCGTAACCAACCTTCACAACGTACTTCTAATGGGCCGGTTGAGTTATTTAATGTGGATTAAGGCAAGGTAGGGGTAACAATTTCGAAATGAAATAAAAAAATTTAGATAAGATATATAGCAAATGTAGCAGGTTAGTTTACAGCGAAGTGCATTGTATTTTTTTCAGCACAATGTAGCAGGTTGGGTGTGTTATAAACCAGGTGTCCGGGTCTCGGCAAGTTTACGTGCACGTCAACTAACCTTGTTGGATGTCTGAGATCTTAATTAGGAGAATGTGAACCCTTAAGTCTGGCCTTGGTCACTAGGCCAACCCCATGGGATTAGCAATCTTGCATGTGTTTCATGGCGAGTTAAGAGAATTTAACCTGCGGTTAATCAAACCTGCTACAACACAGGTTATCACCCGTCCAACTCAACTCGTTGATCCGCTCCAAAATTGCGGGTGTCCGTGAGGGTTGGCTCGAGTTTATTCAATTTGGCGGGTTGCTTGCATGTATAGTACCCTAGTCTTTTTATTTAGGAGAATGGTATTCCTGTCGGAGGATTTCCTCTTCCCGTCTCAACTCATTTTCAACCGTACGATGCGATAATTTTGGCCACGCCAGCATTTATTCATTGATCGAATTGATTCAATGAACAACATAAGGGAATGGATCTTATACAATTTGGAATTTATATCTTGTGGTTATAATCAGGAGGGAATTGATCTTGTAGTTATGAATCTTATGATGGACAGATTGGTAGAGTTATTATGCCCATTTGTGGGCCCATCCGGATGCTGATTTTGAATACACTTTGGTGTTCAAAATCGTTCAATATTCAAAACTTGCCGAGAACATTAAGCATCTAAAAGGCAAGTTACTCTGATATGAACTGACATGATTTTTTTAGTAAAATGTTACTTTTTCACCAATTAAAAAAAATCAACCGACAATTTTATGGAGTATGTTGAAGATATATATTCTGAAATCAATGTGATTTTTTATTTGGGAATGAGATCGAAAAAAGTATAATATGTTTCGATTATCAAAGTAAGCTTGAGAAAGACCCACAAATTAACGAGCATAATTGAACCACTCAGTTCGTTTAATGGACCGGAGAGATCCAATTCCCTATTTATTCTCACATGATTTCCACTCCTACCGCAGACAATGTAAAGCTGGTACACTGAGTGACGAGGAGTGAAACAGCAAAGCTATTGCAAACAAACAACGTATGCACATTATGTGATGAGGGGTACTTCTTTTTTTTTTTTTTTGGAGATAAAATAATCCTAAAAGTCCATTCGAACTTTTTTTCACTTAATTTTTAAAATCTCTCTTGCCAGTGTTGTTATTTCATACATCATCGTAATGTCACTGGAAATAAATTTAACTCAAATTAAAAAATGTGCGAGAGTGAATCATTAGGTAAAAGCCTAAAAGGACAATCCCTTCTAAAATTTGATTGGAGTGTACATCCCATTTTAATTAAGGTAAAACCTAATTATTTCATATTCAAAGTGATCAAGCCTACCCACACCAATTGTTGAATGCAATTTACAAGTGATATGAATACATAGAGAGGGAATTGCAGAACATAATTTTCAGTTGACTCCTGTCATATATGTTGAACTGACTTCTCTGCTAGAGTGCTTTGTTTGGTTTGAATTTTTTGAGGGGAATTTTTTGGGTAATGAGTAGAGAACTAGATAGGAAAATTAGAGTAATAATTAAAGAAAAAACTTATTTCGAGATTGTGCGCAGAGGAAGGGATTAGTTTTAGAGATCCAAAGTAACAGTGACAAGGCCTTGTAGCTTAATAGGAATAATCTCCAACAAATCGAAGTTGTTTGCCCTTAGCGTGAGTATTTACACAATCATTCTTCCCAACTTTTTCTCTGAAAAATTTCATTAAATTCATAATACATCTGTAAAATTTTATTCACGTAGCTCCGTGAATAAGAAGCTGCATCTCTACCTGCCCAAAAGGAACCTGCAGTCCTTGATCACGGCCTTGTGGCATTGGGTACGTTTAACTTTTCGTTGAAGCGTGGGATGAAATGGATGGGTGAAATTTGTAACACTTCATTCTGGCGAGGGAAAATGGAACTTTTGAGAAAGTTACAGGGTGCAAAGTGTCAACTCCAAATCTACTCCCGTTCCGGTTTCAAAAAAAAACAAAAATTTTTAGAAAAGAAATGTAATTTCAAGGTAAAAAATAATTTATTTACGCAAATAATTTTTCTATCAATATGGATCTTATTTGATAAATCTCTATTTTTTAAACTGTGCAAAAAAATTAAAAAATTATTTTTCATTTTTATTATACTTAAGCTTAAAAATATATATATTTTTTAAAAGATTTAAAAGGGAAATGGAACGGCAAGACATCTTAACTGTAATGACGTGGCAGAATTTGGTTGGGGAGGGAAACATTTCGAAACCAAACACACCTCCCCATTAATCTTGATCTAAACTAAACCCGTTCGCTGATCTGTCCGTTAATCTTGCTTAAGGCTGAAGCGTATATGATGGCTCAGCCCACGACAGGCTTCAATAGATCACCACCGTTCAATTCCAATCGAACGGACACCATTTACGCTGGCTCACCGTATTACTGTAGTCACCATTTACATCACCCCCACGAAATAAACACTTCTCATCTCACACTCTCTCTCAATACTAACGCAAGCCTCAACGACGCCAGATCTGCGAGAGAACTGACAGAAAACCCTCGTTCTCTCTCCTCACTCCTCTCTCCTCTCTCTCTAGGATCCCGATCTACATCCCCGTGGATGATTCTCTCTCTCTAAAACTCTTCCCTCTCCCTCTCTCTACATGTACGTCCCTTGCTGCCGCTGCTGGCGATTGCTTATGCGGTAGTGTATCCATACAGTTCGATTTACCGTTTCACTTTACCAGATCTGAGGTAAATAGTTTTCCTTCATTTTCCAAATCCATTCATCGAATCTAAAGCTGTTATCTTTTCAGATCTGTGGTAAATTCACTTCTTTAGGTGTACTGTGGCGATTAGTATTTAATCGATTTGTAGTTCGCTTATGTTGTGATCTGGATTGAGCCTTGTTGTTTTGCGGAGAGCTGTGTGGACTGTAATTTCAAGTGATTGTTGTTTAACAGAAGTTTGAGATTTTTGTTCTGATTGGGGAAAATGTGATGAATTCACCTCATTAGGTGTTCATGTGGTGATTAATTGATCGATTCGTAGTTCGTTTGTTTTGGGTTCTGGATTGAGCGTTTCGAATGTTGTTTTGCAGAGAATTGCGTGGACTGTGATTTTTTAAGTGATTGTTGTGTAACTGAGGCTTGAGATTTATTGTGATTGGGGAAAATGTTGACGAAATTCGAGACAAAGAGTAATAGAGTGAAAGGACTGAGTTTCCACAGTAAGAGACCGTGGATCCTCGCGAGTCTCCATAGTGGTGTGATCCAGCTATGGGATTATCGGATGGGGACTCTCATTGACAGATTCGACGAGCATGATGGCCCCGTTCGTGGCGTCCACTTTCACAAGTCTCAGCCACTTTTTGTGTCTGGAGGTATCAAACTCTCCCTCATTAATGTGCACAATCTTTAATTCACTTTCTAATTTGTTATTAATTGTGCCCACATTACAGGAGGAGATTCAGGTGAATTTCTTCCTTAGTATTTGGAATCATCGGAATGCATTTCCTTAGATGAGTTGTTATTCATCTTGCATAGATCTACCCACGTATTCTTTGGTCTGTTGTTTCTGCACTCAAATTTCACAATGGATACCTCGAACGTTCATACATAACGCTTGGATGATTTTAGTGGAGTATAAATGGAGCCTGTGATCCGGACATTCTTAATCTGAATATTATTATTAGGTTCCTGTTTTGGGGCATGAATCGTAATTGAATCTGTACAATTAATCGGAGATTCTATGTAAAGGCTTGTCGTAGTGTCAGTGAATTTAAAGATGTCTGGGACTCTGGCTCTAGCCCACGAAATATGCTATATTGGAGTTAATGGACCTTTTGTTGCCAATGTTCTAAATGGCGCTTGGCGCTAGTAGGGCGGAGACCCCCCTCCAAGCGCCAAGCCGCCTAGGCGGCGCCAAGCAATTCGGCGGATTTTTTTTTTTTTTAACAAACCATTATCCAATCAAACTATATTCCATCTATCCATAATGCAAATTCAAACTTTAAAGTACAAACCCAAATGAAATTAAGTAGTAGCAACTAGAAAATAAGTTGAATAAGACAATAAGTAGTAAGGCTTCGCTCACCTCCCTTGTATTACTTTTATATATATATTTCTTAGGCCTCCAAAGACGCCGACACCACCGCCTAGGCGGCCGCCAAGACCGCCAAGCTCCAAGACCGCCAAGGCCGCCTAGGCGGCCGCCAAGCCCACCAAGCCTGCCTAGGCGGCCGCCAAACCCCGCCAAACCTCCTAGGCGCCAAATCAAACGCCAAGGGCTATTGGCGTGGCGGCAGGGCACCTCCAAGCGCCTAGGCGGCCTTGGCGGCCGCCATTTAGAACAGAGTTTGTTGCATCATTTATGCAGTATAGACTGAACTATTCTTTCACCTTTTAGGTAGTTTGACTTTGCCCCCACCTTTTGGTAGCTGAAATGAGAATGTTGAAATGGATATGTGGCAAGACCTTGCGAGATAGAATTAGAAACGAGGACATTTGCAGAATGGTAGGGGTAGTAGCACCGATAGAAGATAAGATGCGAGAAAATAGATCAAGGCAGTTTGGGGCCTTTGGGCGTGTCTACTGTAGATTGCGGTAGTTTGGAGGGTGACATGGTTACGGTTGAGGGTAACACTAGGGGAAGGGTAGGCCAAAATTGATATTAGAGGCAGTAATTCAGATGAGTCTAAGTTTTTCGAATATTTCGTAAAACACAATGCCGTTACAGAATTTGATGGAAAAATGGATTTATGTAGCATATCCCAATTGGGACTTAATTAAGGTCTCTGGTTTGGTTATGTGGAGCAATCTTTTTTCATGTGGTACTTTATCTTCTCGTGTTTTGGACCTTATGCTCTCTCTTCTTTTTCCTCTAAATTTCTTATCTCAGTTCAAAGTTTTTGGTCAGGTCCTGTCAAAATTTTGTGGGTTTTCATGGAAGGGTAAATCTTTTCAGCAGTTCCTTTATTTGATTGGAGAACGTTGAACTTTCATGAAGTCTTTAATTTGAAGTTTTGAACCTATATTACATGACTCTAGTAAGTTTCCAACGCTGCATTTTCGGGCACTCGAGCTTGTGAGGTAGTAATAAGGGTTTAGCATGTCTTGTTAGACATGCACCTCTAAGTTAGTATAAAGAGCCAGAGTTCACCTGTATACATGTGCATAAGATTGCCACTTTATGCATAACATGCTCTATATTAGCTTGTGGAAATTACTTAGTAATCCTTGTCAAACTTGGGTAAATCCAACACTTCAGACATGGACTTTCACTTTGACACATGTACCAGGGTGATGGTTACATATAATATAATTCTTGTTTATTTGGAAGATTTTCATTTCTTTTACTACATTGTTTCTTACAGGTGATGATTACAAGATTAAGGTTTGGAACTACAAGTTGCATAGGTGTCTTTTTACCCTTCTTGGACACCTGGATTACATCCGGACTGTGCAGTTTCACCACGAGCATCCTTGGATCGTGAGTGCAAGTGATGATCAGACTATCAGAATTTGGAATTGGCAATCACGTTCATGTATTTCTGTTTTGACCGGCCACAATCACTATGTGATGTGTGCTTCATTCCACCCTAAGGAAGACCTTGTCGTGTCAGCTTCACTAGATCAGACTGTCCGTGTTTGGGATATTAGTGCCCTGAAGAAGAAGTCTGCTGCCCCAGCTGATGACATTCTGCGGTTGAGTCAGATGAACACGGATCTGTTTGGTGGGGTGGATGCTGTAGTTAAGTATGTATTGGAAGGTCATGATCGTGGAGTTAACTGGGCTTCGTTTCACCCAACCTTGCCGTTAATAGTCTCTGGCGCAGATGATCGTCAAGTGAAACTGTGGCGCATGAATGGTATGTTGTCGAAGAACTATCTTTAGGCTCTGTTTTCTCTATTCCACAAGGTAGTTATGAGGTTAATTTCCTTGCGGATTTAATGCCTTAGCTGGTCTTCAAATGTGGTTGTAGTTAATGTGTCAAATTCTTTTGTAAATAGCAGTATTAGAAAGTGTAAAGATAATTCTTCAAACATTCGTCCATTTCAGAGCCCGCGTTTGGTTTTGTTGGGTTTTAATTCATCAGGCTAAGCTGGTTTACAATGAATTCCAATTTACATGGAACTTGGACACTGCCGTTTTTAAATCAATTTATAATTACATAAATTGATTATTTTGTTGAGATATGCTATTCTTTCTTTCTTTTTCCAGATACAAAGGCATGGGAAGTGGACACGTTGAGAGGGCACATGAATAATGTGTCATGTGTCATGTTTCATGCCAAACAGGACATAATTGTTTCCAACTCCGAGGACAAGAGCATTCGTGTTTGGGATGTGACAAAGCGGACTGGTGTTCAAACTTTCCGTCGGGAGCACGATCGGTTTTGGATTCTCTCATCTCACCCTGAGATGAATCTTCTGGCTGCCGGCCACGATAGCGGAATGATTGTGTTTAAATTGGAAAGAGAGAGGCCTGCCTTCTCTATAAGTGGTGACTCTATGTTCTATGCCAAAGATCGCTTTCTTCGTTTTTACGAGTTTTCAAGTCAGAAAGATACCCAAGTAATTCCAATTCGACGCCCTGGTTCTACAAGCCTAAACCAAGGTCCACGCACTCTGTCATACAGTCCTACAGAAAATGCTGTTCTCATTTGTTCTGATGCTGATGGCGGCTCTTATGAGCTCTACATTGTCCCTAAAGACAGTATTACTCGGGGTGATACCATGCAAGAGGCGAAAAGAGGTACAGGAGGATCTGCTGTATTTGTTGCCCGAAATAGGTTCGCTGTGCTTGACAAAAGCAACAACCAAGTTCTAGTCAAGAACCTTAAGAATGAGATTGTTAAGAAAAGCAGTCTTCCTATGGCTGCTGATGCAATATTCTATGCGGGAACAGGGAATTTGCTTTGTAGAGCAGAGGATAGAGTAGTTATATTTGACCTTCAGCAGAGAATTGTTCTTGGTGATCTTCAAACTCCTTTTGTCAAGTACATTGTTTGGTCAAATGATATGGAGAGCGTGGCCTTGCTCAGCAAACATGCCATAGTCATTGCTAGTAAGACACTCGTGCACCAGTGCACCCTTCATGAGACCATTCGTGTGAAGAGCGGAGCATGGGATGACAATGGGGTTTTCATTTATACAACCTTGAATCACATCAAGTATTGTCTTCCCAATGGCGACAGTGGAATAATAAGGACCCTTGATGTCCCAATTTACATCACAAAAGTATCCGGCAACAAGATTTTTTGCTTGGATCGGGATGGGAAAAACAAGGTTATAGTCATTGATGCAACAGAATATATCTTTAAGCTGTCTTTGATGAAGAAAAAATTTGACCATGTTATGAGCATGATAAGGAACTCTCAGCTCTGTGGGCAGGCGATGATTGCTTATTTACAGCAGAAGGGGTTCCCTGAAGTTGCTCTTCATTTTGTGAAAGATGAGAGAACCCGTTTTAATTTGGCTCTGGAGAGTGGGAACATCCAAATTGCAGTTGCTTCAGCTAAGGAAATCGATGAGAAGGATCACTGGTACAGATTGGGTGTGGAGGCTCTTCGTCAAGGTAATGCTGGAATTGTTGAGTATTCCTACCAGAGGACAAAGAATTTTGAGAGGTTATCTTTCCTTTATCTCATTACTGGGAATATGGAGAAACTATCCAAAATGCTCAAAATTGCTGAGGTCAAGAATGACGTCATGGGCCAGTTCCACAACGCCTTGTATCTTGGTGATGTTCGAGAACGTGTTAAGATTTTGGAGAATGCTGGGCATTTGCCTCTTGCTTATATCACTGCTTCGGTCCATGGACTACAAGATGTTGCTGAGCGTCTAGCAACCGAGTTGGGAGATAATTTACCTATGTTGCCGGAGGGTAAAGTACCCTCCCTTCTGACCCCTCCATCCCCCATTTTGTGCGGTGGAGATTGGCCCCTTTTAAGAGTTACGCGAGGCATATTTGAGGGTGGCCTGGATAATATTGGAAGGGGTGCAGTTGATGAAGATGAAGAGGCTGCGGATGCTGATTGGGGCGAAGAATTGGATATGGTTGACGCGAATGGTATAGAAAATGGAGACATTGAAGCTGTTTTGGAAGACGGGGAAGTTCCTGAAGAAAATGAAGAAGAGGGTGGATGGGATCTTGAGGATTTGGAGCTTCCTCCTGAGGCTGATACTCCAAAGGCATCTATCAATGCCCGCTCTGCTGTTTTTGTGGCCCCGACTCCTGGCATGCCCGTGAGCCAAATTTGGATCCAGAGATCTTCTCTCGCTGCTGAACATGCTGCAGCTGGCAATTTTGATACTGCAATGCGGTTGCTGTGTCGGCAATTGGGAATAAAGAACTTTACCCCTTTGAAACCCATGTTCCTTGATCTTCATACTGGAAGTCACACTTTTGTACGAGCATTTTCATCTGCCCCAGTGTTATCCTTAGCTGTTGAACGTGGATGGAGCGAGTCTTCTAGCCCTAATGTGAGGGGACCACCGGCGCTTGTGTTCAATTTCTCTCAATTGGAAGAGAAACTAAAATCTGCTTACAAAGCCACAACAGCCGGGAAGCTTGCTGAGGCTCTTAGGCTTTTCACTAGTATCCTCCATACCATTCCTTTGATTGTGGTCGAGTCAAGAAGGGAGGTTGATGAAGTCAAGGAGTTTATTATCATAGTGAAAGAATATGTTTTGGGTCTGCAAATGGAGCTCAAGAGGAGGGAAATGAAAGACAACCCAGTACGCCAGCAGGAGCTTGCGGCTTATTTCACTCACTGCAACCTTCAAACGCCTCACTTGAGGCTAGCTCTCCAAAACGCGATGACTGTTTGCTTCAAGGCTAAGAACCTCAGTACTGCCGCAAATTTCGCTAGACGGCTCCTAGAGACCAATCCTACCAATGACAACCAAGCAAAGACGGCTCGCCAAGTGCTTCAGGCAGCTGAGAAGAACATGAAAGATGTGTCTCAGCTGAATTATGATTTCAGAAACCCATTTGTGGTTTGTGGGGCCACATATGTGCCCATTTACCGAGGACAGAAGGATGTTTCCTGCCCGTATTGCAGTTCACGGTTTGTGCTAGGCTTGGAAGGGAAGCTTTGTACTGTTTGTGACCTTGCAGTGGTGGGGGCTGATGCTTCTGGCTTGATGTGTTCTCCTACTCAGATAAGATGATCACATTAAGGCAGAGGTACGAAATATTGAATCAAGAGTTTAAGGTTCCATTGCGCTGTTTTTGCTCTCCTTGCTCCCCCACTTTTGGCTTGCTCTTTTTGTTTACCCTTTTTTTTATAGTTCTAATTTTCATTGTAATAAAATGGAGATTTTTTGTCTGGGGTTATTCTTGTTAGTTGTTGTTCATAGACAAGAATGGAATGTGGTCATTGTTAAAGTAGACATTGATTATAGGTACGACGGCTTATATGTTGGCATATGAAATTGTTGTTTGGTAAAATTTGCTTATTTCTGTTATGTTTCTGGGTTTCTGTTGTTGGGTAGTAGTCTAAGAACTTCACTTTAAAGGTGTTTTTGTGATATTTGAATATTTGTTCAAAGAGCAATTTGCTTCAATTGCCAGTTTCGTTGTATGTTTTGTTCACTTGGCCGTGTTTGGTGGTTTTGACGTGATGAATTGAATCTTACCTATTTGAAGAAATTGTGATCCAACTAGTCGAGTCTGCTGTATAAAGAGAGAAACAATGCACCAATTCCTCGACTAAACGAACAAACCCGACCGAAGCCGTTTGTATTCGTTCTAAATTGTTTACCGTCAGGTTTAGCCTCGATGTGGGCTTTTTTTCCAGCTCATTTTGATGATCGGAAATGTTAGAACTTGTTTGAGAATATAACGCATGCCTAACATAAATGTCAATGACAAGTAACGACAATGTCGTCGGTTAACGAATGACACGTCTACATCTCCTGCTAATCCTAGCATGTGATAGTGGGTGCCAAAATCTTGTCAATCACATGGAGAGGGGAAATTGTGCTTCCTATTATAGCAGTATTTTCATCCGGGGGGCATGTCGTTCGGATTCTTCCAAAAGATCCAGACTAATTTTCCAGGGGAGTTGGGAAAGGAGAGGAGAAGAGTACTGTACACACTATTCCCTTTCTATATTGTGCCACACGTTAACACACATTCGCTAAACAAAGCACTCATCTATTTTTCTAACCTAACAAACACCAGTGGTTGCTATTTTTACTGCTCTCACCATCCCTTTTTAAATGTCTCGCTTCATAACTCCAACTTATTAAGAAAATATCATCAGTACACCTTTCACATTAACTTTTATCTCCACTTTTCCTATTTACCCTTTATGGAGACATTGGTAGTATTTAGTTGGGAGTTTAGTTTAGTTTTGGTAATGGATGGAGAGAGAAATAGAGTAATGATTGAAAATAGGGATAATGATTGGAGAGAGATAGAGAGAAATGAAAAAGTAATAATTGGAAAAATAGGGTAATGATTGGAGAAAGAAGTAGGGTAATGATTGGAAACAAAACTAAAACTAAATCTTTAACCGAACAAAGCTGAGTCATCATTATAGTTTTACTCACTAACTTTTCAAAAAGGAATCTACTTTTAGGGACAAAATGAAAAATGTATTAATTTTTACCCACTAACTTTAAAAAATAGATACTTATTAAGGGACAATCTAAAATAAAATACTGGACTTTAAAAAGGTAACGGAGGAAGTACTATTTATCCTGATTGGAGTACACTAATTAAACACACATCTTTAGCTCTGCCACCACATGCTTAGAGCTTAATAGCACCTCGTGCAGTGCCATGTGACACTCCAGCCAGTTGTAGGCTTGTAGCCATTGAATCATCTTGAACTAAAAGAATTTGAAAGAGTTGGGGAAGAATCACTGTGTTTAATCAGAGTGTGAGATTTTTGTTCAAGAAGTTTCGGATCAAATCCCAAATGGTGGAAGCAATAATTACTTTTAATTCATCAACTCTCTTTTTAACATTGAAATCACATGGTTTGGGCTATGGATAAGTTCCGGTTATTTTCGGACACTAATCTACTAAAAGTTACTCCGTTAGAGCGAAGCTAGATCTCGCAAATTTTATTTTTTTTTATAATCGTTGGAACCTATGCTAGCCTTAGTAGCCTACATCTAAAAAAAAAGTGAACGAGTCTCAACCCACGCAACAACTACTACTACAATAGAATGTGAGTCTATAACCTCCATAATCAACAAATGTGAGCACCTTGCATAGAGCAGGATTCGAACCCAAGACCTCGATAGAATTGTTGACGCCCTCTTAGTAAAAGAAGCACTTCGTTTGGAGATCAAAGTGGAAACTTTTTGAACTCCAAGGGGAAACGTGTAATTTACAACTTACGCATTACGTGCAATCTCATATAACTACTAGATCCCATTGCCACGTACAGGAAGCCAATGACCACCAAACACGTGGAATTTGCCTTTGCCACGTAACCTCCGTATAAATAACCGGACGAACTTCTGTTCGGTGATGACGTGAAGCAAAACAACTTCCATCAAAATCGAGAGAGAGAGAGAGAGAGAGAGAGAGAGAGAGAGAGAGAGAGAGAGAGAGAATTTGGGGCTTCTGAAAATGGAGAAGATATTAGGGATTGTGATTAACAAGAAAAAGAGGACAATGGCGGACGCGTGGATCGTCGAAGACTTGTCTTCGTGGGAACTCGTCGACCCTTCCGAAGACGACAACGATGAAGACTACTCTTACGACGAACTCGACCTCTACGTGTTTGAATCTCCGCCCTCCTCCGATCTCTCCGCTCAATCTCCGCCGCCGCCGCACGATCTCGTCGATCACGCCAACGATGGCGAAGATCGTGTGGATTTGGCGAAACTTGTTTCGATTGATGACAAGTGTGTCTATACAGTGACGGAGGTAAGACCAACGGTGGCATGCTTTTAATAAATTCATTTGAATCATTTTGTCGTGAATATGTATTATTTTTTGGGGCGACTATTCGCAGTCCAGTATTTTCTTCCTTTGCCTACTGCATTTCCGTAGATAACTGTTGAAACCATACATAACATCTTGGTAAATAGCTCTTGAAAACAAGATTATATTTCGGTAATTACATGTCGAAAATATGTTCAACCTTCGGTAAATAACTGCTGAACATATATTTTCGGTAAATAGCTGTTGAAAAAATTTTATATTTTGGTAATGGGATGCCGAAAATGTTTCTCAATTTCGTTAACTAACAGTCGAGTATAATTGAAAATTTTTAAAGGGCTAAGTGAGAAAATACGGGGCTACGAATAGCCGTCCCCTAGTTTTCGTGAAACTCCAAAAAAATTGGTGTCGTTGGCACTTCGTGAATTTGTAGAACCCATCTTAAAGCTCTCTGTAAATTAGGGTTCTCCTAGAAAGTTTGGGCTGAATGAACTTTTAATTGATGTATGTGAGGAGATTGACCTGTCTCAAAATCCGTTTTTTCGGGCTTTAAGTCGTTCAATTGGTTTAGACAATCGGGGAACCCAGCCTAAGTATGGTTAGTTTTGCAGTGGCGCACATATCATATTCTTGTTATCTAGTAGTTCAACCTAATAGAATTGAGTATATAACCAGTGGAAATCTTGTGTATAACTAATCAGAATAGGCCTCCAATGAAAGATCACAAACTCACAAAATATGTAAAAGATCAGCATAGATAGGTTGAGTTGAAATGTTCTTTCCATATTTCTTGAAATCGAACAAAATGTATTTAATTTTGCATTGGAATATATTTTCATATCCCATTGGACCGTATAAAAATAGTTTATTAGGATGAAAGGAAGAACCACTATTTGATTTATGCAAAACATGATCAAAATATGTTCTTTCCTCTATTCGAGCTTTTAAGTTTTGATATTTTTTTAAAATGGTTTGGATGTCGCCATAATTAGATCAAATGATTCAGAACGCGTTTAGTGTTCTCAATAAGTAATCGTAAGATACATTGCGAATCGGGAACATCTTTACACTCCACATCCTTGTAGGTGCACTCCAAATTTTGTCTCAAACTAGTATTTTTGTTATTATGCGTAATTTGAAGCACCAATATCCAAAAGGGAGTTGTAAAAATATGGGGTGCATAAAATGTTCCCAGACTTTCAATTTTCAAATATCATCTTTGTATCACTAGTTAATCATTGTTTGGGTCGAATTCAGGTACCTCCGATTGTAAAATCATGGCTCCGTTCCCGTGTATATAAGGACTATGATGATGGTGGTGATGGCGATGAGGAGGAGGAGGAGAAGTTTGATGATTATGGAGGTGTGAATGATTTGGACGATGAATTGGTGCCGAAGAATGTGATTGATCGATTTGGGAGGCAGAGGATTCGGAAACTGGGGAAGAGGGCTTTTTCTAAGATGAACAAGGCCAAGAAGTTGCCTTACGCCTACAATCGCCCAGGTTGCGTCTATGGAAAGCACGGGCTGGGTTTGAAGCACAACCTCATCAACTAGTGAGATATTGGGGTAAATTAAGCTAACCTTGATCGAGTTTCGGCGGTTTGATGGTGTGAATAAGTCTGATCTGGTTTAGGTCTGTATGGCTAAGGGGATTAGGGTAGTCGTAAAATGGGGTTTTAATTTTAATGTTGATTCTGGAGCTGTCATATAAATTTTACACTTTCGATTGGAATAGGTGATCTACTAAGGGTGATTTTTGGACTTTGGCCGAAGAAATCTGACTATGCTTTGAGTTTGATTTGGTACCCCTTCCTTCTTGATATACAAAATGGATGCACAAGAGAATTTCAAAAATTTTGTGTGAAACAAATCTATCTAGATTATTGTTTGATATTTTTGATAAGAGATTATGTTGATATCATTGTCCGTAACTAGATTTTTGGTACACACGTAGTGTTCACCAATCTCTACAAACTGAATAATTCAAGGTGCCCTACAATGCACTACAGGAACTCCATGTCCCTTGTAACGAGACTCAGTTCATATGAATAGAGTCCGTTATGATATAAAAACTTTTTGTCCCTTGTAACGAGAGACTATTCATTTGAATAGAGTTCATTATGGTATGAATAGTCCTTTATGAGAAACGATGGTTGGAAATGCAACTTAGAAACAACGATGATTGGAAATGCACCTTAGAACCACACCTGATGATTCAGTCCCTCAAAATTGATGGTTATAATTAAGGTCTACCGCTCACAAGTTCCATTCATTCTATTTATTTTCTTGGCACCCATAAAGAATACGAAGAATCGAGCTGAGTCGAGTATTGATTATGGGTTCATTGGGTTGGGACTTGAGTTGAAAATTTACTGAACTTTAAAAGGGCGCTGATTTTGCCACTCTTTTTTTGTTAACGTCACTCCTCTGTAAATGTATTTTAGTGCAAAATACACTTGCAGGAGAGTGGCGTTAACAAAAAGAGAGTGACAAAATCATTTCCCCTTAAAAATTGTATCAAACTTGGTTTTTAGTAGCCGATTAGGTCCTGATTCTCCTGAACTATTTTTTAGATAACTAATCGCAACTTAAATTCGAACAGCTGAGTCCTGGATGTATATCCAATGATAATGGAGTAATGTTAACTTCACCCAAATAATTTTGTAAATTTGGCCCAAATATTTTGTAAAATTGATCTTGGCTTCAAGAATTTGAATAATTCCCCTTTGTTAACACTTTTTTAACCCATGGACCATTCGCCAGGAAGTTTATCATGCCAAGATCGCAATTTTTAGTGTAAACCAATCGGCTCCAAACTGGACCGAGCCTTAAGTTCCAATCACTTGGTGTTAGCTACATGAATCATTTTCCTCCATTGAGTTCTGTCAAGGGCCACTTATTCACACGAACCTATTATACTCATATCGTTTCGCACCACAGCATCTAATGTCAATTTAGGTCGACCCCTCCCCGTGACATTGCTACCTAAAGCTATCCTATCCGCTCTCTTAACTACTGCATCTCCTGATTTACGATAGACATGCCTAAACCACCTTAGCCTATTTTCCCTCAACTTTTCTTCTAAGGGTGTAACAGTCACCCCACTTGTTCACACAAACCAATCGGCTCCAAACAATTTTTATAAACTTGTATTTTAAAGAAGGATACTGATTTTCGCGCTTCTCCGTTTACTGCAGGCGCTCCACCTTTTTGTTTTTTACACTGTGGTGTTGGCAGCAATACCACAGTGTAAAAACGAAAAAGTGGAGCGCCTGTGGTAAAATTTGGAGTGCGAAAATCACTATCCTTAAAGAAATGATTATTTCCAAAATAGTTCTTGGATTATTTATGGAAAGAAACACATTTTTGGCCCACTTTAATTTTTTTAAAAGTTGTTTTCGATCTTTATCAATTGTTTTTGGACTTAAGAAGATAGATCAAGCCCAATCGAGTTCATGAGGCCCAAAAGGCCCAACTTGAAATCCCCAAGTCTGACCCAAATGACCAATGTTGCGGCCATAAGTTAAAAACATTGCGGTCAGGACATAAAACATTGCGTCCAACATGTATATCCTTCCGGTAATAAATTATGTTCAACTTCTGGCCGCATTGTCCGTCGTTCTGTAAAGACCCACTGCATCCTCCGTCAAACGCACTCCTTATCCGTCGGAAACAGTAGAAAAAATGCTACTTTCAATCCCCCATCTCACTCGCCTTTCCCCGTTTCTCCGGCCAACATCCCCCAAACACGGTATCTCTCTCTCTCTCTCTCTCTCTCTCTCTCTCTCTCTCTCTCTCTCTGGGAACACATGGTTGTGGGTATTTATTTTATTTGCACACGAACACCCATATAATCATCCACTTAACACGACACACACATCAAAGTATGCTATAAATCCTCTTCACACTTGAGAGCATATTAAGCTGTCGTGCATTTGCATAAACTCCCATCACACATATGAACCAATGCAGTTAATTTTCCCTACGTTCACTCAATAATCAATATATCATTTTATCTCGATCTTTTAGGATATTATAGCTCGAAGAAGTTAATTTCGAGAACTGGGCAGCTCTTGGTTAATGAAGATAAACCAAGAGCAAAAATTATGACTTTTGGAAGCAGTAAAGATGAAGTGGATGTTCCTCTTGAGGCGGGTGAACGGCTTTTTCTTGGTATGGATTTTGGTACATCAGGAGCTAGGTATGCTGTTATTGACAAGGACGGGACTATACGGGCCGAAGGGAAGAGGGACTATCCGCTATATATGGTAAGACAATTATGGTCGAATCCATTTGCATCATTGATGTTTGCATTGATTAGGTTGAATAGCTGGTCCTGATTTTTAATCTGATGAAATAGCTGTTTGACTACTTAGGACCTCCCGTGTCAGTTTTATTACCATATTTTCCTTTTCATATTCTTCTGATTTCATCTTGGTTGATTTTCTTTTGCTGTTTTTTGGACCTAAACTTTGAGTAGCCTAACTTTTGGAATTACTCTCGTCTACATTGCCACGATGGTATGTTCAATCAGTTGTTCAAACGCCTTTGTTCAATGCTGCGGTTACATAATCTATCCCTGTACTGATTTTTCTTGTTGTTTCCACTCTCTTGTGATTTTTTCTTTGGTAGCGAAAGGTTGGATATTAAGCATAGTACTTTCTTAATTTGGTAATTAGGACCGAGACAAAACTATAATTCCACTGAAAGCTTCTTTTTGATGTCTAGAAAGAGCAAGGATACAGTGGATTGGTTAGGCTCATGGAAAACGACCCTTCATTCACTTCTTGATGATGTTCCCGTTAGTCTCCGACCATTAATTGCTTCTATTTCTATAGATGGCACATCTGCAACAACTATCATTCTAGACAGGTGAATTACCTCGTAGAAGTACTAGTAATATGCGTTCTTTGCGCCTTCTCATTATGAAACACCTGTAAATACTATCGCAGTGCAACTGGAGAACCATTATGCAGACCTTTGCTGTACAATGAAAGTTGTCCTGATGCTTTGCCAGAAGTTAAGTCCATTGCCCCAGTAAACCACACAGTCTGCTCTGGTTCTTCTACACTGTGCAAGCTTGTATCATGGTGGAACTCTTATGATTCGAATAAAGAATCTGCATTACTGTTGCATCAAGCAGACTGGCTCTTGTGGCTTCTTCATGGAAAGCTTGGAGTGTCTGACTATAACAACGCTCTAAAGGTAGATAATATTTAGAGCTTGTTTCCTTTAGCTTCTCTTCACTTAAAGTATCCAATTGGCAATAATTTTTCAAAAAGTGTTGAATAAACTTTTATGGTTCACAGGTTGGCTATGATCCTGAACTGGATTCCTATCCAACTTGGCTGCTCTCTCTGCCATATTCATATGTTTTGCCTTCCATCCAGGCACCAGGAACTTCAATTGGTCCTATAAAGGAGGACATTAGGATGCACTTTGGTAAGTTTGTTTCCTATTTAGAGTAATTCCAAAAGAAAGATTCTTATTCTGTGTATTGAAAAATTTGAATGGTCATCTTCCGGTAAATAATGCTTATGACACCACGTTTATTATGCAATCATTCAATCCTTACTTGGATATCCCCTTTTAGCCTTATCCAGTTCACCTTCAGGATTTTTGGTTTTGAAGTTTTTCCTCAACAAGAAGCATATTGTTGTTCTGGCATTTGATACTTAACATTGAATACCAACCATATATACAGTTTTGGTATGTTAAAGTCATCAGAGGACAGAGATAGGTACATTGTTTTAAGTTGTCATAGTAGAACATTGTGTAATCTTGCTTACAATAGTCGAAGCAGTGCAGATTAAAAAAAATAAAAAAAGCCTGAAGCGGGTATCTTACGAAGTATTACGCAAAAGAACCAGAGGTTAAGCCTATGTTGTGGAAAATGCTGCTAGGTATCAAATGTGTACTTCCACATGACATGGCACTTGTCTGCGAAAAGAAACTAGATTTGCTCTGTGAACAATTTTTATTCGGTGCGGCTAGAATGTTGATTATTGGGAAGCCTTTTAGCTTACAGTAGAATTAGAAGACTTTCCCATGTTTTCTATTTGTAGTAAGCTTCTCTGGTTCGATTTCCACCTGATATGCTTCCAACAAACATTCGGCAGGGTTTCCAAAAGACTGTGTTGTATGCACTGGAACCACTGATAGTATAGCTGCTTTTCTTGCTGCACGTGCTACACAACCTGGGAAAGCTGTGAGATATCTCCAGACTCAACTCTCTCTCTCTCTCTCTCTCTCTCATATTTCAAAAATTACAGGACATCAATCATTATGGATGTGGATTGGTTTGAGGTAGGCTTGTATCATCTAGTCTTCGTTATATCATGCGTCCAATGAGAATCTCGGTCGTCCATTTTATCTCAAAATTCAGGTCCAGACAAACACAAGGTCTGAGATTAATGTTGATGAATAAGATTTCGTGTCCTTTTATTTTTTCTGGGTAGTTAAAGAAATATTTACTGAAAAGCTGAAGAAGTTTTGGTTTCTAGTTTGATTGCATAGTTTATCTCAGCACTTTGAATGAATTCTGGACTTTGGCCAGTACCTTTGCCTTTGCAGACATGGAACTATTGTTCTTTAGTCTCTTATTGTTTGTAGGTGATAAACTTCTCTCTTACGAAGATATTAACAGAACTGGTTTCTGAGTTTTGACAAGCTGTGTTTCGAGTGTTTTGAATAGGTAACATCTCTTGGTTCAACCCTTGCCATAAAACTACTAAGCACTAATAGAATCGAGGATGCACGGTTTGGCGTATATAGCCATCGCCTTGATGATAAATGGCTTGTGGGAGGAGCTTCAAACACGGGCGGAGCTGTTCTTAGACAGATATTCACAGACGAGGACCTGGCGAAATTGAGTGAGCAAATTAATCCCATTGAAGCCTCCCCTCTATACTACTATCCTCTGCAAGCAGTTGGGGAGAGATTTCCAGTGGCTGATCCGAAGATGGAGCCTAGGTACTAATCCTCTTTGCATATTTTTGGACCTCGAGTAACCATAATCTCATAATTGTGGCAAGCCATAACATATCTTCATGTGTGATGACTGATAGGTTTATTATTAAATAACAAAAAAGAAACATCTATTACAAGTCTCATAATTAGTTGCACTACATCCGTAATGAAAATACCAAAACTGAAGTTCTAACATTAGCCATAGAAGCATGCACAATCGGAGTGTGTGGCTGTGTGATAATTAGGTGTTGTAACTAATGATTCTTGTACTTTGTCGTTGAAGTACGATACCTTTAGTTTTCTGTTATTAGGAAGACGTGTAGTTCTGCTAGGTTCATATAAGGTACTTTGTGAATAATAGTAAAGTGGAGGTATGCAAACATTAGTATCTGGAGAGGTTCGGGGGACTAAACTTTCATAACGGGAGCTTCCATTACCTGCCTTTTCTGTGTATAGGTTACACCCACGCCCGGAAAGTGATGTTGAGTACTTGCACGGTATTCTAGAGTCGATTGCCCGTATAGAGGTACAATATTTCCCCTTCCAGTATCACTTCACATAGCCAAAGGCATGTAAGTTGGTGGCTAATATTCACTTTCTTGTGCTAATTTAGGCTAAGGCTTACAACTTACTGGAAGATCTCGGGGCGACCAAGGTTGAAGAAGTGTTCACAGCAGGCGGTGGTGCGAAGAACGAGAAATGGATAAAGATACGGGAGAGGGTACTGGGTCTGCCCGTGAGTCGGGCACTTCAAACAGAGGCTGCTTACGGAGCTGCATTATTGGCACTGAGGGGATACTGCACAATAGAAGAATGGAAGTAGGAAAAAAGACAGTGGGATCAATAGCGGATCTCTATTTTGAGTAGAAGATGATAAACGACTTGATTCTTTTATCTCACCAATGTAGTTTATATGTACAACTATAATCGTCTTATACAGTCTTATTCGATATATCGATGTGGTATATTTGCATACTTACAAATCCTACGCAGTTTGTAAGTTCGCAAAAAGGGTGTATAATTAACATAATTTCTCACAACTTCTTAATCTGTTCTGGAGAATACTGGTAGACAATCTATAGGTGAAAGATTACATTCGCCTTATTGTCATGCCAAATATGCATACAGATTATTGTTTTTTTGCCACCAATACAAATAATAATGTTTTATTATTAGATTATTGTAGGGTCGTTCGGTCATTCTGTTTTGGAGAATGGTAATGATTTTTTTTGTTTAAATTTTTTTTGCCTGTTGCTTATTTAAAAAAAAAAGAAGCCAATACTGGAGTAGTTAGTAAATAAGCTAACCAAATGGATCCTACTTAGCCTGCATTGGTTCAAATCTTCGTTACATAATTCTTCAAAATGACACATCCGTTCTCAATCTTTGCAGTTATAAATTGTAGTGGATTGAGAGATTTTTGAAAGAAGTTTTCATACTCTCGCACTCGCATTACGTGACTTAGATTGATCGAAGCCTCAACTCAACAGCAGCCTAATCCAAAGAAATTTCCTTGATTGGATTTTCAATTTGGCCCGACTTCAGGCTAATGGACCGAGAAACGGAGTCTCCTATAACCACATGTACTGGAGCATAAGATAGGATGCCAATTGGAAAATTGAACTTTAAGAAAAATAAAAAGCTAGAAAAATATATTTTTACGACAAAATGCCACCTAGGATAGAGAATGGATGAGAGGTCTTCATTTATTTTAAGTAACCATATTGCTATAATATACTCCTATTTGATGTGTATTTTTTTTTCCTTAAGAATGTCGACAAGAAAAAACGTCAGCTTTAACATGGACCCTTTAACATACGGAATCATAGATATTGTTTAGCTCCAACGTGATTTGGCCTAGTGGTCTTCAGTTAAAATTGAGGAGTTTGCCTTCTCTTATGATTTCAAGTTTAACTTTCCTTGCCAGTAATTTGTCTCTCATACATAAGTAAGTGAAACGACTTTTAAAGAGCTCGTAGAGATTAACCCGAGATACGCACAAACTGTTTCGGACACCTTGATTAAAAAAAAGACATACAAACAGGGAATGACAACTGAGAGAACCGGGGGATGGTGTTTGCACATTAAAACCGTTCGTTCAGCAATCCAATAGTTTAAATCTCATCTCTACCACCTAAGCATACGAGCATGCACAATACGATGCTGCACAACACCTCCCCACCATATGTACCGTTTGGATTCAAACAGGATGTGTTAATGATAATAATAATTGAACGGTGATGATGAATATCCCGGAGTATATGTTTGCGCATAGGGCAGTGTAGCGTGGGGGGAAGAGAAAACATCAGCCGTCACAAGGTTACAGATATCAATGCACGCATTAAATTGGTGCCGCAGAGGAATGATGAGGAAATAGGAAGAAATCCAATCCGGATTCTGCTGTAATCTTTCCGAAAATCCTAGGGGTACGATTCAAGGAAGTACCGACAATTTACAATGGGTTATGCGGGACATACTTTTGAGTTCATCACCAATAATTTGAATCGTTATTAATTCTAAAATAATTTTTTGAATGTGTTTGCAAAAAAAAGCTTCATTAGATGTGTGTGAGTGATTGATCTAATATTTCAAGGTTCATTTAGAATGGAAACTGATATTTGTCCTTCACTTTTTACTGATGGCGCTCTAATTTTAACGTAAAATTATTAGTAACTTCATAATCAAAGTAGAGTGCCATCAGTAAAAAATGGAGCGCGAATATTAATTCTCTTTAGAATTCACTTGTGGATTATTCGTTCGAAACCTAAAAATGAGTCCCCCACAACCCATTGTACATTTTTCGGTACCCCTATATTCAGTACCGATTGTAGATCCGGTAATCTTTCTTCAAAAAACTATGGGTACAACATTACATGTACACAAAATATGTACCCCTCCATCCATATTTGTTAGTCCCTATTAAGAATATGTATCATTTTCAAATGTTCATATTTTTCAATAGTAAATTTAAAAAATATGCAATATGAATCTTGTTTAATAGATCTCAATTAGTTTTATTATTCTATGTTTTCAAAATTATAAAAAAATATTATAAATTGTAAGATAAAATGGTTTTAAAATGGCACAAATTTTCAAAATGAACCAACAAAGGTGGACGGAGGGAGTATTGAATTGTGTCGGACTCATGAACTTTAAATAAATTATTAGAGTTGTTTAATATGTTTAAAAAACTCCCAAAAGAGTTCCTGTAAAAAATTAGTCATTTGAATATTATCGTTGTTCATCCCTCACACAAACAAAAAAGTAAATGAATTGATCAAGCATTTACTAATATCCGTCTGACATGAACGGATAAAAAAAACAATTACATTTTTTTAGAAACAAATATAACGACTTCGATCATTGGTATGGATTGAGTGTTCTTTTAATGTACATCAAATGACGTACCCATAATCGGGTTGTTCTTTCTTATATAGTAGGACAGGATCTTCCCCTATCATTTTCTCCTTCTAGCTCATAGATCTTGATGAGGCTCATTATGTTCAGCTCTTCCAAAAATATGCACGGCATAAAAACAAACGAGAGCATACCATTAAGGATGGTTGCAATGATCATTATGTGTACCACCCGCCGCAACCTCAGGCGCTTCACTAGTATCCTTTTTCGGCTCATACTCCTCTAATGGTTTTTTGCTGGTGCTTGAGGAATTGATGTACTCTAACGATCTTCGTGTTTAGTTACTTTTGTATTCCATTTGGACAAATCTGATGTTTCTCTTTTTGTTGTTTGTTTTGGTCTCTGCTCTGACCGTCTCTTTATTTGGTTTGTTTCTTCTATTTGTTCTTATTATTATTATATTAATAATAAATTTCTTGCTCTTTTCTTCCTAAAAAAAAATTAATAATAACATTTTGATAGGATAGCCGGATAGGAGTATTAACTTGCCTTGTCGATCCACACTTCCTTTTCGACTTATTACTGCCACACGTTCCCAGATGGGCCAGATCCCATCATCGACCTCCCTCCCTCCCTCCCTTCCTTCCGTCCTTCGCACGAAGCTTACAAAATGTGATGATGTCAATTTCGATTTGACCATATCAAAACTCTCCGACATTTATTATGTTATGCTTGTATTGGACAAATGTTAGTAATTGGTAAATGTTATGCTTCGCAATAGTTTTTGGGTGAATACGGTATGCACCGTTACGCATTCTTTCTAGTAAAATGTTCCGTCAAATGTTAGCAATTGTCTAGGTGAGAGGTTAAGTGAAATTATCCTCTTCTCCCTCTACCAAAAAAACAGTACTGTAGTAGTAAATACTATTACTAGTGCACATCGTTCGCTAATGTGCACGATAGATGCCAGCTCCCTTTGTGAACCTTAAGAAATGGTCTATGTTTTTCACTCTATTTTTCTAAAATTAAGTGGGAAAAAATAAAAACAGCAATTTAGATAGAAGGAATTACGTACAACAGTGTGGTTGGAGACGCTTTGAGTATTGGATCTCCAAAATCTTTATACTATAATCTATCGTCGTTGAATGTCTAAAATGCGGTGCACCTCTCTCAAGCTACTACTTTTTTCTTGTAACTGTTCGAATATTAAAAGGCTCATTCTGATTTTGCATTTTTAGGAAGGAAAAACCCTTCATACGATTTCCGTTCCTTCCAAATAAAGACCCCTAAAAGCATCTCCAGCCTTCATCCAAATTTTTTCCCAAATTTGAGTCAAATATTGGGTAAAAACCCTTTTTGGGTAGACATATCTTCAATCATCAAATCCAAATTTTACCCAAATATATATACATTTTATTCTTAATGGCATAATGGTAAATAAGGTAAAACAATCAAATCCAAAATGAAGACTCTCAATCTCCGTCTCTCTCTTCCCGGGAATCAAACACAAAAAAATTTTCACACAAAACCCAGAACCGGACACAACCACAAAAGACAACTCTGAAACTCGTTCATCATCATCGGAGGAGGCCAGAAGAGAACGACAACTTTGGGGGACCCAAGACGACTTAGAGGTCACAACGCCACTACCACTTTCTGCATCGCCTCTCAGACCACTGGCCCTCGGCCTGCCGCCACTGCCAACAAGGTTCTCTCTCTCCCTCCTCCCTCTCTCTCTCTCTCTCTCTCTCTCTCTCTAACTAGCCGTTGGAGAAATGGGTCAAGGCAAAAGTTGTCCCAGATTTGGGCAAAAAAATGGGTAAAACTCAAAATAGGAAAGGATTTGGGTCAAAGACTGGAGAGAGATTTTTGTGGTTTTTGCCCCATTTTTAAATTTGAGTTCTAAAATGGGTCAAGACTGGAGATGCTCTAAGAGCATCTCTAACAAGAGAGATCAAAAGTAGAGATGTCAAATTATTTTGAAGGCTTATGTGACAATTTAACATCAAGCTCCCCCTCTTTAACCCTTATGTCAAATTATTTTAAAAGCTTGTGATCAATTTTTGAAAATTGGCAGTCTAAAATGTTGATGTCAAAGTTGACATGTTGGGGCTTTCCTTCAAAGCCACGTTACCTTCCTTCAAAGCAATGTCACTTTTGGTATGATAGAAGGCATCATGCTTGGATGGTGACTTAATGCCAAAACTAACCGTTTGATTGTCTACATTAGTTTTGACATCTCTTGTTGGAGATGCTCTAATAAGTACTTATTTTTCGAATTAAATGTGATA
This sequence comes from Rhododendron kiyosumense, assembly GCA_019656275.1. Lineage (NCBI taxonomy): Eukaryota > Viridiplantae > Streptophyta > Magnoliopsida > Ericales > Ericaceae > Rhododendron > Rhododendron kiyosumense. The sequence continues at coordinate 204,338 of BPLS01000612.1, forward strand.
TTTTGTGAAAGAATGATTTATTTCATAAAACGGAAAAATAATTACTTAAAAATAAAAATACTGGAGAAACGAGGTTTGGGTGCAAGTTATGGAAAGTTGATTAGTATTTTACAGGAGCTAGCGTTCTATTACGAATATATTGCAACCAATTTATCGAACTCTTCATTAAGATTGAAAAGATGAATTCGTTTATGTAAAAACTGTCTAAGAGAGTACTAGAAATATGTTCTCTCTCTCTCTCTCTCTCTCTCTCTCTCTCTCTCTCTCTCTCTCTATATATATATATATACATATATCGAATATATAAGAGACTTACAAAATTATTTTGAAAAAGTTTACCTTATTAACAACCTTAGAGCATCCACTATGGTCTGTTTGGCCAACCTAGTAGTAATACATTTTGTATAGAACGGACTCTGTCGAATTGCATTTATGAAAAAATGAACGGAAATATATATATATATATATATATATATATATATATATATATATTATAAAACACAAGGGTTTGAGGATAAGTTGTTAGAATGACTTAGATTCATTTGATCTAAAGGCTGTAGTACATTCTCCCACTTTCCGGTTAAGTACCCATAATTTTCACCTAAATCACACAATTGTCATCCCCTTTCAACAGGAATGCATAGTGCCGTAGGCACAGACTAACACTAGTGTGTGTGTATATATATATATATATAATACAAAAGGCACCTTCGAATAGATTTTTGAAATTTTGATTATACTTTTACTCACAATTTTTCTTACAAAATATTTTCAGTATCTATCATCCAAAATAGTGACACAACTATTATCATCATGTAGCCAAACATGGTAACTATTCAATACACTGGGATTATCATGTTACGTTATTCACAATTGTTCACAATAAATTAAGTAACAAATAAATTTAACAGGTAAGACATGATAATACATATACTAAATTAAATGAAAGAGGGACAAAGAGGTCCACCCTTGTGTGTTTTTTGATTTTTTCACTAAAAAAGCTAAGGCCGCACACACTTACACAAACGTGCTTGCATAGTCGCTCACAGTACAATGTGTGTGGATTTCATGTGCATTACAAATAACTACAAAGATGTTTGTATGAAGGTGCAATGTATGCGGGCTTCTTATGAGTTAAGTATGTAATTAAGCACTTAATTGAGTGGATTGGAATTTATAGTTGCCAATGTAGACACATCAACATTTACTCATGTTGTGTTGTTGCCTAAGTGAAGTGGTTTTTGTAATATCACGACTATTATCATCATGCAGCCAAACATGGCAATTATTATTCAATACATTGGGAGCATCATGTTACGATGTTCATAGCTATTCACTATAAATTACGTAACGATTACGTAACGACAAATTTAACAGGTAAGACATGATAATACATATGTACTAAATAAAAGAGCGACAAAGAGGTCCACCTTACGGATTTTATGTAATTAAGCAATTAACTAAGAGTAGTGGAATTTATTGTTGCCAATGTATCATGCTGCGTTATTGCTTAAGTGAGGTGAATTTTGTGATACCACGACTATTATCATCATGCAACCAAACATGGTAATCATTCAATATACTGGAAGTATCATGTTACGTTGTTCATAACTGTTCACAATAAATTACGTAACGATAAATTTAACATGTAATACATGATAATGCATATACTAAATGAAAGAAGAGGTCCACCTTATGTGTTATGATTTTTCAACAAAAAAGCTAAGGCCACACACACTTATACAATCGTACTAGCATAGTCACTTACAAAATATACGTGTGTGGGTTTCACGTGGGTTACGAATACGTGCAAAGATGTTTGTATGAGCGTGCAATATATGTGGGCTTCACGTGCATTAATTATTAGTGTATGTATAACTTTTTTTTGAATAAAGTAGGTACCTCTGTCCTTTTTTTTTTTTTTGGTAAACGTTAGAAATATATTAATAATAAGAAGGATCGAAGAGTACAATTGTATCGTCGCGAGTACAATTGTATCGTCGCTGTTACAATAATTAAGACACACCAACAATAAGTGAAAATCAAATTAGGACCTACGGAACAGAACACTGTATGTATAATTGTGTGTTGTGGAATTATGGGTGTTTTTTTTTTAGCACTTCTCTGTTTCGCATAACCAGAGAAGTGGAGTTACCGAACGCATTTGCCCAAAGGGAAAAAAAGACTCTACCAAAGACCGTAGCATGACACCATGACAAAGAGGTTTGAACCTAGCTTCCACCACGTTCCGAATGAACTGAAAAAGGAAAAATTACAACAGTGTTCGGTTAAGCAGTTTTTACGTCTTGTACCGTAACCCTTTTCAAGGAGGACTCAGTACATGATGTTGATAGCTGATGGAGGAGAGGAGGCTTGGGTCGTGGGCACCAGCACGTGTTGTTTTAATGCTTTTTTATTCATTACATATTTTTGTGAAGTTCAGTACTAATACAAAACGAAAATGATACAGGTACCGACAGTTTCCCGTAGGAAAATTGTACCGATGGCCGCGCCAGGCCGTCTCCGGCCACTAAACGACCGATCCGAGCCTTTAAAAATTCTAAAAAACAAAATTGAGGGGCTCATGTGACAATCAACGGCATCCGATATGTGTATGGTGTTTGATCTAAACGCCCTATTTTTCGTGTGTATACATATATTAAAATTTTTAAACGGTTCAGATCAGCCATCCGGTAGCCAGATATGGCCCCATTCGACCCTCAATACGATTTCCCTACGGAAACCGTCAGTACTCAGAGCAGTACTCAATACAAAAATATGTGATGAATAATACTCCCTCCGTTCAATATTGACGGTCCAGTTCGGTCTCCAATGTGAAATTTAAATTGTTAATATTTTTCAATATATAATGTTTTTAAAGATTTTAAAAACTTTTTATAATAGAACTAATTAAGATCTATCATGTAAGATCGATATTGGACATAAAAATCATTGTAGATTGAAATATATTAATAATTTAAATTTTGCATTGAAAACCGAACCGAACCTTCAATTTGGAACGGAGGAAGTAGTCTTTTGCAGTTAGCACCATGTGGCCATGACTGAAGAGCTCTGATTACTCTTGAATATCCACCAGTTTTTAATCTCTCCGTGAAAAGATAGTTCTTATTTGTTAGATACGCGGTACAAATCTAAAAGCTGTCACTGTCCAGTTGCTGCTCAACTCCAGCCCTTCTCTCACTTTCTCTCTCTCTCACTCGTTTTTCTTGACTCTTGTAGGAATAGCTTTCCAAAGTCTTTTTCATCGCAAACCCTAGCGCTCTCTCTCTCTCTCTCTTCCATGGCTGCCTCCAGGGGTTTGAACCCGCGAGCACCGGCGTACATACCGCTATCTTACACTACTCAAAGCCCTTTCACAAACTTCCCACCACACATCCACCACTACCCTTTCTCATCTCCACCACCACCGCCTTCTTTCTTTCCCACCGCCAGCTCCCAATCTCCACTACTGCACCCCCAATCACCTCTTTACACCACCCCCTACCCCATCCATCCACTGCCTCCTCCGCCGCCACGGGTGGTTGAACCTCCACCGGTTGTATCGAGTACTGTGGGCCCTGAAACGGGGAGAATCGGAGGTCCAAGGAGGAGGCCTAGAGCAGTAACCTGTGGTAGTAGGGTTACCACCAGTGGATTCAGATCATCACAACACCACCACCAAAAGGAGCCCAATTTTGGCAGGAGGTTTAACAGTAATAATAAGTTCGGAAATACCTCTAGGGCTGATAGTAGTAGTTGCAGTAGAAACTGGGAAAGGAGGAGAGGGTCAAATTTAAAGAAGTATGAGGTGTTACCTCTCTCTCATTGTGAAGAGAAAACTACTGTGATGATCAAGAACATTCCCAAACTCTACAGGTATATATGTTATTCTTCCTTCTTTTTAAGTACTAGTAATACTACTTCTAGCTGGTAGTATTGTTTTTAAAAAAAACTTTTACTCTTTCAATAGAATTTTTTTTTTTTTTTTTTTGGATTTTGGACGAGCTGGGAGAAAAAAAAAAAGACGAGCGCTGGAATATTGGAAATTAATTAACCCTGTTGTTGGAAATTAGTGGTATATGTCCCCATTTAGTTGTTTTTTTATTGGCATCCAATTTTTTTTGTTGGCCTGCAATAAAGGTTATTTTTCTACTTTTAACACAATTTTATGTATCCAGATTTTCCTTTTTTAGAAGAAAGTGAGCCGGAAAAAAAAAAAAGAAAGCGAGCCAGGCCCGGGGTTTAGAGCAAGTACACGATAGCTAAGTTATTTTGTGAATAGTTTACAATTTTAGTTTATCTATCAATTTTTTCTATCGCAATTACACCAACGATATCTATTATGTCTATTATAATAGTTTTGTTTTTTCTTCATCATTTTTGTTTCTTTTTTTCTTCTTCCCCATTTCATTTCTGGTTTTGAAGCTAGCACAATCCGTGCCCCATTTTTCAGCACTCCAACCAGTCCCCCACTTCTCTCTCTCTCAAATTCACCTAAAATTTAGAACCCAATAAATGTAATTCTCGGGGAGGAGTTATAGCAAGAAATTGAACCCTATATCTTGCAATTCAGATGAGAAATGGTGCAGAAAACTTATCCCATGAATAATCTCTGCAAACCGGAAGAAGAGGATTCCATAGAACTGATAGAAGGGAGAGAGAGGGAGAGGTAGACGAACTGGGTTTTGACATGATTTGTGATCCATAACCTCGTTGCTCCGGCTAGGTTTCCAGGGGGGTGGAAACAATAAAATAAGGAGTAGCTTGTGAATAGAGCTTTGGTAAATGAAGCGAACTGTAGCAAAAGGTATTCAACCTACCTCTTCTCCGATTCTGATGCATGATAGTTTTCTCACTTTGGATTGGTAAAGTGGCTAAAGATTGGATGTTTACCTGATCTAATGTACTTGCTCTAAAGGATTTATCTGCGTTAATTAGTACTCCCAGACCCTTTTGAAGTGTTCTAGGCCAAGGGCCTTAAGTTCCACCAGCTGAAATATTCAATCAAGTACTTAAATACTCGTAAGTGCTTATTTTTTAAATTAAAGATGATGTATTGTGAAAGAATAACTATTTCGTAAAATAAAAAAATAAATATTTAAAAAATGAGAATCTCAGCTAACGGAACGGGGCTACGTTCATGCCTTTTGCCAAGAAAAGGAAAATCTGTGTGAGAATTAAGTTGCGTGTAGGGTGTAAATTGAAAAACCAGTACAGTACTTTACGTGATATGGGTTTTGACCAGAATCAAATGGGTATGTAGAATTAAATTTTGAGGAACCTTTTCTTGGGTTATGATGATTACTTTCATTGGTAGCCTAGCTAATCCTAAAGTGATTTCTTGTTGTAAAGTTTTTCCATGTGGTGCCTATGTTATTAGTGATTTCTTGGAATTAATTTTATTTTGGAATTTATAATTTTGAGAAAAGTGGGGAGTTGCTGTTGAAGTTTCTTGATGAGCACTGCTTGTTAGAGAATCAAAAGAGGAAGGAGGAGAATTCGGAGGAAGGAGATCATACGGTCTCGGCTTTCGATTTTATGTATTTGCCTATTGATTTCAGGTAAAAAGATTTGAGATTTATTAGCTGGTTTAATTTTCTAAGTAGTGTTGGATGTTGAATTAATTAATTTGGTGCATGCAGTACTGGGTGTAGCAGGGGGTTTGCGTTTGTAAATTTCACAGAAGCAAGAGCAGTGTGGAAGTTCTCGAGAGCGTGCAATAGAAAGACTTGGGACTTGTTCCAGTCCCCCAAGATCTGCGAGATAGTCTGTGCTAAGATCCAGGTATGGCCATATATATGCTACTCTCTCTCTCTCTCTCTCTCTCTCTCTCTCTCTGTATTACTGTATATGTATATATGCATGGCTGCTACTCATGATTGTAAAAATTAGGTCATCATAACTCTACCTTATAAGTAGCATATATAGGTAAGTAGAAATACATACTTTAGTCTTTATACGTACGGGGGATAGACAGAAATTAGAGTTGGATGTGCGAACGTATAATTTTTTTTGGTCAAGAAGACAAGACTTCCTAGGGTAATGAAAAAATTGTGGAATTCATAATCTGGAAAGAAAATTTAGAATTTGACATTATGACTGAAGGATTAATGTGGTTTGTTCTCCTTCTCCTGGGGGCTTAGAGATTTTTTCCTCTCTTTCTGCACGGTTTCTATGGCGGAGTTATTGTGGGGCTGGGTGAGCATGGATGGATCCAGAAATTCTCTCTGATGGGGCTACCAATTTTTACTACACTTGAATAAAAATTTACAATCAAACACAATATAAATCTAAACTTCATCATATGAGAAAAGGAAAATAATTTCAAAAAATTCCTTAAAAAAAATGCAAAAAGGGTTATAATCTCTTTACAGCTTCTCTAATAAGAGCCATCATCAAGGGGCAAAATTGGAAAAAATAATGTTCCTGTGTTTTCATTAGTGAATTATTTATAATGTGATTGTGTGTGTTTATAATATTATCTAAAAAATTAAGTGCTTTAATTTTTAATCAATTTGAATAGATTCAAAGATTTTTTTTTTGATCATATTATTTTAAAGGATCATAATTAATTTGTCTTTAGAGATCTCATATGAGAGCCGTACGTAGAACCAAATGAAGAGTAAATACTTGAGCGCTCCAATTTTTAATCCGTTTGAATCGGTACGGAGATCTTATTTTTTTGATCATTTTATTCTAAAGGGTCATAATTAATTTTTCGTTCTAGAGCTTTCAAATGAGAACTCTTAGAGAGCCATAGGAATTAAATGAAGAGCAGATATTTAAGTATTTCAATTTTCAATCCGTTCGAACTGATGCGAAAATCATATTTGTTTGATCATTTTATCCTTAAGAATTATAATTAATTTTTGGTTCTAGAGCTCTCATAATTAATTTTTGTAAACAAAAAAAATTGAATTGAGTGGGGGCATGTGCCCCCACGTGTCCCATAGCGCATCCATTCTTGCGGGTTAGACTCCCGTCCCACCTAGTTTTTACTATTTTTTAGAGTATAGTTTGCATATTCTTAGTAATCTATAAAAAAAATTTACTACAAAATTTCAACCGTAATTCGAAAAACAATATTCATTTGGAGCACAACACATTATGATAAATGATATTGTGCGATGATGTTATTGTGCGTCATTGGATGTTATTTTACCAACAATATCTAGAGATTAATTCTTCACTTTATAAAATTATTTCATTAAAACTCAAAAAATGTGGATTTAATCTTACTCCGCCAATGCACGATTTTAAATAAATTTCTCTCAAATTTACTATTCATATCTTTTTATCAATCTATCTATACATTCATTACTTCAAACTAAAATAGGGTACTGTTCGGTTTGGATTTTGAGGGAAGTTTTGTAAGAATAATGAGTGGAGAAAGATTAAAAATTTATTGAGGGCTGTACCCCAAAGTTTTAAGTCACCCAAACGAACAAGAGATTAATTCTCTTCATGCTCTTAACCTCTACTAAAATATAGTAGAAAATTTATTGGGGGCCATGCACATTAGTTTTAAGTCTTCCAAACGAACAAGAGATTAATTCTCTTAATGCTCTTAACCTGTACTAAAGTTGAATTGGGGGCCGTGCACAAAAATTTTAAGTCCTCGAAACGAACAAGAGATTAATTCTCTTCATGCTCTTACCCATAGATTCATATACTTTGAAACAAGTTGGCAAATTTCTTCGTTGTATCCTTTTGAGTTTTATAAAATGTTTCGCTTGCTAAGGAAAAAAAAAAAAAAAGTTGGCACATGTGTTGTAATAAAAATTTTCAGTACTAGCTACTTAGTACAGCTTTAATGCAGGACTTGTTTGCACAAATTTTTTTTTTTTTTTTTTGTAGTAAATAAGAGGAGTACTACAATACATGACATAGGATTTATGGAAGTGTCCATAAATCTGAGCCGTCCATTATCTTTCCTATGAATCCGAACAATTCATTATCTTTCATGGACATGTTTCATTTTTTTCATGTATCATAGCATTTCTCAGTAAATAATTGAACTTGGTTCTTTTTTGAAGGGTAAAGAAGCACTGGTGAATCATTTTGCGAAGTCCACGTTCCGTTGCGAATCGGACGAGTTTCTACCCGTTTGTTTCAGCCCGCCGAGGGACGGGTTGTGCACTGAGTTGGTAGAAGAAACCCGGATTGGGAAACGTATAGCCTCCACCACGCCAAACAAATGACCGACGTCCAACAAGCTGCAATGCAATAAATTGGCAGAATCGCCACCCACATATCTCTCTCTCTCTCTCTCTCTCTCATGATTTTCATTTACTGATGTCTTGACTATTATTAAACTTTCAATCAAACGGTGGTAGTGGTAGTGGTAGCGCTTTTCAGTAGGTAGAAGACAGCAGTTGGGGATGGGCTCTGCTTCCCATATCAGTACGTACTCGAGAGTTTTAGGGTTTAGAGAAGACTTGAGAGATACTCTATCATGTTATAGACTAATAGGGGTAGGGTTAAAACTTGGATTTTATTTCCAAAGAGGAGAGAGGGTGGATATTGGCACCTGCGCTGGGATTTTATAATCATTAAGGTAATAAGATGATCAGGCAGGTGGTGGGATCCACCCTTTGAATACGTGCATGTGGGGCCATGTAGCCTACTTTCTTATACAGTATATGCATGTTGTATTGTATTGTATTGTATTGTATACATCCGGAGACCTCGTTTGGTTGCAATGCAAGAAAACTGCTCTGTGAAATTGTTTTACTACTAGGAGTAGCTTTTTCTTTGAACTGAGAATTAATTACTACTGCTACTAGCTGAGTTTATTTTAGGTTGTCTTGATTAAGAAAAGTGATTTGCCTATAAATATGATTTGTTCAAATTATCAGGATTTAGCACGCCAAGTTATAAACTCCAAGTCCCAAAGCCAAATGGAGGAAGACAATGCACCTGCAGGATCAAAATCTAGACAAATATTTTGTGTTCTTACTTGTTAGTAAGAGATTAAATTGTACACGGCGGTTGTGCAGCAAAACAATGTAAAAATGACATGTGACGCATGGCTCATTTCAAACTTAAAACAACAGTTATTCCTTCTAACTCTAATAGAGTAGCAATCTAATTATGAGAGTTTTAGAAACAAAAATTAATTATGATATTTTAAGATAAAGTAATTATAAAAATATATTCTTTGTATCGGTTCAAAATGATTGAAAATTAAAAAATATGGTAAAAAAATTAAGTGTTTTAATTTATAATCTGTTTGAACCGGTGCATGATCTTATATTTTTTATCATTCTATTATAAAGGGTCATAATTAATTTTTGTTTTTAGGACTCTTAGAAACAAAAATTATGAGAGCTGACCAGGGGCTGTTTGGGCTGAATTAGCTCAATCAAATGACAAATAATTGTGTGCGGGCGTGCCAGAAAAGAAATAACTTCAAAGAAGAAATTACTCTTTTCAAATTGATTTGAAACAACTAATTTAAATCAGGCAATTGTGTTATCCGTTCGATTACCCCAATTAAGAGGATTTTTCCTTAAGGTATCAACCAAATAAAAGATTGACGCGTTTCGAATCAGAAAAGATGATTGAACACAAACAAACCTGAATTTAATCAAAGGTAAATTTGTATACAAATACTCTTAAGACTTTTTCAAGAATAATGCATAAATATAAGCACACTGAATTTAATCAAAAGTGGATTTACAAAAGACTATTCTTTGGTAAGAAAAAACTTAAAAGAAAATAAGAGAACTTGAATTTAATCAAAAGTAGTCTTACATGCAAATAAGCCTTCAACTTACAAAAAAAAAATCATATTCTAAACTAAAACTAATCTAAGATAGATCTCTGAGCAATCATTTTGTATGAATTATCAGATGATATATGAATTTTTGTAGGGGCTTCTATCTTTGCTTTACTCTTCTATTTATAGACACCAGGCTTGCCTTCGATCTCCACGTCTTCGATTGATGTCCACGTTGGCCACATAAAACGGTTGAGAGGGGTTTTCGAACGGTTACATTGATATTTCTAGAATTCTTCCTTCCCCTGCGTGCTTCGATAATGGTATTCATGGCCACTTCCTGGATCGTGGTCGCCCTATTCTCAAGCAACGTGAATTAATGCAACACGTCTGGCTTCTCAAATGATTCCCTACAATTGCATCCAATTTCAGTTATAAACTAAGGCAGTGATGGTACCGTTTGATAATCCTAAAGTTTTAATTAACGGTTAAATCCAATCACTTTCCAAACCATCATTAATTGTTACCCAAACGATATCGGTTCAAACCAAAATGACACTGTTTATCATTAAAATAGGATTCCCCTCAATTCCCGTAATCCTTTGTAATTGGTACTCAATTGGGATATGTTTCGTATGGCCAACGCATCATTCGGTGCCACGTGTAATTTTTTCATTGGGTGACACATTTTAGGATATAAACAGGGGCGGAGCCAGGATTTTCGTCAAGTGGGGTCGAAAATTGAATTATGTATGATTTACTTTTTCTAGTTGCTATTTGAAAGGAACAATCAAATTAACAAGTTAATCAAAAGTAAATATATATTAATAACAAAATACAACTTTGATTCACAAAAGACCTCGACGATTTTTCATACTTGGGAAACGATGTATGATAGCCTCGTTCGTAATGGTTTGTGGGTGAAAATTCTATTTTGACTCCTCTTTTTCCTAAGTACAAAACCCTTATATATGGGTTGAGGCGAAAATGAATTTTAAAGGGGGGTCAAATAAGTAAAAATTGGGTAAAAATTATACCAATCGCTAAAAAAATTTGGGAGGCAGCGGGGTCGGCCCCCCCCCCCGTCCCTTGCTCCCTCCGCCCCTGGAGCTGACCATCTAGAATACAATTATCAGAAAAATAAGATATCTGTAACGGTTCAAACAAATTAAAAATTGTAACACTTGATTTTTTTGAGATTGTTTATATATTTAAAAATATTGTGAAAAAAATTAATTGCTCCAATTTTGAATTTGTTTGAACCGGTGCAAAATTTTTTATTTTTTTAATTATTTTATCTTAAAGAGTCATAATTAATTTTTGTCTATAAAGCTCTCATAATTAAATTTATGTTCTATAAAGTCTCAGGTAACAACTATGGAGTACTATTTTAAGTTTAAAATCAACCTTAGGTCACGTGTCATTTGCACATTGTTTTGCCGTACAATCCAATGTACACGGAGGGGCCGTGTACCATTTAATCTCTGTTAGCAATGCTTTAGATCTTTCAAGAATGTTCAGAAATTCAGGATTCCAGACAAATAAAACAATAATCTCAAAGCAAGTAAGCAACAAAGCATGTAGCAAAGACAGAAGGCAAGTCCGATGAAAAAGAACATTAAACATCCCAAACAGAGGCTATCCTGCCAGTGGTTAAGCACGTCGAAGACAGACCATAATAGATTTAATAGGTCATCCTCATTTGGAGCAAATTCCAGTCATTTCCAAATTCAAAGATTGGAAGGAGGTTCGAACATAGGAGAAGAGAAGAGAACATGGAGAAATTTTTGGTTGCAAATCGGGTACCACGTGGTACTAGTGCAGCACATTCAAGCCGGGCAAACATTGCAACCGACGGCTTAGATTGAACACTCTTTAATTTTCCTTGTCTTTTTTCTTTTTTAAATATGTTTGGTACCTTTCAATCTGAGCCGTCGGTTGCATGTTTGCCAGGCTTGGATGTGCTGCACGAGTACCACGTACGTCAGCCGTACCCTATTTGCACCCAAAAATTTCTTGGAAACCTCACTGATATCAAAATAAATAAATAAATATTAAAATTATCCATTTGTTAAAACTAAATAATCCAGTCAACAAGCTGCATGTAAAAATAGAAACCGCCATATAAAAGACGAACTAGACACTATAACCTTATAAATTTACTCCTAAAACAAATAAAAACTACATAAAATAATGCTCTCTCAGATCATATACGAATTACCCACAATGTGAGCTCGGCCAGATGTCCACACATTGCCATAATTTCCTCAAGTTGCGTTCTATTCTGATTTTGTACAATGATGATCAGAAAAACGGGAGAAAGTAGCTTGACGAGGAGTCCTTTTTCTTCGTTCGAAAGGTTATCATTCTCATCCCAACGTTTGAAATTGAATCCAGGTACAATTAGATAATGCTTTAAATCGTCTCCCCCCATGAAAATCCAAATAGGAATAGGAATTTTCACTGGTGAATCTGCGGAACCTGCGAGTCTCTAGACAATAAACATGATGCTACCGTCGGCTTCTTTGAAAATGGGGAAGAAAATCCTTTTCCTCATTCTCTACTCTTTTGACTCCACAGCTATGGATGTTCGACCAACAAACAAAACTAGATTTCCTGGCAAGCTATCAACTTGCTCCCATTCGCATGACGAAAAATTGAAGTTAAATACTTCAACCCATTTTGCCGAACTTCCAACAAACACCGACATTATCCTGCTGTTGAACACAACCAAGAAGCTGGGACTCGTTCAAAACATGCCATCGTCTTGGATTTCCGTTTGGTGGCAAGTTTCCGAGCCTTCCATTTTGATCCAAACCAAATATACCCCAACCGCACAAAATAAGGTTATTCCGTGATGGTGTGAATGATTTGTTGTCGATTGGAAGGCGAGCACAAGATGTCATTTCGCTATCGAACCCCAAAAAATCAGTTGCTCAGGAGAGTGACGAAATATTTCGTTAACACGATATTCCCCGGAAGTTGGACCTACAGAAAACAAATGTCCACAAACTAGGTTGACCGAAAGGAAAAATAAAACTTTATCTGAGATAGTGGTCGCTATGCTAAGTAATGTAGGATTAAGTAAAGGTTTGTGGGGCGAAACCATACTTACTGCTGCTTATATCTTGAATAGAGTACCTCTCAAAAAGTCTAATATTACTCCATATGAGATCTAATAAAAAAGGAAACCAAATCTGAGTTATTTTAAGACTTGGGAGTGTAGGGCGATTGTGAGGCTACCTGGACCTAAAAGAAAGAAACTATGTCCAAAAGGAATCGAGTGTGTATTCCTTGGATATGCTTTGCACGGTAAAACATATAAATTTCTAGTGGCTGAACCTAATGATGTTGTGTCCATCAACACTATTATTAAATCTCGAGATGCAGTGTTTTATGAAAACAGATTTGACAGAATTCTAAGGTTAAAGTCTTGCAAGGATTTGGAATCTAATAAAGATTCGAAAGAGTTTTCTTTAATGTCCAAAAAAGACAAGCCTTTAGAGGTTCTAGTTGAAGGAAATGAACTTGAAGAACAAGTTGAATTGAGAAAGAGTAAATGAGTTCGGAGAGAGAGAACGTTTGATCCTGATTTTATAGTTTATCTAGTTGAAGGCACTAGAGAGACTTCATGTGCTCATAACGTATTTTCACTTCACGTGAAAAATGATCATTTGACATCTGAGAAAGCAATAAAATCGTAAGACGTGGCTTTCTGAAAAACACTTTAAAATGAGACCAAACATAACCTCATTTTAGGTCCTATATGGTTTGACGTCTTACATATTACTCCATCTCATTCTGTACTTTTGTTAATTTTTCAACTTTGCCCCTTGACAAAATGTCATCAAAATCCTAACTTCATTTTTTTCCCTCTCAAAATAGACAATTTTTATGGGACATCTCAAATATAACATATTGGACCATCTTTGTGGGATGGGGGGAATATTTGTTGATCCTGTTGAGATAGGTTACGATTCAATAAAGTTTCAAGCAAATAAATCTCTTGTTTAATTACTTATTCGAGCATCTCTTATTTTAATTACTTAATTATTTTAAATCTCTGTTGAATTTGGACATAATTCGTAATTCAATAAAATGTTAAGAAGATAAAACGCAAAATCGAACAAGTCCTCAGTATATCGATAGAAACGTGGAGTGAGTGTGAGGATGGTACGGGTTGGTATTGCTAGTTGCGAGAATCCAACTTGGGACCTCCGTAACATTATGTTTGGAGCTCGAGTAAAATGAGAGAAAATATGAACAAAATTTCAAATTTGCTATTTTGCCCATTCTGTCTTTCCAAACCAAATAATGAAAGAGATTTTTTTCTAAGTATTCTTTCTTTATTTTTTCATAACTTTCAAATAAACCCTCACAATTCCCATTTATTTGTTTTTCTCCTAATAAACCCTCACAATTTGTTCGGGTCTTGTTAACGTGTCGTGTCCTAAATTATCAGATAAGCATGTGACGCTACTAGGTGGAGAGCACAAGTGAAACCGGCTATGGCAAGACTCTCGCCACTGTCCTCTCACCCACTTCTCCACCACTTCCTCCGCCCTCCGCCGCCCTCTTCTCTCTCTCCTCTTCTCCCTCCTCCCTTCCTCTTCAAACACATCTCCCCCCTTCCCCTCCGCACGCCACAGGTTCAGCCCACCTCCTCCTCCTTCATTTCTCTCTCTTCCCGCCCCCTTCTCTTCCCCCCTATCCACTCTCTCTCTACCCTCGGACTTACAACCCAACCCAATTGCGATGATGAGGGGCTTGAATTAGAAAGTGAGGGTTTGGGTTTGGAAAAAGAAGAGACCTTTACCGCAACCCAACTCAATTACGATGACGAGGAGCTTGAAATTGGGAATGAGGATCTGGGTTTGGAAAAAGAAGAGGACTTTAGCCTCGTGGAAGAGAGGGATTTGGATTCTTGGCCTCCTCCTAGGGCTAAGGAGTTACTGGGTGTGAAGTTGCCGGTTCTTTCTGTGAAGGAAAAGAAAGACTTATCTTCTTATGCTCACAGTCTGGGGAGAAAGCTCAAGTCTCAACAGGTGGGCAAGTCCGGCGTGACTGAGTCTGTTGCCACGGCCTTGATTGAAACCCTAGAGAAAAATGAGCTTCTCAAGGTATGATTAAACAGAATGGTGCACATTACGAATTGTTTGGGTCTTTTGTGGTGTGGTTTATGTGGTTATTTGGGATGTGGTTTCTATGCCCTGGGTTAGCGTTTAGGGATTTTTTTGTTGGTATGATTAATTGAGCTGCTTTCTTGACCCCGTCGTGGGAACGGTGGGTTGTGGTTCCTAGGATTAGTCGAGGTGCGCGTAAACTGGCCTGGATAGCTAGTTATCAAAAAGAGCGTTGCTTTCTTGATATTTATTTTTAGGCGTTTTAGTTTAGTTCCTGTGGCTTGAAACAGTAGGTTTGTATTCCAAGTATGGTAGTATTTGATTTTGTTAAAGTCGAAAGCAAGGTAAAGTTTTGGGAAGTAATTTGTTTTTGTTATTTAGGAATGTGTAGAATGGTGAGGCGAATTGTGATTTGGATTATAAAAATTAGGTCTGTTGAGTGGTGGGTACGAATTTTATGGTTAATGGTAAAGAAAGTGTATTAAGAATTGTCTACGGTCAAAAAAGGAAGTGACAATGAGACCGGTGGCTTGCTAAATTGAACGTATCGGTGCGAATTTAAAGGCGGCAATGCCAAGTTAGAATTAGAATGTAGAAAGATATGAGATGGATGCTTGATCCATGTAGCAAGAAAAATGTACTTTTTGTTTCTTCTTCTTCGTTTGAACTTCTAAGATTGAGTGATTCATTTTGCCATCAAGGTTGGTTGTAGCTAGTTTGCATTGTTGCAAGGGCACAAACATGTAATACTGCATTCCATGACTAGATGACTGAAGTTTTATGCTTTGTTTGGAATTAGAGAAAGATAAGAGAACAAAAACTGTAATTGAGAAGGAAAATGTGAGAACTAGTGTGGGAAAAAGTTTTGCTATTTTCTCTTATCTTTCTTCTCAAACCAAACAATGAAAGAGATTTTTTTCTTATTTCCCTGTCTCTTCCCCTCCTTTCTCTAAGTTCCAAACAATGTTGATTTCTTTTGTAGCTTTGTAGAACGTTTTACATCATGTTTGAATGATCCTTTATTTGCAGCTTTATGGTGTCTAATCTCTTCTTTTTCATCGTAAGTTAGTTGAGGAGATTTGGATTCAAATCTCTTTATTGGAGGAATGCAACCTAACCAAGTCACTGTTGCTTCCCAGGGGACATTACAAATTTAAGACTAGCATAGTAGCATGTCTTTGAAATGGTGAAGAAAATGAACTCTTTCTCTCTCTCCATATGTATAATGTCTATATGCTCGTGTTGGTGGTGTTGGTGAAATAATTAGTTTCCGTACTGTTGATAGTTTTGATTGTTAAAACCTGTAAACAGCTTAAAATACATAACAACTGTCCCGGGGAATTAGATGATGTGGTGAAGCACTTAGAGAAGGCAACTGGGTCTTTGGTAGTAGGTCAGATTGGTCGAACTGTGATTCTCTACAGGCCCAGCCTAACCAAGTTGAAGGCAGAGGAGAAGATGGAACAGGCACGAAAGGTTTTCAGGAGGAAACAACTAGCGCGTAAACTCCCATTTGAGGTCATTTATGTTTGTCCTTCTCATTTTTAGTTCTTCTATATCACGTCATTGTTCTGAATACCTCTTGGAATAGCCTAATTTTGGGAAAATATCTTGAGTCTGCAATTGACCTGTTTATCTCTTTGGGAAAATATTTCAGGATAAAGTGCAACGACCAAAACTAACTGGGCGTGGTCGCCGAGGAAGTAGCAGATTTTCGAGCTCTCCTTCATAACTGCCAATACTAACGTGTCTTGTGTCAAGCATCCGCCCACTGCATGCAACAGAAAGATGGCTATAATTGGAAACATTGTGAATGACGACGTTTGTCCATTTGGTCTGTTACGCTGGCAAGATCAATTTCAAGGTTTAAAAATCTGGCTGAGGTGATCATGAAGAAGTAAGAATGTTGATGAAGCTAGAGAGTGTGTTTGTACCAAACGCAGGAAGTGGCATCCAATGATTCCAATCACCTTCCATGATTCTGTATTTTGATGAAATTTTTTTCTGGTGCCTCTGTGTGAAGAAACAAAGGAAGGACTATGTTTTGTTTGCTTTAAAATCTGCAAATATCAATTTAACTGGCAATTGGGACATGCTTGTTTCTTCAATCGCCTCTCGAATCCAAACGATTTCTCATTTTTCTTCTCTTAAGATGTTTATAGTTAGGACTTAATCTCATTTTTCTTCTCTTAAGATGTTTATAGTTAGGACTTAATCGAGGGATCAATTGACTCCGAAAAAGCAAGACCGGAACCCTGTGTGGCAAAAAGAAGAATGCCTTTGAGCTCTTGTTCGAGTTATTCCTTGATGATTGGAAGGGGAAATTTGTTTGTCACAACACTAAGCGTAGCATGTTGTTAGCAGAACCAACTGTTTTTGACAAAAAAATAAAAAAAAAACAGTTTCAGTTACTCCTATTCCTCTTTAAGGTTTTTATTCAGTTTCTACTTAGCAAAAAAAAACCCCGAATATTGTTGGGATACAGCAATTTACAGAGAGCTATTTTCGAAATAATCGGTTATCATATTGATTGGCCAAATACAGACAACTATTACAATTGCTGTGAATCTGTGGGGATATGTTTACAACAGATTTGTTGGTGTTTAATTCTACCTAAGCTTCACCGAGGACTAGAAACAATGGCTAATCCTAATTGATTTATGGCATTCATGTGCCAATTTTGTGAGACTTAATAATATTCGTCTCAAATGTAGCATCATCCGCGTTGTATTCTCAGCAGCTGAAGTTCGTTTCTCAATCTCCAGATGCTTGACTCCCGATCCAACAACTATACAGTTTTCAGCTTCCCCATTTGATGCCTTGTCAAATCTTCAGAGTATAGTATGCCGTCAGGTGAAAGGAGACGCCGTAGAGCCATAAAAAATCGAGACTGGAGAGAGAAAAGGAAAAAACTATGCATTCAGATGAGTTTACATATAAGAAACGGTGTCAAGATGTGTGGAGTGGATGTAATAGTTACCCATTGGAATCCGACAAGGGCACACCAGCAACCAGCCAAACCTAATCCTCTACCGCTTACTAGCTGATGCAAAGAACAAAAGAATTGTTGAAGCACACAGAAACAACTTTGAGGATTCAGGAAAGGACTGTGGGTCGGAATATCATCAATCGTTTCATTCCTCGTTCTGTTTTGCATACAGTAATGCTGTAGACCCAGAAAATATCAACACTGAAGTGTCCTCAATTTGGTGTGACAGCCCTACATCCATTCCGGTGGAATGTTGGCCTCATTAAAAATTGAAAGTCATGCAAATCACACCAATCTGGACACATTTTTGCAAATTTTCTGGGTTTGTATTGTTTTTCCCAAGGCATATTGATGGCGAGAATTTAAGGAAACAGAAGTAAATGGATGAAGGGGATCCCCAATAATAATCTCATACCATTAGGAAAAGAGCACCTAATGAGAAGCACCCGCTCATTGATAAACTGAGAAATTTTAGATCTCGCCCAGCCTGCAGAAGCAAACATATGCAATTAACTACTATCATACACTAGAATAAAGGGAAAAGAAAACTGGCAGATTACGTCAGAAGATAAAAAAAAATTATCTGTTAACAGATTGATACTGTAATACCGTACTTAAAAACCTATTGTACGAGCTTGGACACACTCGATGCCTAAGAATCGACAACTTTATTTGACAAAACTTAAGTACTAAAGCTTAAGCAAGCATACCAGCAATGTTCCCTCAAGGCTATGAACACTGGCTGTCACACACAATGACATGAGGTATGGAATCAACACTTTGTGCATCTGCATTGAGAAAGGAGAAGACTAAGGTATCAAGAAAAACCAGATAACATTGCATCTCGTCATTCCCAGAAAAAAAAAAAAGATAAAGAAAAACCAGATAACATCGCATCTCGTCATTCCCAGAAGAGAGAGAGAGAGAGAGAGAGAGAGAGAGGAGTACTGCACATCTATTAAGGATGGCCATCTCGACCGATCCGTCTGTATCTGATCCGTTTTCCGTCCCGAACGGATCGGATTTTTTAGATATCGGAGCGCATTCGGATTTATTTTTTTTTTAAAAATTCGAAAGTTCGGATCGGATTCGGAGGTAAGTCTGTCCCCGCCCCGATCCACCCTGAATCCGATCTCCATCCCTGATCCGCCCCGATCTGTCCCCGAATATCCGAAAATCTATTTTTTTGATAAAAAATCGGCCTCTGATCTGCCCCGATCTGTCCCCGAATACTTTTTTTAATAAAAAATCTGGTGTTTTTTTTTTTTTTAAATTCGGATATCCGTTCCCCGTTCGGAGCGGGGATGGAGGACTGAATATATATCCGTTCGGAGTTCGGGGCGGATTCGGAGGTCGGGTGGAAGGTTCGGATTTGGATATTGCAATACCCGCCTCCGATCCGCCCCGTTGCCATCCCTAACATCTATAGAGCATTTGCATCCTCCTAGTAAACTGCATTTTCTCCAATTGGAATCACATACACTGATGATAGAAATATTTGAGCAAACCATGAATAACGCAAAATACATGATCATCCAGCAAAGAAAATTTGTTTTATAGGCAGCAAATGGGGCATTGCAGCTTATTTTGAATTCCTTGTTATTCAAAAAAAAATCAAACTACGAACTAAAATGCAAAATGCACCGAGAAACAGTGACATTGGCATATGGGATCAGTTTTATTAGAGCTAAAAATATACAAGGTTTCATATGGAAAATCAGGAAGTTACTGGCGTCTTAAGGCAGACCAAAACATCAAGTACCAGAATCTGAACAATCCAAGAAATAGAAGTTGTCATTGGTGAAACACACAACAGAGAACTAACCTCCCCAATGACCTCAGGATCGGGTGAAAATAATTTGGGGAACAGCAGGGGGATAGATGCTCCAATGGATCCCATTATCAACCCACTAAGCGCACCAAAGATCAGCAGCGACTTTAATAGTGATCGAGCCTGTTTGATATGATAAACCTTTTCAGAACACCATTTGCATACAGAAATCATGCAGAGCCACAAGCTGTGACAAGGAACTTACTTACGCAACATATATTCGTGAATGAAATGATTCCTAAAATCCATACATCCACCACACACTGTATAGAAATAGGGGCAAGAGACAGAGCAAACATATACTCCCTCCCTCAACTATCGGTTACTGAATATCAGGGAGTCTACCTTTTCAAGGACATATAATTATTACACTTCCCAAAAGGAACCTTCATCAGTTTCAACCAGTTAATGGGGTTTGGATTTGAAATTCAAAAGAGAAGGGCAAAAGAAGACTGTCACCAAATTTTGCTCATTGACTTTTCAAAGTCGCATTCTCATGGGATGGGACACTTCCCAAAAGGAACCTTCATCAGTTTCAACCAGTTAATGGGGTTTGGATTTGAAATTCAAAAGAGAAGGGCAAAAGAAGGCTGTCACCAAATTTTGCTCATTGACTTTTCAAAGTCGCATTCTCATGGGATGGGATGGAGGGAGCAGTAACCACACTTGGAGAATGAAGAATAAACAACTAACCTTTGGCAGACTTCGATTGACTCCATACATTAACTCGGGCATGAATGATTGAGCAGTTTGAGAGAGAGGCTCACCAAACACTGCACACATGCTGAACAGTTGAATCATGACCTAGAATTGACAGGAATTTGTAAAATAAATATCCATCAACTTCTTGCAGAAATAGGAAAGTAATGCACACAAATAAAGAAACTAATAAATAAAGAGATTATAGTATGTGGCACAAACCTGATGAGCAGCAACAGTGTGTGTGCCCATTGACGTAGCAAAATATACAATGAGAGAGTAGAACGCAACCTAAACCTCACTGTGTTAGATAGTTGTACAATAATCACGCATGAGCTGCATTAGTAGATAATCAAGTAATATGTCACAAACCTTTGAAATCATTGTGATAAACACTGGAGCAGCAAGCATGAATACTTGCAAAAGTTCACTTGGAGATGGAACAGAGAGGGCAAATGCATTATATCCTTTCTTATTCAAAGCTTCAATCATCATATAACCTGCAATAACCTAAAAATACGATAAGAAGAGGAGACACAACAAAAAAGAAAGCTGAACCCGCAAGAAAATGCGATAAGTGCAAATGAATTGAAAATTTCCTCACTTGTGATACCATTGTTGCCCAAGCCGCTCCAGCAATCCCATAGCCCAAGAATGTGCATAAGACAATATCACCAATGCCATTTACAACGCTGGCAACTGCCAAGGCCTTCAAAGGTCCCCATGAGTCCTTCATGCCAAGACTGTGTACGAAAAAGGACACATTCATGAACCTCCACATCCATGGAGTAACAACTAAAGAGTAATAGGTGAAATTGATGTAATTTCACCAACAAACCAATAAAAGAAGAAACTTCCCACATGACAAAATATGGTAAAACAAGGATATCAGGAGAAAAAAAATACCCGATCCTTTACTCTTCAGTGTTCACATCAATGATTCATTTTAGTGACATAAACCATGACGATTCACTTTTTTCTATTAAACATAGGTCTCTTGCTCTATTTACTCTATTAAAGTTTGAAGTGATTGTTGATATGCATTATTGCGAAGTATGCCATCAACCACAAAATCACTCGTGATTCTTATTTGTTTCAGGAAACTTTAGCACTACTTTCATGCATAAGTCACCAAAAGAGTGTGGTATATTTGCACCTTGCACTTTGGGCAACCCACCCAACAAGCACTGCAGGCCATGCTAGGCTTCGAATCTACCAAAATAAAAGATCCCATCAATCGAACAGTCACCAGTATATAACATAATTGATGATACCATAACAATTAAGGAGAAAACATGGTCCATCTGAAAGAAAGGGAAAGAAAGCTGAAGAAGCATGTCACAATTTCTCAAAGCACAAAAATTGGAAGAACTTATTTACCCTCAAAACAAGTGACAATCCAATCTCGGGGAGAAAAAAGATACCAAACTTTCAGTGAGAAGGCACAAGACATTAACCTCACCGATCTCATTCTCTATCTCTGCTAGATTGTGCAAGGAGAATAGCCAAGGTGGCTATGGCAGGTTTTAGTGTCCCCATGTCACTACAGAAGCTCAAACCTCTGACAATTCATCTCTACGAAACATGTTCACTTGTACTAAAGTGGTTACTGACTATTTTGGGTGAATAACTTGGAAAGTGAATAGACTGAAGGCCAGAAAATTTTGAGAAAGGATCAAGTATGACAGTCGTCCTTCATCTTCCCCAAAAATAGTTTACAGCATCAGATAACAAGCAGAACGAAACGTAAGCCTCGTGGATGATAAGAATAACAAGCATGAAGTAAGAGAAAACAACATGGAAATTGTTTGCTCATGGGAAATTGAACCTGAACGTATGTGTTTGCTGCAGGTATGATGTGCACATTCTTCGGGCCAGTAAAAGCTGGAAAGATAATAGAGCAAATTAATCAGTCATTCAATGGCATCTGTTAGTAATGAAGAGATGAAACATGGAAGACTCTCCAATCTATCCAGGACTCCACCAATCTATCACTCATTCACTTGATTATCAAACCCAGACAGAGTCTTAAATCTTAATTACCAGTTAGTGCCCATGCACCTAGGAACCTTGTGCAGAACAGCATCCCCACACCACAAGTTAACCCAATAAAAAGCAAGATAGAAATCTGATGCTGCACTTCATCTTTATTCTGCAACAAGGTTGGTTAGTCGAATAGTGGGGAAGGATGATTAATAATAGACAGTGAATAATAAGTTAAATCATGAATGGAGCAAATTTAAGTGATGTCACATGACTCATACTAACACACTGAACAACCGCGAAAGTAGAATTTTGACAATGTGCATACAAAAATTAACAAGTTTTGTCTAAACGAAAAAAGAAACATGCAGATGATAAAATATGCCCAAGATGACAATAGAATTTATCAAGGGGAAAAAGGCTGATAGCATGGTTAATATGCCAACAATTTTATTGTGAAACCTTTACTCATCAAAAGAAAGGGCCAAGCTATGAAAAAATTGACGATGATAAATCCAGACCAACAACTCTTTCAACAATTCAACAAACTAACCTGTCTTGCAAGTGAAGTAGCAACCATATTCGATGTTGCAATTGAAAGGAACATAAAAATATAACTGGTATAATCACAAAGCACAGTCGCAGGGCCTGCCAAAACAACCAAAATTCAAGGCATTATTCCACTAGCCTAATGATAATTCCATTAGAACTAGTACTTGAGTCTTATAAATAGAGTTATAGACCAAGGGCAAAGGTACTATTTACTCTTATCAATAATATTGGGGAAACTTCCTATTTTCTCGTGTGGGCTCTTATTTTCTCTTGTCGGTTTGAGGGTGTTCTGCTGCTAAAACAATATCTAGCCACCTCCTATCAACTAGAAACCATATAATATATATTATCATGTGGAAACTCATTGAAACCAATAATATATAACTAAAAACCAATGAAGTTTAGACCACAAGGATATGCCAATCAAATACTATGAGCACAACATAACCCCAAGGGATTGGCCTGGGATTGTTCTCTCCTAAGGTCTCAACTTCGAAACCTATAAGGACCTATCAATTCCTTTGGGCCACACCATACAAGGCTTTGTTCCGGCTTTCATGGGGCCAGAAATGCCAAACAGGCCGAACTGGCATGGCACGCCGAAAAATGTGGCACAACACGGTTTTAGATGGGCTGGGCATGGCATGGTTGAGGGTTCTAGACCAGCACGAAAGGGCACGGCACAACAAATACTAAGTTGTTAGTTGTTACCCAATTATTATTTTCCGACAAAACTCGATTCGAGATGGGCCAGCATGGGCACGGCACAACACGATTAGAAAACAGCATGACACGAGTCGTGTCACAATTAAAAAATGGCAAGGCACGAAGCAGGATTGGCAAAAAGCAAATGGGCCGGCATGGCACAGCACGGCCCCGTTGGACACCTCTACATCGGGCCCTAGTGGACGTTGGGGTTAGTCTCAGGATTAGTAGAGGTACACGACAGATGCAGTAGATATTACCTAAAGCAGCAAGCTCGAGAGAACTTCCTTGACCAATCACAGCCGTGTCAATGAGACTCATCAACGGTCCACATATCCACAACCCCGTCGCAGGCCCCGAAAACTTCATAATCTCAACAATTTGATTCCAAAGACTCTCTTTCCCCACAGTTTCTTCTCTTTTCATCTCAACCACCCCTGTCTCCCCCTCCTCCTCCTCCTCTTCTTCGTCTCCGGTCGATAAAACCGAAGCGATACTGTGGCTATTTTCGCTCGCAATTTCAGATTCCTCCCCGACTAACTCTTGGCTTGGACTAATGCAAGCAGAAACCAATCGATTGCTTCGATTAATAACTGGTGGACGACAGATTCGAAGAATTGATCGAGCAATCCGAGGTTTGTGATGGAATCGGATGAAGGAAGTGGAATGGGAAGAGAAATGGTTGAAATTAGGGTTTCCGATTGGGTCATGGGAGAGATGATTTAGGGTTTTGAGATCCATTGGAGAGAGAGAGAGAGAGAGAGAGAGAGAGAGAGAGAGAAGATGGAGGGAAAAGGGGGAGAGGAATTACGGTTTATAAAATGAGCCACCTGGAAGTTGCGGTTCTGGGTAACCAACAACGTCCACGAACCGGACAAGAAACGGGAAAAACGAATACTCGCGAGAAAATAAGAACGCCCACGTGCCCACCTACTACTACAAAACACAACACATACTAAATTCTACGGTATACGATTTTTTTGTTAAAAAGTTTATTATTTGGCCTAATAAGCCAAATAACTTACGAGTACTTTTTTTTTCTTATTTAAAAAAAATAGTAATAATTGTATTTGTTCGTTTTTCATCAATTTTTTTTGTAAATTATTACTTCATCATAATGAGAGGAATTTAAAAAATAAAAATTACAATTAAAAACTAATTTTTTTTGAATAATCTAAGAAAAATTGGATTTTAATCGTAATTTTTTACATTTTAGATTTCTCTCGTCATGACGAAACAATAATTCTCAAAAAAAATTAACAAATGCAAGTTTTTTTAATTTTTTTAAAACAAAAACAAAAAAATAAGCCATTTGACTTATTAGGCCAAACGTTACTCTATTTTGTTGACTAAAAGATCAAATTTTTTGGCCTTCATCTCTTTTGTCGGTCACATCTAATATTTTTATATAAGTAAATCTTCACTTTGCATCAATATCTTAGATTTAAATCTCACAACACCGGAAGGATTTTATTTTCAATATCCTTCATTGTCAAATATCGATTGCTTCCATGGTTTTTTTTATGGTGACCATCAAATTATGTTTCTTGGGTTCAGTATAGTTATGGATATTTTAAATTTCTATCTTATTTTAATATTGCAGGTCCCACAAAAATATTAAATGTACATTTGTTGATGTGTATTTCACATGGCTTATCTCATTTAATGAGGACAAAGAGCATATTCGCCTTTTTATCTCCCTACCAGAGAAACATCAACTCCCACTTTATTTTATTATCGTAGATTTGTGACACACCAGACATATTGAGTTCTGAAAAGGTAAACGAAGAATATATAATCATAGTAAATTATTAATGTACCGAGTGTAGTCAAAGATCATGTATTTAAATTAATTAGTATTTTGTTGGTTCGTTCAGGCTCTTGAGCTCGTTAAGTTTCAGCTCGAACTTGAACTTGTTAACAATGTGACAAACAAATTTGAACACACCATTACTTGGCTCCTTTGCAACCCTGTGAAAGACGTATCCTAAATCATAAGCAACCAAAGAAAGAATATTCAATTCATATTCTCCTATTCAAAGCAGGCAACAACAAAAAAACAAAAAGCTTTTTTCATTTTTTGGTCCTCTTTTTGAGCTGTTTCTTGCACGAATGTCGATAGGGTTAAAGACAAATTTGTCGTGTAAGCACAAGCAGACAATCTAAAGAGTTACTTGACAATTTGTCCCTCTGTTTTCTTACTTGGGCTTGGGGTTGGGGGGGATTGACCAGACCAAACTTTGGGCTTTGGGGGAACTTTTGCCATGTAAAACGGGCTCAGGCTAAAGTTGTGGGCCAAGTCAAATATTTTATGGGCCTTGACCCAACTTGATTATATACACGACATGACCGTCGAAGCCCGTTGGGCTGGCTCAGATTTTGTATCCGTCCTTAGTAATTTCCATGGCTACTTTAGAGGAGTTCTTTATTTTTTTTTTCCTTTCTTTTGATTGGTATGCGGGAGTTGGCTTGGATATTCGGTTATCAAGAAACTTCTTCACCAAACTTTTGACACCGTCTTTACGATATTTTCTCTTAACATCCGACTCGACAAGATAAATCGAAAAAACAAGTAGATAGACCAAAGTTGAAAAAGTTCACTAATGGAGATAAAAAAGACACTTAAATACTGTTTTGAGACAGTGCATAAAGAGTCACATAATGTGGGTAATTCCTTGTCTCCCAACTATCCGACCAAACTGAATAATGTTCCTACCGCAAAATTTGAAACATAACTGGTTGAGAGTATCGCGTAATTAGCAATGCTACATGGTAAATGGTTGGGAGTATCGTTTGTGTGTAGTAGGCCCCACACTGTGATCTGTGCGCAAAATCTGTGTGTGTAAACTTTCTGTCGGATTATCCTCCCTACGCTGCCAATGGTAAAATTCAGTCGACCTCCTGTCAAACCAAACATAGCACAACTTAATCCTGGGATATGAAATACAATCACTTCCTAATATTTAACTCATATGGAAGTTAAGTGAAAATTAGATGTGAACACTTCATCTTCATGATTCACCCGTGCAGCTTTGAATTGATTTTTCATGCTCTCAAGATACGGATTTCCCTTGTCTGAACATTTCTTATTTCCAAGATATTACCATATCATCGCGATTGGAACCTTAGCTTTATGCTACATTGCTACAACAATGTTGAGGTCTTCAGAGGTGTAGTAAAAATGAGGCCTGGTAAGATGTATATATGCCTCTCCTTCAGCGCTCAACATGCTGCGCGTAATTGAGCCAGTCCAAGTTTAACGGATTGCTTCTCGTTCTTTTTCATGCCTTCCTACATTTGTTTCCTTTATCTGATAAGCTTGTTTTGTTTTCTCGCTGATCGCCTTAGAACCTATCTATTACATTAGGTTTTGGTCAAAACGCATAGCATAGAGTATAGTATAAAATTAGCTATGGCATGAAGCAGCATCTCAGACACCGAAGAGATTCTTCGTCAAGAATAGGAGGATAAGTGACACGATACACAAACAATCTTATATGAAAGGGTGCCTCCGGCCCTTTTAGTACAATTTTTAAGCATCATCTAAACATCTTTGTAGGTTAAATATTTCAGATTGATCATATTCATTGCTGTTAGTATCAGATTGAAATGCTCGATCAATTGTGCCCCCCACCTCATCTTCTATTTCTGCATGCAGTCATCTGAGCTAGCTAGATACCTTGTTCCATGAAAGAGTATTTGCTCGTTCAATTTGATAAAATCGCGGATGGGGCAAGTCATGCTCGACCTTATTTTACATCTCATCTAGCTTTTAGACTTTTAGCACGAATTTCTGTCTCGTGCAAAATGAAATCGGATATACATACGCGTACACAGTTCCTCCGTAACATGGTTGTTTGTTTCTTATATTCTCTTCCTGTCTTTTCTAGGTCTTGCTGCAAAAGTCGTTGACCGGACAAAAACAATGTCAGATGTCTATGGTGCTTTCTACGATTTTCTTGCATGCTGATGTCAAAGGTACAGTGTGCATAATTTTCTTAAGCTAGCTAGATTTACCGGCTAGGGGGAACAATCATTCTGCTTTCTTGACGTATTAATCCTAAGCGCGCAAACAAAATGAACCCTGGAGGCTGGAGCCATATCTTATTCCGCTTAGGGTGCCTGCTTGTATTTCTTCATGTTCAAGCTCACTCTGAGCATTGAGCATTCTTCTCCCATATCCCACCCACTGTTCTGCATGTATAGTTTATCTTAGTTTTGTTCATAGGTCTATGGTATTTCCACCCAATGAAGACTTGCTACATTTGTAGGCTGACAAGAATGACCCGAATGCTATGATAACATTAAGCAGGATAGAAGCCGTTCTGAAAATTTGCAGGGAATCAGGAAACCTAAACACCCCACCGGATCCGGAACTGAAACCCACAAACCCTCTTCTCTCAAATTGAAAACCCACAAACTGAGAAGGCAGTTATGGAAAAATATGCCTTCATTGCGTGTGTTCCGGTCTTTGCAGGCTGTGCAACCGCCATTCTTGCCGCAACTCCTCCACCCCCGCTCCCGTCTGACTACTCATCTCCGCCAGCGACGACTCTATGGGACGCACGAGTCATCGTGACTGCGGGCGTACTTCTGGCCGTGGCATATTCGGTCGCTCGACTCACCGTGCTTCACCTAGCCAGATTTCACGGCGAATACCTGCATGCTCTGCTCGTCAGGAACGGAAACCGCGTCCATCTCGTCCTCATTTCCGTTCAGATCTTGTTGCCGCTGCACTCCGAGAGCGATCCCGTGGTGATGATGGTGATGTGGTGCTTTGTCCTGTGCGCGATGTCCTTCGTCGCATTGTTCGGGGATCAGTAGCTGATTCGCGAGGTTAGCCATCTCGTGGTTCTGCAGGCAGTCATCACCGCTGTCGGCTTCGCTCTCTACCATTCCTTGTTCTATTCTGTTTTGGCCGTGATTCCAGTTGCAATGTCTGTTGCTCTCTGGGTTATCGTTCAATAATCTTTAATTTATGTTTTAGTTTAATGTTCAATATTCCTTGCTTTATTTTATTTTAATGTTCAATAATCTTTGTTTTCTGCAGGTCATATCCGATGCCCCGCTCTACCGTTTCCTATAGTCAAGCTTTGAGATTTTTTTTTTATGTAATGGTCAGAGAAATAGATAGAGAAACTTCTTAAGAGCCGTGTGGAGAGTAAAAAAAATTCTCAAAAAGTGTAGGTGAACAAAGTGAATTCGGATTTTGGATTTTGTAGATTTGGAAATTAGGATGATGTTATCTGAGAACTTTTTTTAAGAATCCAATGTTTTCTTGGTTTTCTCTGGGAATATTTCTTAATGGATTGCTCTCTGGGAATTGGGATGTTACTTGATGGTACCTCATGTCTATGGCTGTAAATGAACTAAACCATTCGTGAACTGTTCAAGGAGGCTCGACTATATCATACAGTTTTTATGAGAATTTTGTATATGTACATAATAAATTTTTTATGTATTTATGTACATTACAGTAGTGAAATTTTATTTACATTTTTCGACTTATATGAGAGCATAAATATATGATATTATTGGCTAGTTAAGGCTTGTGAATAAGCTCGAGTTCAACTCAAAACTAGGCAAGCTCAGCTCGTCAAATTTTCTTTGAGTTCGGCTCGAGTTCGAATTCACTTAAAAACTTAACGAACGAATCTGAGAATTCTAATATTCAACTCGATTCGGCTCTTTTGCAGCCCTACTCAAGTCTTGCAAGTAACATTGAATTGTTCAATAAATATAGTATAATTCCTTGGTCGATTGTTAAATTCAAACACAGGAAATACAATACAAACAGGAGGAAGGGCAACCAGAAAATTCAGCCCGAAAGAAAGAGCGAGTCTACCGACTATGAATAAATCAAAAGCCACAGAACTCATCAAATATCTTTCAATCCAATTCTACAACAATGAAGTTTAACTACAAAAAGAATGCACATACACCGATCGCAACCATATTGAACATGTAACACAAAGCAGGAGAATCACATGCAGAGAGACCCAAAAATCGGTGGATACAAACATTTGTTGAAATTCATCAACACAATGCAGCCACCTTGCTAGCAAGAACACGTTCCCGTCTTTCAATATACCCATATGGAAACCAACCGGCTTTCCCCTTGCATTCGCCTTCGGCCCAGCCATTGTTTGACACCTGTCAAAACAGTGGAACATGAATAGCTGGAGCACTACAATCAGTTACAAATTCA
The DNA here is from genome assembly GCA_019656275.1 of Rhododendron kiyosumense. Classification (NCBI taxonomy): domain Eukaryota; kingdom Viridiplantae; phylum Streptophyta; class Magnoliopsida; order Ericales; family Ericaceae; genus Rhododendron; species Rhododendron kiyosumense. The sequence continues at coordinate 234,149 of BPLS01000612.1, forward strand.
TAAGCGCTCAGAAGGAAAATATTAGCAGCAATTTTTTGCTTCAAAAGCAGTAGCAAATCGAGAAGAAAACAATGTACTGCAAAAACATTGTGCAATATTGAACCATCAAAAGACCTGGTTAAAGATGAACAGAATAACAAAGGAAAGCTGACTACCACCACAGCCACGGAGGGGAATAATACATTTCACACCCTCAGCCATTTATATACCCGTTTAAAAGGGAGCGAACAGAGAACTTAGATGAGGAATTTTCCTACACTTGGAACATTGATAAAACTTTGCGAGAACTTGACATGTACCCAGACCAACTGTCCCAGCTGCATAAATCCGGTTACACAAAATGATGTGATGAAATCACTGGCAACAAAGTAAATGAGTGGACGATTTTAAACTACTATAACCTGTTCTAGCGTGATCTTTCAAGAGCATACTATGCATATTATAATCTATATGACAGTAGATAAATACAACTGGCTATTATGCTATTCCAGGATAAACTCCTCACCACACATTTGTCTCAATTCCTCCTTTTTGAGCTACCGAATTAAAAAGACATGAGTAAGCTAAGCGAGACGCAGAATAGCAGGAATTCAAATAGGTGCTGGAAGATGAGGATGCACTAATTTTAGAACTATGTGAAGAGAAATATATCACAGGGTCAATTCATGCACTGCAAACCTTTCGAACAACAATATAATCACCAATTGACAAATTAAGCTCCACATCAGATTCAGCTTGATATGAGTACATGACCTGCAACAAAGTGAAAGAATGGAATGTACAATGAATGGAGCCCTTCAAACAGAAGCGACAAATACTGCAGCACTTCCTCAGAATCTCAGACAATCATTTAAGTCAAAACAATTCTGGTATATCTACACTTACCTCTCCCAAAAAGTAACCCATGCTGTCAGTTGATCCATTTGATCCATTTGGTGTTGGAGAAGCAAAAACACCATTAACTTCCTCGTATGATGGCGGCGGGGTCATGCTCTCCCTACTTGGACTAGGAGGTGCTTCAATTCTTTGCCGCTCTGATATCATCTGCCAAATAACAACAATAGGGACTTCTCTCAGATTCTCAAGCGGGAAAAGATGAAGTTCTAATAAAATGTGTACACTAGATGAGTGGTAAAACATGAAGTTCTAATAAAATGGGTGGACTAGATGAATGGTAAAGTATTTGAAAGGAAGGGGTCTAGTGGGTTTGAAAGACAATAGTAACTGCATACCTCGCCTTCAAGCTGATCAAGTATCTGAAGAACTCTCTGATGATAAGTTCGTTCTGATTCAACCTTGAAAACAATCGGGGGAGAATCCAACAAAGGTCAGTTTCCAAATCTGATTCCATACACAGAGAGACTGATACATGCACAAAAACTTTGGTTAAACAAGAGGGCAGATTGCATTACCATGGCTATAAGCCGCTGTAGAGTCAATCTCTGTTGTTGAGCTTCAACAGCAGACATTGCTGCAGCAGCTTCTTTACCCAATATTCCCATGTTTGATTTCAGGTCTTGTAGTTTTGTTTCAGAAGCTTCAAGTTTCAAAGCCACATCAGGGTTCCCTGTTTCTCTGAATTTTGCTTGACGTCTGGAAACTTCAATAGCCTATCTAGGTTCAGGAGAAACAAAATTAACAGATTGTAAGAGGAAATGTAGATGACATGTAGCAATTCCAATATAATCCAGACAACAAATTTGCATGTAAGAACCACCAAACCAATTGATGTTGAAGCACATCACCGTAAGGAGCTGTATGAAGAAAATACAGTATACCCCAACAACGTAGTAAAATGCCGTAAATGAAATACCTGAGATTCAGCCTCTTGTCGAACCCTATCATAACGTTGAGCAAGATGACGAGCATCTTCTAGTGGTGCCCCCATTACCATTGCTCGCAATGGTTCTGCGACCTAATTAAAGAGGTATCAGAAGCATGTGAAGACCTAACTAAAGGCCAATAAACGAAATTGTCCCAAAAGCCATTCTAATTTATAATACTTCTACTTGAGCTACTTCAAATAAGCTAGTAGACAACCAATGCCAAAATAGTATGAAACATTGGTTTTTTTATGGAATCTCCCCCATGAAATTGGAAAATCATCCTTCAACTATCCTACACAAATCAAATGCTACTTGGCATTTTAGACAAGCCAAATAGGCAGCAACTCAAGCTCGACTTAATTGTTTTACATTGTGCCTAACTTATGCCCATTAAAATTTCAATATTAAGATTTAAGCCATCCTTAAAATAGATAGATTGTGCGTTCCTTCCGAGTCATTTGGTAAGGTGGACGGAAGCAAGAAAGGAATAGGAGGAGGAATGGAAAAGTTTTCCCTAGAAATAGTTTGTGGGTGCATCTCACTTTGTTTGGGTGGAACCGTGCAAGAATACAAGGAATACATTCAAAATTAATCCTGAATCGTTACCCTATTTTGTATGATAGTACCATCAGAAAGCAAAAGGAAAATAGATAACTTCACTTTCAAAAGAGAAAGGTACATGGGTGTCATCCCTTGACACCTTTTCAATGAACTTATTACTTATCAAAAAAAAATTCAAAAGGGAAAGGGAGCTTATGTCCCTATCTTGGCTTGCAACTTCAGAATCAGCTAAAGCAATGCTGTTGATAATACTGGATTATGTAAACCACTAGGGACATAGTTGATGAGGAAAAATGCCAATCTATCCATAAGGAATAAGAAAGTGGACAGAACCTAAGTTTGTTCCAAAAATGTAAGATCTTTCTCAACCAAGTTCCATTTGGAATGGAGGCATATCAATTGTTTCGATGAGCCCACAAAATTAAAACAAGAGAAATATTACAAAAATAAAGTCATATTTGCAAAATGTGAGAAAGACATATTTTGCTGTACTATTCATGGTGCCTAATTTCTACAATACCTTGAAATCTGGTGGAAATAAGGAAAAATCAACAAACCTGAGTGCCAAGGGATTTTAATAGATTTCCATGTTCTTTCTCCACTTGAGCACGAGCTCGTCCAAAACTTGATGCAGCTTTTGATAATGTACTACCACTGGTGCATGTATTCTCTGTGCCATATTTCCTGCTATCTTCTGACAACTTAGTTCCTGGAAACACGTAGTAAATCACAAGAATACAAATGTCAACTCCTTGGCTGGCATGAAACAATATACCAATGCAATACATCAAAGCTTGACTGACACACCTATCTCAACTTGTTTGGATCCAGTAACAATGTAACCTTCCACTCCCCGAACAATATCTCTTTGAAAATGCTGAAAACATGAGAAAACATCTTCAGGAACAACAAAAGATTTCCACTGTTAGGTGAGACTCTGAGAATCCATCCAAATGCAAGCACGCACGCACGCGCGCGCGCACACACACACACAGTCTCAATAACCTTGGCAGCCCTTGTAGAGATGTAAAGTTTCTCTAGTTTCTGATGGTGCTGGAGCTCTGCCTCGTCAGGAACAACGTTATCTGAACCATATCCTCCAGCCCCAAACTGCTTAAAGACAGCCTGAAATAACTCGAGGAAATCAACATTCATGCTACGAATTGGATGGGATGGAACATGGGGAAGAACCCCAACGTCCATTGCATACTATTATTTCTTGGTTAACTATTCCTACGCACTAGATATCATCATACTCCTAAGGTCAAGTAATAACAACCAATTGCTTTAGGTTGCCATGGAGGATGTAAAGAGATGTTCCTCCCTTCTTACAAATGCTCTATCAGATGTCATCGGTAACTGGTAAGTATGAAGTACGAACAAGATATTATGATATGACACACAAATCTAAACATACAGGCAATGCAACCCCTACAACCATGACATATAGAATATTATAACGATAGAGTGACTTGTCGACAGCATTAAGCAACCTAAAACACCTCTGATTACTCATTAGTTTGATTACATTTATCTATTCAATTTTTTTCCAGAGAAAGAGGCCAGAGGCTGAAAAAAATGATTTTGCACGCTGCAGCATCAAACTGAAATTTGTGACAGAAGTCACAGAACCAACTAGCATGGCATTCATCATATATAGATATACAGAGTTGAAATTTATTTTCCAGTTTTCAAATCACCTAACTGATAAAACTACCCCACCGGACTCCAACAATGTCAATCCAAGTAGTCCATATTTTCCCTTATACACCAGGTAAAACAAGAAACTTGGCTCAACAAAGATTTCATAACCACACTAACTCTGTATTATCCATCTTTAGACTTGCTAGCATCATCTATAGGATTCATTAGACAATCTAGTTAGTTTGAATGGCCATACTCTATAGGATTCGAATTCAGAATCCATCGCTTAAGGTAAAAGTCATTGAGATAAATGGAAAACTTTGTCATAATTCAAGCCATGTTTATTTCAGGATTTCTAAAATGACTTTGTAACCACCGACGATGTTCATATAATGCTTAAACAGTTATAATTTCTGTACATATTTCACGGATACCAATACACATCCACAGATGATCCATGCACTTTTTCACGGACAGCAATATACTTTCTAGACATTGCGATGGTGATTATCATTTTCCTTCCCAAAATCTATCCAAATGGAAACTTTTACAGACCTTTTAGATACCTGTTGTTTTGTTAAATGACTCCATTCAAGACAGTAGCTTTTACATTGAAATGCCGTAAAATTGAATGGGACACACCAATGTTCTAAATGACGCTTGGTGGTAGTCGGGTTGAGACCCACCTCCAAGCGCCAAGCCGCCTAGGCGGGGCCAAAGCAGTTCGGCGGATTTTTTTTTTTAACAAACCATTATCCAATCAAATTATATTCCATGTATCCATAATGCAAATTCAAACATCAAAGTACAAACCCAAATGAAATTAAGTAGTAGCAACTAGCAAATAAGTTGAATAAGACAATAAGTAGTAGGGCTTCGCTAACCTCCCTCGTATTATTTTATATATATATATATATATATATATATATATATATATATATTTTAGGCCTCCAAAGACGCCGCCGCAACCGCCAAGGCTGCCAAAAACCGCCAAACCTCCCTGGGCACCAAATTAAACGCCAAGGGCTATTGGCGTGGCCGCAGGGCACCTCCAAGAGGCTAGGCGGCCTAGGCGGCCGCCATTTAGAACACTGCCTATGTGGTTATGTGGTCTCACTACAGATTTAAACCAGCCAAAGGATAGCAAAGTCTTCTTAATTGTTCAAATAGCCTACAACATTCAAGACATGTACTAGGAGATTTCTCAAGCTAATAGACCATATTTAAGCTGAGGTATCACAAAGACTTTAATCAATAAGGTCTCAAATCTCATTAAGTGCCTAATATGGAAACCTTGATCTCCACAAAGAGAAGCATAGATCCACTGCAAGTCACTCCATCAACTAACATGGGCCCACTCTACAGTTTGCCCTCAGCCCAGCCTAGCTGTCCCGGATTATCTGGCAATATCTTTTGTCAATTCTCACCACCGCAACATATATCTTACAAAGAAACCATAACCAACGATAACATGCCGAACTGGTTCTTAAACTTTATCAACAATAGTCGTCGATGTCTTTATTGTACAATGTATCCACTCCCAGCACACAAAATCCCCATCGGATAAGTACGACGAATTCTATTTTGATTAGTACTCAGAATTAAAATCATTCAATCTAATACTGTGGCAATCAAAATTCTATAGACTTGCCTGAAATTCCAAATTCAAGTGAATTACATTGACCCAATTCTGAATCTTGCAACTATTAGGGAATAACATGACATCTAACCCTATCGAACCAAAAAGAATCAACTCATCCGAGATCAAAACTATAAAAATGATTTCTTTGATTCAACTCATCCAACCCCAAGCAACGGATATAACACCATGAATCGACGGGGGAAAAAAAAAAATCAGAATTCACGACTAAGACTTTCCAACGGATCTACAAAGACAAGAACTTACATGGATCAAATTAGGGTTTTATAGAGGATATAAAAGCTGTCATAAAATTTAGATAAATGTAGAGAGAGAAAGAGGGAGAGGACCTGCTGTTGGCGGGCGACCTGTTCCCTGAGCTTGGTGGCTTGTTTCCTGATTGCTTCCATTCACGAACAGAAGGTTCTTGAGAGAGAGAGAGATTTGTTGGGAAGGATTTGATTGATCAGGGGACTTCGGGAGGATCGTCGGAGATTTGTCCCGCCCAATAAACAAACTCGATGGAAATGCTCTGTCAGACAATTTCGAACTGGTTTTTTTATTCGTGTAATTAAACTTGAAAATACGCGTAGAACATTTGAGACATTTCAATAATTAGGAAAGTTCATTTTTGCACTACTCTTTTTTTGTCTTCCATATTTCTTAGTACTAGTATATTTTTTATTTATCCATTTTGCTAACCTCCGCCCACTAGGTGGAGAATAATATACACATACTTTCAAACAAATTCAAATATCAATACATATTTCACGGATATTAATACACTTTCACAAATATCAATACATATTTCTCGGATATCAATAAACCTTTATACCTATTATTCTATCCATTTAGACGGATTTTAGAATGATTCTTTATTTATTTATGTGCTTATGTAGGGTGATTTTTTTAGTAAAAGCGGTGGGAGAACACAAATATTTAATACAAACTACAGCCACATTGACAAACAAGTCCGGGAGAACACAAATATATAATAAAAACTACTACCACATTGACAAACAAGTCCGCAATTGCTATCTGCTCGTCCCAACTAATATTCTCATTAAAAGGATAAATACTACCAACAAATACAACTAATATTTTTTCAAACAGTGAGAGTTCAAACTATTGATCTTTTGGTGAGACGTAGGAGAGAGCCCTAAGTCACATAACTCGAGCCCAAGTATGGTGTGAGAATTGAGTGCAGAGGTGTAAAGTATTTTGAAGAATTACGTGACTAAGATCTAGCCAATTGAACTGGCTCATATGAATATTGAATTTATAAATGCAAAATGCATTAATAGGAAAATGCTATGTTACTCTCATTCTGGATAATTGTTAAGGGGGAAAGACTACAATACATATCCCTTATTTGAGTGTGTATCATATGTACCCCCAAAATGTTATGAATTATAGAGAAAATGTTACGAATCGTATTGCTAAAAAGTTACGAATCATACAAAGGTTACGATAAACATCAAAATGTTATGAATCATAATGAAAATGTTACTAATCGTACTACTGAAAAGTTATGAATTCTGGAACAAAAGTTACGAAACATGCTAAAATATTATGAATGAACCATGAAATAGATGCATATGGTACACCCTTTTAAGAGATATGTATTGTAGACTTTCCCTTGTTGAGGGTAGTGATTTTCACATTCGTTTTTTTTGTTCTTATTCATGTGAATTTACTTTGTTACCCTTTTATAAGTTCACTTATTCACACTCACATAAAGAGGTAATATGATAAATTCACACAAAAACAAAACAAAAAGGGAGCATAGATAGTAAAAAAGAGAGTGTTAAAATCAATTTCCACCATTAATTCTAATTCAACCCAACTTACCAAATAAGCTACTAATAATTAAAGAGTGAATGCTCCGTTTCTCATATAAATAAAGAGTGCTGCTACTGGTACAACATCTAGGGCACAGACAACGAGTACAACGCGTATTTGGGTCCGTTTCAGATTCAACAAAGATAATTGGAACCGCTCATTTTGTTCAATATATTTTGTGTAAGGTCTTTATAAAAAATAAGCTTCATCCGACATTGACAAAAGCGTTTACGAAGCATCCAAAATTGCTTTAGAAAATAAAGCAATTTTGGACGCCTTGTAAAAGCCCTTATCGATGTCGGATGAAGTTGATTTTTTACGGAGACCTTAAGAAAAATATATTGAACAAAATGAGCGGCTCCGATTATCTTTGTTGGCTGTAAGACGGGCTCAAATGCCCGCTGTACATTCTGTTTGTGCCCCATTTTATGTACAAGTAGCATTTCTGTTTTGGATAATCGAAGAAAATCTGTATTATTAAAATAATTAATTAGTACATTAAGAGAAAAGCTGAGCTCCTGACCTTCGTTTTCCAAGTACATGAGTACCTGCGGTTCAAAAAAAAAGTACATGAGTACCTGATGCCAGCCCAATGGCCAAAGGCCTCTCGGCGGTACTGTTCGTTTCGTTTTACATGGAATATAATGCTACTCTCTCCGTCCCTTTTTAAGTGTCCTGCTTCGTAATTTCAAATTATTAAAAAGACATCATCATTATACCTTTCACATCAACTTTTTCCTCCACTTCCTCCATTTTCCCTACTTATCCATCATCATTACACTTTTACTCACTAACTTTTTAAAATAGAATCTACTTTTAGGGACAAAATAGATAATACATCAACTTTTACCTATTAATTTTACAAAATGGACACTTATTAAGGGACAGCCAAAAATAAAATACCGAACTCTAAAAAGGGACGGAGGGAGTAATTATTTAGATGAGTTATGATGATGCGTTTCAATCATAAGCAGCAAAATAAAGATAGTTATTCTCATCTAACATTCCGATGGTTATTCTCATCTAACATTCCGATTATCCAAATATATCCCAACTAGTAATTGCCCGTGCCTTCAACGCTTTCTAAAATTAGTCTAAATGAAGTATCAAATTTCACTTTTTCGAAATTTTATGTGTGGATGCAATGATTCTTTTTAACATCATCTCACATGAGGTGAGTCCCGGATATATGTATGGTCTCACACCTCATGCGAGAGGAGTATTACAAATTACTCTTGGCCACATCGAATTACTCTTGGCCTCAACAAATTGCACATGGCCGCTACGAATTACATTTGCCCGCATCAAATTACTTTATGGTTTTGCAATTCTTTGTGGCCAAGAGTAATTAGGAGCGGCCAAGTGCAATTCAATGCGGCCAAAAGTAATTCGATGCGGCCAAGTGCAATTCGATGCGGCCAAGGCCAAGAGCAATTCGATACGGCCAAGTGCAATTCAACATGGCCAAGAGTAATTCAATATGGCCAAGTGCAATTTGATGCGGCCAAGATTATGAAACATTAAGTTTAGTTTTTCTTTCATCCTTCTTCCAAAATATTCATTATTTCCAAGTATATCGCTAGCTCTACTACCCGTAAATCTCAGCTATAGGAAAAATATGTACAAATCCGATGGTTCAAAATATAGAGAATTCAAAAATCACTACTCTATATTATATATAGATTACCTTTGATTTTCCTTTGGAAATAAGGAAATATTAAAATAAGATTAGGAAACACCAATTTTAGATTTTCTTTCATCCTCCCAAATTTTCATTCTTCCCAAATTAAAAGGTAATAAATTGGAAAGGAAAGTGTATGTATAATACCACAACAGGTCAAAATATAACTTAAAGAAACATTCTTTTAATCGAACGGTTACGATCTTAACTTGAAGGCGATCAACGGCTGTAGAGGTGCTCATGTTTGTATGTGTAGACAAAAACATCTCTATTTTATAATATAATAAAATTAGGAGATTAGAAAGATTATTTATTTCTTTAGTACATATGATCCGTATTATGGAGCTAGCTGTTTGGCTAGTCATACACGTGTTGTGGTTTGAATTGTTGGGCTTTGTGTAATCCCTTGTTTTTTTCGAACAAGAAGGCAATTTCATTTCAAAGTTCGGAGGCTTACAAAAATTCCATCACAAGATACAAGAACGAACTAAAACTTAAAAAAAAAAAAAAAGGATGAAAACAAATTTTCCTTGTGCTACTTTCAAATGAAAGCAATGGGTCACTGAATTATGTATTGACTACACCTGTGGATCATGCTTGGTGATGAAATTTCCTCTTCCCCCACCCCCACCATTAACTCTCAAGGAATGCTATGTAGTACTGTTATTCCATCATTTGTTTGGCTGGCAGTGGGATTGTGGTTGCCCTCCATTTTCCTAGGAATAGAGGATTGTACAATTATTTGGATGACCATTAGGTCATTTCCAATCCAAGGTCCCCCAAATCACCACATTATTCCTTTAGTGCATGCAATTGGATCTGTGGTGGGTTTTGTGATTTTCTGCTGGTCCCCGAGGAAAGGAAGGTACCAGGAAACCCACCTAAATAATACTAATACTCCAGTACTATTTGACATGTTTTGATCTCTGGCTTAATGTCCAAAAAAAAGAGTGGGGAAGATTTCATTGATGCCCCTAGAAGGTTTTTCCATCCACTGCACATATTAGAAATGACAATGAATTCCCTTGTGATTTCTATGTGTGCTTTGCCGATATCCCAAATCGACAATTATCTTTTCAAACACGTGATGGGATGACTAGAAGCAGTGAGTTATATCTAAACCTTCGCCGGTTCTAATAATAAAAAAACTACTCATTCCGTCCATTTTAAATGTCTCCTACAAAAATTCGTGCATTTTCAAACCCCTACTCAATTTTAAATAGGACGGAGGGAGAATCAACCATAACATATTTTGAAACAAAATACAACTTTGTTTTTACCCATTGAAAGAGTTGTTTAGATTTTTTTTTTAAAAAGGGATCAAATTTAGTAATTACTTTTTTTTTTGTTGCTCTTTGAAAGAGCCGTTTTGGTTAGCAATGACAAATTTATCGCTTGTTGGGTCTAAAAAATTAAAAATTGAGAGATTTTTATTATTAAAACGGATGAACTTGTCAATATAAAACACTATTATGTGTTTGGATCAAACAGAAGTTGGTTAGGGTGTCGGAGAAATAAACATTGAAATCACAAAGAGTTTGTAGTCATTTCTTTTAGGTGAAAGGGTGCCTATCATTAAGAATAACTTCAGGGGGGTGTCAGTGAAATTTACCCAAAAGAATATGGGAAGGGAAACTGCCGATCAAATCACTAGCTGGTACATGTTTGGTTTGTGGCATGCATATTCTGTTTTGTGGATAACCACAAAATAAAAAAGGAACTTTTTAATGCTTTTAATTCATTTTATTATCTTCTGCCCACTCAACTAAAGAAAAGAATTGAATAGAGAAATATCTTTGTATTTACTTCCTTTTTGTTTCTTTATCTTTTCCTCAGGTCCCTCCACAATTTCACCATCATGCTTGTGAAAAAATAAAATAAAATAATTCATCATGTTGCTTTGGCCATCTTTTTTTTCTAAAATGCTAGAGGCACATCAACCACACCCCTCTCACATACTGGTGGGTCCCACTATAACAGGCTTCACTTGTACATGAGAGAGGTGTGGTTGATGTGCCTTTAAAGTGATGTGCCCCTAGCAGTGTTCCTTTTTTTTAGTGGAAGAGTAAGAAATTTATTGATGATTGGACAGTACAACGTACCGGGTGTAACTAATACAACTTGAAAAAGATATATTGCACACATACACAAATAAATAAACAATCAAATTAAATGAAGGATACATCCGGCAATATATTGATCCGGCTGTCAAATGTCCGAGAGCTACATACAGGATGTCTAAGGGCTGCTGACACGGTAATTATTCCACTGTTGACGATTGCTTTGGCCACTTGAATGGACTTGTAAAATTAATTTTGACAAAGTCTATTTAAGGACGATCCACGTACCATTGAAGTGGTCCTTCTGAAAGCTGACTACATTTCTAAGTGGTAGTTAAAGAAAATAAACATTGTTATAGCCTATAGGAACTTGAACCTCTTGCGTTTTGTGAGGAAAACTACAATTGAACAAATAAGTCATGCAAATTGCAATCCACTTTTGAATTGGGGTTCGGTAACATGGACTTTCCTAGTCATTCCGCTTAAACTTTTGCGCTCTGTTGAAAAATCATCATCAACAGAAATCAAGTCACGTTTTTCTTTTAAAGTGAATACATATTTTGGTAGTGTGTGCAAAAATGGTGAGCATGGGAATGCAAATATAAATGTTTGTAGTTCGCATGTTGAATTCTAGGAAAGACCAAACATTTCAAATCGTAGGGCCATTGAAAGTTGATGTGTTTATCTGTTCATCAACCTTGAAACCCAAAATTTATCAAAATACGCAAGATTGCAAGAATATCCTGTCATAAAAATAATACTCCGTAATAATAATGAAGCATCATTTTTTTTTTTTTGGTAAGTTTTTTTTTTTTTTTTTAACGGATTTTGGTAAGTTAATGAAGCAGCATTGTTCAGCAGAAAAGTTTGCGGCAAATTTCACTCAGACCCCCTGAGGTATCTAACAATAACAGAAAGTACCCCTCAATTTTCAAAAATGACAGAAAACTCCCTTATTTTAGAATTTGGGTTTCATTCCGTTAGTTCCGTTAGTTAAATGGACGGAAAACGTAAGGAAATGTACGAAAAATGAAATCTTTAATTTTATTTAGTTCTAGAGCTATCTTAGGGCTCTTATTGAAAGTCCTAGAGCAAAAAATTAATTATGACCCTATAGGATAAAATGATCAGAAACATAAAATATTCGCACCAATTCAAACGGATTAAAAATTAGAGCACTTAAGTATCTTCTTTTCATTTGGTTCTATGATTCTCTCAGGGCTCTCATTGAAAGCCTTGGGGCCTAACCATTTAGGATAAAATGATTAAAAAATGAAAATTTTCGCACTGATTCAAACGAATTAAAAATTGAAGCACTTAAGTACCTGCTCTTCATTTGGTTCTATGATTTTCTTAAAGCTCTCATTGAAAATCCTAAAGCGAAAAATTAATTATGACCCTTTAGGATAAAATAATTAGAAAAATACGATTTTCGCACAAATTCAAACGGATTGAAAATTTGGGCACTTAAGTATCTCCTCTTCGTTTAGTTTTACGGCTATCTTAGGGCTCTCATTGAAAATCTTAAAACCAAAAATTAATTATTGCACTTTAAGATAAAATAATCAAAAAAATAATATCTTTGCACTGATTCAAATAGATTGAAAATTGGAGCACTTAAGTATTTGCTCTTCATTGAAAGCTCTAAAATCAAGTGAAAAGCAAAATTTTTAAATGCTCCAAATTTTGAATCGGTGTGAAGATTTTATTTTTTTAATCATTTTATCCTAAATGATCATAATTAATTTTTAACTCTAGGACTTTTAATGAGAGCCCTAAGATAGGTGTAGAATTAAATAAAATTGTAGATTTCATTTTCCGTACATTTTCCGTCCATTTAACTAACGGAACTAACGGAATGAAACCCAAATTGCAAAATAAGGGAGATTTCTGTCATTTTTGAAAACTGAGGGATACTTTCTGTCATTGTCAGATACCTCAGGGGGTCTGAGTGAAATTTGCCCAAAAGTTTAAATGGGCCTGGGGAAGTGACTTCACTATCTTTTGTTTATTCCAATTCTGGAAATTCATGTCAACCACTGTCTCCGACGTTGTCGTCAACCATTAAGCCAACAAACCGGCCAAAATCCTTTTTGATCCCCTCTCTCTCTCTCTCTCTCTCTCTCTCTCTCTCTCTCTCTCTCTCTCTCTCTCCTGAACTAGCGATCCCACGCGGCCAACTACCACACACCACAAAAAACAGTGAACAGCTCCACTCTGTCCCAGTATCCAATGGGCGAATCTAATTCCCAATAGTAGAAAAACACTACCAGCAGCGGTTAATACACGCCTTTGTGCTGGGCCCAACTCTCACTTCATGGAAAAAACACTCTCCACTTACATTACTGCTACGGTGCTACCATTTATCTGTACTTTCCGTCTCTTCTCCTAATTCACTTCTCTCATGGCTTCTTCACGGAATTTCAAACCCATGGTTCCCTTTCTTCTTCTCCTTGTTATTCAACAACTGGGCATTGTTCTACCTGCTTTCTCAAGCAATGTGGGTTCTGGGTTTTAGAGATTTTGATCACTTCAATGAGTTGGGTATTTTCTTGGTTATCTCATGAAGCTGTTTTTTAAGACTTGAATTCATTTTCAGGTTCATATTGTGTACATGGGAGAGAGGCGACACGATGAGCCCGAGCTGGTTATAGATTCACACCATGGGATTCTTTCAGATATTCTTGGAAGGTAATCCATTAACATTTACTGATATGCTTAGCAGGAAATGATTGATTGCACACATTTCTACTTATGCATATTGTCCGTGGATTTATCTTTTCTTCACCAACTGTTTGAAGTTATGTTGCTCTCAAGACAAAATGGCTTATTATTACTATGGTTTTGCTAAACTCAGCCGACTAGGCTGTGGATAATCCACACTTAATGTCAAAAAAGTTAGAGTTTTAACCTATTTTTCATAGGTATCAATGCACTTTTTCGGATATCTATACATATCAATGCACTTTTTGCATAATGGTCCATTGGGCTGAGGTTAGCATTTTGATACTTCAAAAGCTGTTCTTTCATTAGGTTGCCACCAATTCTGGTTTTGGGCAAACAAAGGAAAAGGACAAGTAGATTATTTAACGGAAATATATTAGATTTTTGAATGCTGTAAGAAAATTGAAACTCATCTCAACTAAGTCTAAACGTTGTTGGGTTATTTGATTAGTAGAAATGTGTTATCACAGAAAAATTAGGTTACTACAACTGTGTTATTTTGATTAGTTCACTTCTTAGCGTCAGAATTGAAAGTAAGAGCTTGGGATTTCTGATTGGCAGCCAAGAAGCTGCCGTGGAATCAATGTTGTACAGCTACAAGCATGGGTTTTCAGGGTTTGCTGCAGTACTAAAACCCCATCAAGCTGCACTAATTGCAGGTGTTCTAGTACTGGAAAACTGAGAAATCTGTTTACCTTACTGTTCTTAGGCCTAGTAATTTTTTATTTCAATTGCTATTTCACCGATGCAGATTTACCCGGGGTTGTTCACGTAGTTCCTAACCGAATTCTTAGTTTGCAAACCACAAGAAGTTGGGATTTTCTGCAAGTAAAGCCTCGTGTGGTAAATGGAATCCTCGCAAAGGGTCAGTCGGGTGTTGGGTCGATTATTGGCATCTTGGACACTGGTTGGTATGGCAATGTAGTTGATGTTTTTTGGTTTCGGCTATTTGGCTCTATTATGGTGCTTGATTCTTGTTGTACAGGAATATGGCCTGAATCGGAAAGCTTTAGAGATGTGGGGATGGGAGAGGTTCCTTCTCATTGGAAAGGGATATGCCAAGGAGGAGAAGAATTCAGTAGTTCCAATTGTAACAGGTTCGATTCCTTCATTCTTTATTGAAAGAAGTGATTTTATCTAATACTTGCGTCTATTTCAAATTGTGTTAAAGAATTCCCCAATTTACGTAGTTCAAGACACACAAGGACACAGATTTGTTTTACGCCAACTTTGAAAATCACTTGCTTTAACTGCCATGGGATTTTGGACAATAACCACGTCTTACTAATAGATGCTTTCGGTAAAAAGACAGACCAGTAGAAAAAGTAGTTCTTTGCAACTTGAGGAAAGAGCCAACTTGTTCTTTCTGTGCTAAAGAACTCAAATGTTGGAAAGGTCCTTGACTTTTTGTCATGCACCATTTTTTTTAGTTTGAGTGAAGCAAATTGGAGAAGGATAAGAAGATTGCCCATTCCCTGAGAAAAAACTGCATGGCCCTCTCTTTCCCTTTCATTCCATTGTCTTTTTTTTTATCTCATTAGTGCTTCCATCAGTTGCAACTTGCAAGTTTGCAACGGAAGTACTATTTACTGGTCAATTGCCATTTCTCTGATGATCACCTCCCTTTTAGCAAGTTCGTTTTGATCAGAGTAATTAATTTCACCTTTTTTTAGTTTTTAATAGCCGGTACATTTATCCAACTGTAATAGTTATGCCTGCTCTATCACGAATAACATGATGACAAAACCATGAGAAATGAGCAACACAGCATGTAGTTTGAAAGCTTGATTCTGAGAAAAAAGATAACTTACATGTTTTTGATTCTTGTTTCTCAATATTGTCCTTACTGTTCCTTATTGGAAACCAATGCTACCAAAATTGAGAATGGCTGCAATTTGAATGTAGTCCTTAACCCAGTGCCATAACACACTTGGCAGGAAAATTATTGGTGCACGTTGGTATGTGAAAGGATACGAGGCTGAATTTGGAAAAATAAATACAAGCGATGCAGTTGAATATTTATCTCCCCGTGATGCATCAGGCCATGGCACTCACACAGCTTCTACTGCAGCTGGGGCTTTAGTAGATAATGTGAGCTTCATGGGACTAGCTAAAGGAACAGCAAGAGGAGGTGCTCCATCAGCTTGGCTCTCTATCTACAAAGTCTGTTGGTCTACTGGCGGCTGCAGCTCTGCTGACCTTCTTGCTGCGTTTGACGATGCAATATTCGATGGGGTGGATGTGATTTCAGCATCTCTGGGTTCGTCTCCTCCCCTTGCCAGTTATGTTGATGATGTTATGTCTATCGGTTCCTTTCATGCCATGGCCAAAGGAATTTCTGTGGTTTGCTCTGCTGGGAATTCTGGGCCATATCCTCAAACAGTGATAAATACTGCTCCTTGGGTGATCACTGTTGCAGCAAACACAATTGATAGAGCTTTTCCTACTGCGATTATGATGGGGAACAATCAAACAGTTGTGGTACTTAACAAACAACCCTGTCTATTAATGCTTCTAGGTCTTATTAACATTTGCATTTTTTGTAAACCAAATACCCCAAGTTAATTCATTATGGGGAGGATATGGTAACGAGTGATAATAAAAAGAATAGGCATTAGTTTGCACTTTGCAGTGTGGCATTGAGAAGTGCAACCTGCCCAATCTGATATGTCTTTTTCTCACATTTTAGTTTGACTTTGAGTATTCTTTTTCCTTTGATAAGTGAGTCACCAACCAGTTGTTTATGACTATTCTACTTCCAAATTTAGTTTGTTTCTATTGCACAGGGTCAAGCATTGTATACGGGGAGCGGGAACGACATGAACAAGTTCTACCCCATTGTGTATGGGGAAGACATATCATATGCTGATTCAGACGAAGATAGTGCAAGGTGAAAAACAATTTTGACTTATGTAAACTGGAATCTTTATGATCTCTCTCTTTTCGTTTGCTAAATAAAATGCAGATAAAAATCCAATATAAAGAGTCCACTATTATGTGAACAGAAGTTGTGATGCTGGATCCCTAAATGAAACTTTAGCGAGAGGAAAGGTGGTTCTTTGTTTCCAATCTCGGTCACAAAAGACTGCAGCCAATGCAGCAAGAACTATACTAGAAATGCAAGGTGTGGGAGTCATCTATGCTCAGTATCCGGCAAAGGATGTCACGTTGGCCCATGGCATCCCCCTTGTCCAAGTGGATTTTATAGTAGGCACTTATCTGTTGAACTACATGGAAGCAACAAGGTACTATTCGTGGATTTTTAATGTGTTTCCACTTACCATATCAAATGAAATTGTGATTTCTCTAAATCACCTCCCTTCAATATTCTATGGGGATGTTAGCTTTATATCCTTAGTGGGATTTGCTTGTGTCACTGCATTGTTGGATTCCAATTGCTTCGACATATAAACAGCTCATACCGCATTCTGTAGGAATCCTGTTGTCAAGTTTAGCCTTACAAAGACAGTCGTGGGTCGACAAGTTTCCCCTGAAGTTGCTTTCTTCTCTGCGCGAGGACCCAGTTCCCTCTCTCCAACTGTCTTGAAGGTTGTTTAGTAATTTCCCTGGGGATGATACTTTGTTTCTTGTTTCTAGAAGATGGAATTTTAATTCATATAACAGATATATGTTTTGTGCAGCCCGACATTGCTGCTCCTGGAGTTAACATTTTGGCTGCCTGGACCCCTATTGCATCCTCCCAATCATTTGATACCACTAAAAATCAACTCCCACGTGGTTTTAAATTTGAATCAGGGACTTCTATGTCCTGTCCTCATGTATCAGGCATTGTGGCTCTTCTCAAAGCTATCCATCCCACATGGAGCCCTGCTGCTATCAAGTCCGCACTCATCACAACAGGTGAAAGCTTCATATCCAAATTCTGTGTCTGTCTCCATCACATGACGCGGCAGAAACCTAGATGTGATTATACGTCTAGGAGAGCCATAGGACAAAAATTGAAAACAGAGGATCCTGTGCCTTTAAATGGCATTTTACTTGTTCGCATACGAGTTACAACTCTCTCGGTCTCTCACGAATCCTCTGACCCTGAAAGTTTAAGTTCCAATCTCCTCCCTGTTACACAAAATATCAAGACATGACTGTATGGCGGGAAGTGCACTGCGACAAGAACTTTTGGGATAGAACGTCCGTTGCCCTAAACCGGCATTTTATGTGTTTGTAGAGCTTCTGCTTACATAACTGACTCCCTCTCCTTCTCTCTTCCTTGCAGCCTCTTTGAAGGATGAGTACAATCTAAGTGCAGTGTCTGAGGGAGCTCCAGACAAGAAAGCCGACCCATTTGACTACGGAGGTGGACACGTTGATCCTAACCGAGCCATTGCCCCTGGTCTCATATATGACATGAAAGTCCCAGACTATGTCCAGTTCCTTTGCTCTATGGGGTATAACGACACAGCCATCAGCAATATAGCTAAGGCTCCCAACAAATGCAGGAGCAAAACTAAGAACTTGCTTCTAAACCTAAATCTGCCATCTATCACTATTCCAGAGATGAAAAATAGTGTGACAGTATCAAGGACAGTCACCAATGTCGGTCCAGCAATATCTGTCTATGTTGCTCGCGTTGAAGCTCCTCCTGGCGTAAATGTGATTGTGGAGCCCTCAGTCTTGTCTTTCAATTTCACAAGTAACAAGCTGAAGTTCAAGGTAACATTTTGTTCACTAGTAAGAATTCAAGGAAGATATACATTTGGGAATCTATTTTGGGAAGATGGTTCCCATGTAGTGAGAATACCATTGATAGTTCGACCTATCATCGAATATTACTATCCTGCAATATGAAACATGTATCATTTTTATTCGACTTTGCTTTTCATACTGGAAAGCAATAAAATGCTATGATTTCAAAGTGTACGACTGAATAACAGGTGATAAACCGGAATACCCATGACAAGGAATTTTGACTTAAATGTAGATGACTCCCTGCAGAAGTTGGTTCTTACTGGAAAGCAATAAAATGCTGTGATTTCAAAGCGTACGACTGAATAACAGGCAATAAATTGCAATACCCATGACAAGGAATTTTGACTTAAATGTAGATGACTCCCTGCAGAAGTTCTTCAAGAACGAACATCTGCAGAATGAACCAATCATGTCTAAATTAGAACACCACGTGGCAGTGCCCAAAAGCACCTAATAATTTCTCGCGTATGGCTGATTCATTCTTGGGTCAATTAGTTACACTTGTGAATTTGTCTACTTTAAGTTAAAAGAAAGCTCCGGAATGACATGAAGTGAAAGCAATCAAATGATCTCATTGTCTTTAATCAAAGTTACTTTTAATGTTTATTTTACTGGTAAAATTAGTAAACCCTTTCAGATTAAGTAACAGTAGACCCTACAAATGATTTCTTTAGATTAATTTTACTTGTTCTTTGGTCACGGGAGTTAGTATTACTGTCTCATAGTGTCACATGATCTGAGAATGACATTCTACCAAATTAGACATGGGTAGTTCAAAGAAATTGATTAATTCTGCAACTTATTTCAGCCTTACTAGCTGGTTTTAGTGGAACATGATTTTAACATCGCATGCTAAATTCGTCCGTTTTTAGATAGAAAGAAGATCAGATACTTTAGAAGAAAGTTGGGGTTGAGTTCATTGAAGAAGGCCAACACATTGAAAACACGTACTCTCGTTTGAAAGAGAAATATAGGTGACACAATTTGCTTTGTCGCTCAAACGAGGTCTCTCACAAAGTCATCGGATATAAATTGTGTAGGTCTCGTCGCTTTATAAGAGATGCCGATGTGTATCAGCTTGTATAATTGACCGAACACCAAATTTAAAAAGAATGACCCGACAAAAAAGCGAATACGACACTTTCTTAAGTGTAAATATTAATGCGGAACTCAATATCTAGTGAAAAATGGTGTTTAAGAATGTGAAAACTATGTTTTGATTACGTGAATCAAACTATATGATGGGCAACACACCGAACTATAAAAGGAAAGACACCAGTTTTTTTTTTTTTTTGATTTTTTTTTTTTGGCGGATATGCCACTTGGCCAGCTGGTAACTGTCACTAATTCCTGAAATCAAGAAAGGTTGGGTGAGTGGCTGGTTCATATCACTACTAATTCCTGAAATCAAGAAAGGTTGGGTGAGTAGCTGGTTTATATCACTATCAGAATTCAATCCCGAAATCAATATGTGCAGTTATATTCGGATGAGTTCCTACTGTTAACTCGGCCCAGTTCCATTAAGAAAAATAAATATTTTTTGAATTAAATGTGATGTATTGTGAGAGAATAACCTGTTTCATAAAACTAAAAATAAGTACTTAAAAAATAAGAATTTTAACGGAACGATGGATAATGTTTTTATAGATTTTTGGGTAAGTCACTCTACTCGCATACACCGGCTAAAATACCATTTAGTTAAAATGATTTGACTTAGTGTCATTAGTCTTAAGACAAAAATAAAAAATAAAAATGCAGAAACAGTAATTATGGGCCAAATTGTTTGGTTACAATCACGTCGCTATTTTTTGAGTTATATGGCAGCTTGGGTTGCTTTGAGAATAATTTGCCAAAAGTTCGTTCCAAAATAGTTTACTTTAAACAGGAATTGGAAAACAAAAATAATTCCACAAAGCACGCTATTTTCCGCTGGAATTGGGGATGGTATTGTATAGTGGTATCAGGTCCGGTCCTGAAAATTTCGAGGCCCTAAGCGGGATTAGAAAATGGGGCCTCTCATTTTTTGCTATATATATTAGTTGTTCGATTTAAGAAACAAAATTGCCCCATGGTTCAGTGGCTTAGCCATGGGAAGATGTTTCTCCACCTTTAGGACGCGAGTTCAAGTCTTCATAGCAATAGATTTACGATAGTTTTTTGTACAACTTTCACCAAAAAAATCAAAAGTGCAGAAATCAAACCATGACCTTGTGGTTAAAGAGCAAGGAACTTGCCACCGTACTACCTTCGCCCATTTGTAAAATATCTTGCATACATAATATATTCTAAGTTTTTGGGGCCCTATAATTGGGCCAAAATGGGGAGGCCCAAGGCGGTCTCCTGGTGGGCCTCCCCCAGGGCCGACCCTGAGTGGTATGCACAGCAATGTGCAGTGCACCTCTGAACCGTCGATCGTTGGTTGCTGAAATGAGACAGAAGTATGGAGTACGGATCTCACTGCATAGCACCAACCCAAAGTTTGTTGCGCAGCTAGTATTTGTGATTTGTCTGGTAAAACCCAAATGGGTCATGTGGCCATTTTGACCTCGGATAAGGCAAGGCACGTGGCCTCATAAATAATCTCCCCGGACTTAAATAGTACTGAAGTATTACTATCTACCATTCTCTCTTTTTCTTCTTTTTTGTAACGGAGGAACAGTTCTACAACCAGGTCACTAAATGGATCTGATTGTGAAACCCAAATCTCCAAGGGAACTAGCACGGCCACACCAGTCACAACCCCCCACTTACTTCGGAAAAATCCTAGATTGCCTAGGTATATAGATTTGCTATGTTTTATCTCTTTAATTAATTACCCCACCAACTAAAAATTAAATCAATCTCACCAATGGAAAGCAAACAAATAAAGAACGCCAGGATATACGTGAAAAATCCTAAACGGGAAAAAACCTAGAATCACTCTCAGTTGACAAACCACGGAAAGAAAATCATGCACTATGACTTATTGCACGGTTACAAACAAACCTATACTTACAACCTAGAATCACTCTCAGTTGACAAAGGTTGATTGCCGAATCACTTGTTCACCGCACCCAGTGCTTGACTGCCGCTGCCTTGAATCGCTCAAGCCTTCCAAGATACTTCCAGAATCCACCAGAAGATGATTCAAATAGTTGAATTAAAGATGTATAAACTTCTTGGAATTGTCATTGTATATCAATGATCGAAGATCTCATTGTACTCCAAGACTCAAAGTACCAAACCACTTCAAATTTATATCCCTCAAAAGTGGCGGCTCAGCAATAGTTGCTCTTCAGCATCACCAGTTTCACACGGCTGTCGATGCAACAAAAGGGGCAACCCTACTGTTTTTCTTTTTCCCAATATCTTCACACCCTTTTAGAGCATAACCCTTTACCTTTTACACGAAGTCCTGCATGCAATCTTTTTCCAACGTAAATTGAGAGGCTGCCACTAAATGTGCCGAT
This sequence comes from Rhododendron kiyosumense, assembly GCA_019656275.1. Taxonomy (NCBI): domain Eukaryota; kingdom Viridiplantae; phylum Streptophyta; class Magnoliopsida; order Ericales; family Ericaceae; genus Rhododendron; species Rhododendron kiyosumense. The sequence goes on from BPLS01000612.1 coordinate 256,282, forward strand.
CAATTGGAAAGTCAATCTCGTGAATTTGTTAGTCACCTAGCAAATGATCCGCCTTCCTCTATCTTTCCATTTCTAGCAGTTTCTTTTCTCATGCACAATCAAATCTTTCCTATTTATCCGCCTAATATGCTCACTCTTAATTACAAAAAGATTCCTTCCACTCCAATTGAATATAGACTCTCTAGCTTAAATAAACAAACGGTCCCGCTAATAGGTGCCTCTGGGGCAATACTTTAGGTGCAATAAATGTACCTAAAACTATGAGTTGTGTTTATGGATATTCACAAAGCATTACTTACTACCCATAAATATTTGTAATGCCTTTTTTAATGACAACACTACCCTCATTTCCTTTTAAAATTAGGAAGGTGAAAGGTTTTCGTTGCAAAGAAAAAGATTACGTACAAGGAGGAGGGTTTCTTTTTTTTGGGTGACTAAGGGCAGTTGGATTTTTTTTTCCAGTTGGCTACAAAAAGATAACGTGCAAATAAAAAAATTAGGTAGGTCATAGGTGCATGTGTCCTATTGTTGTTCCCGTAACTAATTAATTTATTCCTTAATATTATTTAATTTAGACAATAAAAATTTTAAAAAAATTATAAAAATAAAAACGAGCTAGATTTAATTAGAGAATGGGATGGGTACTACTAATTATATTGTTTTTTGAAACCAGATGCTTGCGTAACTCAACTAATTCTGAAGCCCTGAAATTAATGACTAGACAAACCCTCCAGTGGCACCGAAGTTTAGAGTTTTTGGCCTCTAGCCAAATCACTTATTTTTTTTCTTATACCCACTTGACCAAATCGCTTGGGGTTGGTTCTACCTATTGTTCTCTCCTCCTCAACCTTACTAACAACGAAGTTTACAACCGGTAAAAATCCGTTCATTACAAAATAATTGCCCACCAATACATTCAATTGTAATTTACGTACCCACAAAAATTTCTGTCAATTTTTTTTTAACATAACCGTATAAAGCAAACATAAAACATGGAGTAGTAAATAGTTATAAATTTTTTATATAACCAAACTACATAAGTAATACAGAAATACTCCAGTAAAATTTGATACAGGGGTAGATTTGACCTTATTTGATACTACTACGATCATTAATGACAGTAATTGGAGAACTCTTAATTTATCAATGAACGTCATTAATTATTCTTTCAAGTTAGAATAGTGCATACCAATTTTTACCTCATTTAATATGCTTAAAGTTAGAATTGGCCATGAAAGATACAACTCGATAATATGGGATGCACGCCAATATGTGTTTTGTCGTGAAATTACCAAATAAGAGAGACCATGAAAAATGGACCTTATATGGAGAATTGAACTTTAGACCTTAAGGCATCTACCCGAACCATTGGGGCAACCCCTGGATGTGTTACTATCTGCCTCTCTCTCTTCTTTTTTCGATCATTAGAAAATGCAATAGTATCTGCCTATCCGGTAGCCAAATTTGAGCTAACGAATTGTTTGGGTTTTGGAGCATGATTCTCCCAGAGTTATTCTGTGGTGTTGGGATCCACATATATGTATATGGTGGTAGAGTCCGAGTCCGAGTCCGGATCCTCTACAAGAATCTTCCCCAAATGTAAAACTACATCGTTTTGGTTCTAAAAAATAAGATGACAAATGAAGGGAACCCAATCTCCATATCCCGACAATGAATTCAACATAAATTTTGCACACTCATTAGACCGGTTTTTTTATTTTCTCTCAATTTGACATCATTGTGGTATTCATTATATTTAGCTGATCATTCATATGGTATAATTTTCAATTCTTCAAGAACCTGAACCATTTCTATTTTCTTCATGTTTTGGCTTTAGGCCTGTTTTAGAACTGGAATAAAAACTTATTTTTTGTCTAATAATAAGGTGTGTTCCACAAAAGAGTGAATAAGTACTTATTTTTTAAAAATGTAATTTCAAACTCAAAAATCATGTGTTTACGCAAATAATTTTTCTATTACTATGGATCTTATTTGATAGATCTTATTAAGATCTTTAATGCGGTGCAAAAAAAATTGAAAAATTATTTTTCATTTACATTATTTTTGACTTTAAAAATGTGAAAATAAGCTGCTTATTTGAGTTTTGTGGAACAAAACTCCAAAATAAGTACTTATAAAATAAGAAAGTTTCTGAAACGGAGCCTACTTGTACGTACTTTTGATTGAACTAGTTTAATTGTGTGAAAGTGTTTTGTTGATGAAACATTGAAACAGAGTGTACTATTGATCGATGCTGGTAATCTGAATGAATAATCGATCAGTGAAAACATGTATTCCTCTTTCCTTTGATTTTTCATTCTCTTTTTTTTTATTTTATAATTATTGATCTACATTAAATGTGGGAAGAAAAAGATTCAGCAGGAGAAGATAGAGAGTTGCACAGTATTTTGAATATTGTTGTTGGGAGACATGCTACAAAAATAGGAGATTATTGAACTACTTTGAATTGAAATATTTCGTACATTATGAAGCTAACTAATGATGAAACAAACTTGTACTGTCCTTGAAACGAGGTAATTTTGCATTCAGATAGGATTCATGCATGGAATTTCTCGTAGAGAATCTGAACTCGATAGAGTTCTTTACAACATCGTATAATGCAGATGAGATACTTCAAGAATACCCAATAATCTTTCCTAAAATTCTGCAGATATATACAACCCCTATAGAATTGAAACACAAATACATGCACAATGGTGTGCTGTTGGAAACTTTGCACGATTCACCCTTTTTTTTTTTTTTCACGATGTGAATCAAATAATATGTTATTGCTCCAAATACGAGATTGTAACCGCACCATCGATCGAGATGGATTTTTGTTTATCTGGATGAATTCATTTTTGTAAAACACAATAATATTGTCTTATTATGCTACCATCAATATCCGATCAATCTAGTTATCTTCTATAAATGAAGTGTCCGATGAACTATATAAAAGAAACAATTAGATCTTTACAAACTGTTTTGGTATAAATAAAGTGTCCGAGGAACTATATATATATATATAAAAAAAAAAAAAAAAAGGCATTTGCAAAGGGACCCAGGAACATTATTCAATGCCAAGACACGATAGATGGATGACACAAACTCCCTCCTCGCTACACATTCATGTAGAATCCATCACAAAATACGTAAAGCTTATACAAATGTACGGTGGAAAGAGAATTGTGGCACTCACATATCATGGCTCAGGACACCGAATAATGACTATATTATATATGGTCCCTCTTTCGATGCAATTTAACAAGTCTTTTTCTTTTTCTTTACTCATCAACCCCATGCTCGTGCATTTCTTAGAGAGGGGGAGGAAAGTAGGCAAGTAGGGTGGCGCAATTGACGCGGCAAAGCCATCTACGTCCGTAAAAAAAGTCAAAAACTTTGAGAGGGCGAAGTTTCAAAAAGGCTTTTAGGGCTGCTAAAATACAAATCAAAGCTGGCGGTTTTGCTTTTGCTGTGGCTAAATTTTTGTTATGGATCGATTTGCACCCAAGGTTCTTTTTTTTTATTTTTTTTGGCCCTAGGTACTAGGACAACCGTAACTCCATCTACTAATAAAACCTGAGACCTCTCACTTGTCAATTAAAGTGCCTGGGTCGACACGGATTAAAAAAAAAAAGTGCTTGAGTCGACTGGGTTGACTCCAATTAGTTTGGGAGTATGATAATATTTTTTGTTTGGGCGCGTGGCAAATAGCTTGGGTTAGCTCAATCAAAAGGTATAGGAACACAATTACAAACACAACTTAAGACTCACACGTGCATCGAATGGTTCAATCTTTCGACACCGTTATGGGGATTGTATTTGGAAATTGTGTTACAAACATTGCTCTAACTTGATATTATATGAGATTTGAATTCAAAATTTAAAAGTCTGAATGGTAGCTCCACTGATTAACGCTTGTGTTTGAAATAAACTACTACCTAACAGGACAAAATCTCTCTCTCTCTCTCTCTCTCTCTCTCTCTCTCTCTCTCTCTCTCTCTCTCTCTATTCTTTTAGCCCGTTCGGAAGTTATTACCAATCCAATATTCCAAGAAGGCCATTAGTCTATTCGGAGTAATTCATGGGCCAAAACTTGAAAATTCTTTGGAGGGAACCAATGGAACCGCGGTCTGAATAATTCCAATTTCAATCGCCCGCCAACGAAATGGGGGGTGGCCATTACCATTTCACCTCCTAGTGTTACCATCAAAGATTCAAACACTTTGGAATTTGATGTTTAAAATTCAACTCACTTAAACAGTTTTTCCTAATCATGTGTATAAAAGTAACGTTTAACCAAAGCTCGCGAATTTAACTTGCTCAGTGTGAATTTTTTGCATAGTTGTTTTAATCGACAACTCTACAGCATAAACGAGTTCGAGCATTGAAGTAGATCCAAAATGAGGTTGGAAATGATTGAATCGAAACAAACGACCTCCTTTTGTAATAACATCACGTATGTGCTATGTCTGCGTACTAATAATGATAGGTTTCTATTCTACTATTACATTGCACTCTCTTTAAACGACCCAAATCCAATTTGAATTTTTAGTAGTAATTTAGACTAAACTAAAACATTGGCTTTTGTTTAGGTTCGTTTCTAGTTAGGTTCCAACCCAATTAGTTAAACTTTCTACTATACTAATTTCGTACATTGCGAAAGAAGTTGTCTTCAAAATTTAACTTAGACTCAATCATATAAATGACTTTTTCGTGACATGAAATAACGTCATGCTTGAATTGCACGTATTATAAATTCTTACTTTGCCGTCTATACGCATATAAATACTACCGTAAAACTTAGAATCAGAATTGTCTTTTTTATTCTTTAACAATTGATACTCACCTTATCCTTTTATTCATTGCACCATTTTTCTTAATCCTCTTATCTGTGAATTAACAATGATATCGATTCAACGGAACCATAAATCTGCAAATAAACGACCACTCATAAACTTTACATTAAAAAAGACAAAAATAAGTATATTCGCCAAGAAAAGAAGAAGTCCTCAAAACGCGGATAAACTGGTCCGAACAATTAAATAACTAGTTTTTAAAATAAAATAAAAAAGTGTACCGACTAGGTCCGAATTGGCGGAACCCAGCTCATCGTGGCTTGGACCAAAGAATAGTCTCTCTCTCTCTCTCTCTCTCTCTCTCTCTCCTTTCAACACCCCGTGTTAAATTAACACGTAAATTGGAAATCCCGAAAAAAATCACGTAACGGCCCACCGTAACGCACTAAAAACAACGGACAATTGATGACAGAGATAAAAATACACGAAAACAAAAACTCCTTCTCCATTCACCTCAGCACCAATTTCGCCCACTTATCGGCCTCTCTCTCTCTCTCTCTCCTCCCTCTCTCTCTCTCTACTTTTTTTCCTTTTCTCTTCAACCCTTCTCACCTTCCTCTTCATCCCTGCTCCCAGGTACATAAATATTTTCTTACACAGAGATATAGCTAGTAAATTTTTGTGGGTAGAAACCAACGAATTTGTTGAATTTATTATGGACATGGAGTACTGCATTGAGGCAAGAGCGCTGAAGTCCAGTTTCTTCTCGGAATACGCCGTGAAGTCGACCCAGCCGGCCGAATATATGTGTGCCAACGGAATTAGCGGCGTCTCGTGTGACGATTTTTCCGTTGACGTTTTCCTTGACCTCTCTAACGAAGAATTGTTGGCGGAGGAATTTGTTGAGGAAGAGTCTGAGGAAGAAGAGAAGGATTCCCTCTCTGATTCTTCTTCTCAGGACAGAGCGGTGGAAGATGATATCTTCAATTGTTCGACGTTTTCCGGCAATATTGACTGCGGGTCCATCTCCGCCGGCGAATTATTATTTCCGGTAACCGTTTTTGAATATTTTTTGAAAAAATATTTTCTTGATTTCCTTGGGAAATATGCTGGCCCGGACGACTTGAGATATCAATAAAATATGTAAAATCGGTTTTTTATCGCCGTTTTATACGTTGTTTTTTGAGGGTCGTAAATGATTTTATATAAAAAGAATTTATGTAAATAATTAATTAATTTGAATTATACACTGTCTTAGCACAAAACAAAACGTACGTTGAAATTTACAAAACATAGACATGACCAAGCTGCCATACTCATACACGTGTTTTTGAATAAATTTTTGTGGTTTGAAAAATATTTGCTCCCCCTGTCCTAAATTAATAGTTTTTTTTTTTTTTGAAAAAAAAAATCATATTTTGTTGTTTAACAAAAAAAAAAATGCTTATAATTCTCAATTTTTTATACCAATTCAAAGATATAGGACTACAAAAATTTAATTACAAAATTTTATGCATGAAAGTATTTTATTTACAACATGAAATATTTGTGAAAAAAAGAATTATTTCGAGACCGGAAAAATACCCTGGTTGGTTTGGGTTTTGAAAGAGAATTTTTAAAATAATGAGCGGTAAGAGATAGAGAAAATATATCGGGACCGTGCATAGAAGTTTTTAAACCCAAAACGAACAAGTGATAAATAATTATGATATTAACAGATAAAATACCCATTTCCACAGGTTGATGATTTAGAGCACCTTGAATGGTTGTCTCAAATTGTGGACGATTCCGCCTCAGAATTATCCCTGTTATGTCCAACCGATATTTTGAAGGAGAATACCAAGAACCGGTTGGAACCGGTTAGCAGACCACCGATTCAGAGAACTCCGATCCTTTGTTTTCGGTCACCGGTTCCGGCTAAGGCAAGGACCAAACGGTCGAGGTCAAGCGGCCGTGCTTGGTCACGTGCCTCGTCGTCGCTCAGTGAGTCATCGTCAACGCCTTCGTCTTCATGTGGGTCTTCTCCAACATCAGTAATGTTTTCCTCGAACCCGGTTCGGGCTGCTGACTTGATTCTCGAACCGGTTGTGAAGAAGCAGAAGAAGAGACCGGCGGCGGAAGAAACCGGTGGGGAGACCGGAGGTGGGTCCCAGACGCAGCGGCGGTGTAGCCATTGCCAGGTTCAGAAGACCCCACAGTGGCGAACCGGTCCACTTGGTGCTAAAACCCTATGTAACGCTTGTGGGGTTCGCTACAAGTCCGGTCGGCTTTTCCCAGAGTATAGGCCGGCTTGTAGCCCAACTTTCTCCGGTGATGTCCACTCCAACAGCCACCGGAAGGTGTTAGAAATGCGGCGGCAGAAGGACGTTCCCGGAACCGAGTCCGGGTTGACTTTCGGGGTTCCGAGTTTTTGAGACTAACGTAGACCGTTAGAACCCGGTTCGCCAGTCCTTTTTCAATATATTTTTTATTTACGGTAGTGATAGTGTTAACATATTAGCGGCTAGTATAAGTTACGATAGTCTAATATTGTTCCATCAACTCAAACTTTAGATCTTTTTCACGAAGACATAAGGTCCTCTTCACGAGGAGCTGAGCTAGAGCATGTTTTCGGTAGTACGATTTTGGTGGGATGTAGCGAATGTGATATTTGTAACGTAATTGAGTAAGGTTTTTTTTTTGGACAATTTAGTCCTTTTTCTAGGGTTAGAGTATCAATTTATTGTAATAGTCCTCGAGTTTAATTGGATGAAGAATGGAAATTAAATAGGGTCAATTCAATTTATTTGTTGTGTGGTTACAATTCTTTTTCCTTTTGAATACGTAAAAGGTTGAAATTTTCAAAACGGTTCTAACAGTTCAACCAAACCACTTGAATTTCTAGTCCCTAGTCCCTACCCAACCCAACAACTCCCTTTCGCCCATAACACTAGTATGCCTTTAAAACACAATTTTGCACAATTATATTTGGAGTCGTTCGATACTTGTAGATAGTTGTGTTTGGAATCGTTCAATACTTGTAGATAGTTGTGTTTGAAGTCGTTCGATACTTGTAGATTTATGTGTATCGAGCTGTCCGAACAAAGCATTATCCGGAGCAGTGTTTGTAAAGTTTTTTCCCCTTAATTGCTGATATTTAGGGCAACAGGTGGTGGACCCCCAACACTTATATGCTCCACTGAACTGAAATATGTGGTGTCAACCAATTTGAAATTTCAGAATCATCGTGCCATGAGAGCTATTATGGTGGCTGCTGACTCAAAAGTCTTTTGTGGATATCTAGAAAGGGAAAAATTAATTGACAAAAACAAAAAGAAAGATGAAAATGAAAATGAAGTACTAGTAAAGTGTCCAAAATATGAATGTTTTGTTTGGTTTGTGTTTTAAAATTTTTTTTGAAAAATTGTTGGAGTAATAAGTGAAGAGAAATAAAGAGAGAAATGTTAAAAATAGGAAGAATCTATGAGGAATTTTTTGAAAATTTATTTTGAGAATGGAAGAGAACAAGGCAGTCATTTTTAGAATTACAAAAATCAATCGTATCAAAATCATTTGTTTAAAGTTTTCTTTGAAACCGAAAACGTTAAGTTAGGGAATATTTTCTTTTTAATTTAAGTTTTCAAAAAAAAAAAAGTTGACCTTGAGAATCAAAATTTCAAATCTAACTTTAAAAACCCATTGATCTCCTGCTTTACACCGCTACTAGCTACAGTTGTGAAAGTAGAAGATGTTTGGAATGTTTCTCTTCGCATGCTCAAACTTTTGGACTCATCTGATTAAGGGAATCAAAACATAAAATAAAGCCGTCCATATTTAGTCAAAGGATCTAGAGCCCATGCAGGACAATCTCAGTCGTTCATCTCGATAACTAATTGCTCAAATTGCATAAAATATTTTATATGATACTTATGACAAATTTGGACCATTAAAAATACTTTTAAACGATTGAAACTATGCGAAATGTTCTCTGCAGACAAACTGAATTCTTTAGTCAAATACCAGTAAAGGAATCAAATACCTGTAAAGGAAAAATCAGTTACCGAATGTTTTTCGATAATGATGAATCAAAAAAGTGAACAAGCCGAACAAATCGGGTCAAGAATTGTTTTTTTGGTTGGAAATCTTATCCATCTTTCAAAACATCTTCAGATTTTTATGTGGACTATAAACTCAACAAAGCAAACAAAATGAATAATTCAGATCAAATAATAGGGCCCAGGTTGGGTCCCATAATGTGTGCATAGCACGTGCTGTGCACCACCACACACACTGCCTCCAGCTTGGCTTGCTCTACTGGCAAGTCAATTTCAAATGAGTTTTAATAAAGCCCATCACGCGTCAATCACGAGAAGTTCAAAACTTTAACATATCACAAGTTCAACGAATTGAGTAATAAGTTTTTTGAAATTTGGGTTAAAAACAAATCAAACACAAACTCAAACTTAAACTTAAATAGCTTAGTCCTAAGTGTAAGCTAAGTTCACCAATGATAACGAAGATTCCGTTAAAGGAAAAATATAAAGACTGAGGAAAATTACTCCTATCAAAGTGGAGGAGAAGAGGGGCCCTGGGGAGTTGAGTGTTTGTTCACCTAACAGGAAGTCCAACCCAACAAGCAATATACCACCATAGAGAGACTGCAGCTGACATCCATGTGTTTGCTCCCATCTCTTCCCTTCATTAAAAAAACTGCACAAAAATACACACATCAATACTTTGACAATGAACACATGACACGTACCATTTATTTAATCCCATACCAGACCCCAGCTCAGCTCCTACAGGATGAGGTTTGCATAAGCACATGGTTCTCAGTATATATAACTCAATTCAACTACCTACTGCTGATGTCTTGAGTTTAAAAAACTGCAAGATAACACATGGTATAGCATGGGTAGTCACACTCACTCACACACGCGCTCTCTCTTTTAGCCGTACCCTATCCTACATATATTCGGATGGACCCGGCTTCTCTGCGATCTATAGCCTATGTTGTTCAATCAAGGCTATTCATCTTGACAAATAATTGTCCAAATTTGTAAAGCTCCTGTGGGAAAGTGAGTGAGTGTGTGTGTGAGATAGATAGAGTGAGTGTTGAGTATCTTACCTGTAGGATACTTGCAGATAATCAAGACCACTGAAAACACTTTTAGACGGTTGAGATTAAGCAGATGACGCTCTCCAATCGAAAAGTGGACCGAAGACAAGCCAATTCCTATTCAAATACCTTATATTATACAAACTCGAGTACCAGTGTCGAATGCACATACTTATCCTTGTTTTGACTAAACTAAGTTGCAATAGATGTAACCGTATATTGAAATGTCTCTAAAAGTCAAGTATGGAACACATTTGAATACGTGTTTCTACTGTATGCTGTATAATATACTTGCATAATGTTGCAGGTTATTTAGAAATGTACTTAAAATCAAATAGGACTAAAAAGAAATATAGAATTCTGATTCCCATAAGAGATGGGACATTTTCCAGCTAATATGAGCTTTTCCTCAAAAATTAGGTCAAATTATAAAGTTTGGTATGAGTTGGGGACGCATATTCCACACACTCCATGCAAAGCAAGTGAAACTAAGACTAACATTGCATACAGAAGAGTCCTGCAAGTGGGCGGTGGGATTTGTCCCCCATGATTAGTCGAGGTGCGCATAAGCCGGCCAGACAGCTGAGTTATCAAAATACATTGCATACAGAAGATGACTGTACATTGCACTTAAAACTCAAAGTTATTTTAGGTGAGCGAATCTTGTACACAATGGTCAGGCCAGTGATGAGCCACTGGGACGGAGTCGAGGGTTCAAACCCTGACACCCCCTGCCCTTCCTTTGTGTGTCAAGAGACATATTTTAGGTGATATATTCTATTTGGAGGCAGCGACTTCTAAAATGACACCCAGTGAAATTATATCACTGGTTCTAAGTCTTGACTACATTGAACAAAGAAAAAAAATTGAAGCTGAGCCTGAAGAGTACTGAGACTTGCTGCATTGTTTCTCACTAGCTGACTGGAAGCAACATATCAGGAGAAAATCCAACATTCCCCCCATAAGCATATTCCCAAGATAATACATCAGACCCCAGAATTGTTAAGAGAAACCAAACAAGTTAAGCATATGATATATTAACATACAAGGACATACCTGGAATAAAACCTAACCATGTCTCAAGCTTCTTTCCTTGTTATCCTGACATTAATGTGTTAAATTGAAAATTAGACCATTTTGTAAGTTTTTGAATAGTATGCTAGGAAAACTCTAAACGCTTGAATAACGATAATACACTTTCTTAGCTATATGACTGGCTTATCAATTGATTCCTCAATCCATTTTTTAATTACTTCATCTGCTTTTGAACAAAAAAATGAGTCACATTGAGAACTGAGAAGCCATGAACAGAACGTGATTGCAGTATTTTAACGGGAGATAAGTACCAACTTCTTCTACTTGAATTCCGAAAGAGTCAAAACACTCACCTGAAACAGCATATGCCCAGGGCTGTTGTTATTTCATGGATCACAGATGTGGCAAAATGCAGATACAGTGTCACTGAGAAGCAGAAGAATTTTATCAGCCACAAAACATGACAAAAAGGGAGGAAAAACAAACAAAACAAAAGTCACATTAACAAAACAAGAGAACAACCAACTCATTGGGAAAAAGGTAGCATTAGGTACCTATTAAGGTTCCATATAAGTCAGCTTTTAGCTGGAAAATAATTCTTGCAAGATCTACTTCAGAGAGAAAGATGATCAATACATGATGATCGAAGTTGGTGATATTCCATACCTGTGTATATGCAGTAAGCAAGAAGAACCCATTGCTCATCAACTAATGGAATTCTGCCACAAAGATAGCTTTCATAAGTAGAGGCTTGGAATAGCTAGGACAGGCCAAGAGGCCTTTGGCCCAACGGCTTCAGGGGTTGCACTTCGGTGCTAGGAGAAAGGAGGTTAGGAGTTCAACTCCTCCTCCAAGGTGCTAATCTAACCATTCTAACAATACTAACTTTTGCCAGGAAAAAACAAAAGGACAGGCCAAAGGTACTATCCTCCTTATGCTACCAGTTCTCTGTTGGGACAAATGTAGCCCTATGGAATTCACTAATGTGAGTTGGATAATAAAGTTACCACATACCCATCATTCAGTCTGGCTGTAAGAGCATTTGCAATACCTAAGGGAAGAAACATAAGAGACTGCAAAGTAACACAGAAACAAGGTTATCCTTAAGCTGTCTACATCAATTGAAGATAGATTTATGAGGCCCTCTATAGAAGCAGTAAAAGCTAAAAAGTTGCAACCTACCATGCACATATTAGTTTTTAAGCCCTTTGGTTCATCGCACAAGTGAGCCAGAATCATCCTTCCCTGCCAAAACAAGTTTTAGGTTGAGCAACAACATGATAACTAGGCAGTGTTCTAAAAGAAGGATTTAATCGCCGATTAATCAAAAATTTGGCCTAACCGATTAGATTAATGCCTAGTCGGTTGAATTAGTTGTCAGGAGGTTAATCGGAGTTAGTCGGCGATTAGTCGATCAATCGGTTAATGGGCAATTAGTCGGCTATTCGGCGATTAATAGGGATAAAATCTATAATTTTGGAAAATCAAGGGGTGTAACTATTATATACTCATATCAGTTTAAGGGCTTCGAAACGTAGTCTTTAGGGCTTGTTCAACACTCAGTCATCGATTGATCAAATCTCAGAGTCACCTATCATATCTTTGTGAAACCCTGAAACACAAGATCTCCGAGCCACCTATCGCCCCTCTCTCTCTCTCTCAAATTCGAGATCTCCTCTCACTCCACGTCTCCACAGACCTCGAACATTAGTTTTTGTTTTTTGTTTTTGAAAAGCCCATACCCATATTGACACATTAGTGATTCTGGAAACAAAGTGTAGTAATATTTTTATTAAATCTTAGCACGAAGCGTAGTATTGTTTGGTGTATATAAATAAAGTTATTATAATTGGTAAGTGACTAATAAATAAATGGCCCATACCCAGTACCAGCTGGTGTTATAATCATGTTAACAGTTTTGTGTAAAGGAGAAATTTCTATGTCATATTTGAAAAACAATTGATGTTGATGGATTGATAGATGAATGTTCAATTTTTTATAAGATTTGTCATTGGGGAGAGTTTATATATAAATAAATAAAAACCTGACTAATTGTTACAAGCCGATTAATCGACGATTAATAGGTCTCGAAGCTTGAAGGTGGTCGACCGAGCAACAAACGCTGAGCGACTTTTAGAACATTGTAACTAGGTAATCATCTACATATAGTAAAGGTAATGTGAATACCTAACTTTGCAATAATAATAATAATCTTGATACAAACAAAATTAACATCAACAACTCGGCTTGTATGAAAATACATGTGAGAAGTTTAATCATCACCATGGTTGGGACTATATATACAGGTACGTCGAGAGAGATTCTTGAATACATGGCTAAGTGGTATGTCAATGTCTCAAAGATGCAAGTATTGGGAGGCAAGAAGACATATCCTAGTCCTGATACTACACAAATTAACCAGCTGGCATTTCTAGGAAATGAATGAAAGCCAGAATTCTACAATGCCAGTGTTAATGCCACCAAAGGTCTCACATATAGTACCCCCTTGAAAGAGGAAACCATGAAGCTGGTTCACATGCAAATAAGGCAATGTTAGAAAGGCCAACAAAGAAGGAGGCACATTAACTGGTAGAGCTATATAGACAGTCCCCTCAAAGACTGCAACAGAAATTCATTTACCCTAAAATTGCCAAACCGTGGATAGCTTAGTTTGAAACTTTTTGTCCTGTATTGACAAAACTACAGTGCAATGGTTGCATAGTGTATGAATGCTTCGTACTAACTTGTATATATAATGTGTTTTACGAGACAAAACATCAATTCATTGTCTTCCTAAACAAAATCACCAAGCACAACTTAACAAGAATTTTTTTCACCATTATGCAGCTTCCACTTGGTGCATTGAACAACCTTGACTGCTAAGGCTTACACGGACACCAGATCCCGCGTTGTCCAGAACTACCAAGCGCAACTACATGGCCGTTAGCAAGAACGATTGTGTTCACTGGAATCACTGCTATTACCCTATGTGTCTATGACCAAATTATAAAACCAAGATCTAACGTTGAAAACCATGATAAAAGTTGCCAACAACCTTGATCTATGAGTCGAAGTTTGATTTCTTTTTAGAAGTTTGATCCAAGATACATAGAAACAGTAGTAAAATTCTTGAGTATTTGGTTCGTGAAGGTATTGAGATCATCTAGGATTATTGAATGGAAAAGGAATCTAGCTTACCACAAGGAACCCAAACGCAAGTCCGGTTCCCAGTATGACCAAATGTGGATAGGTCCCCATTAGATCATTTGGAGACAAATAATCCCTGCAGAAGAGGTAAGAACCAGTTTGAAAAGACACCTCAAAAGCTAAGAAAGAGAAGAAGCCAAGAGCGTAAACAATCACGTACCACAGCAGGACTCCTCCCAAGAGCACAACAAATGGGTAAAGCTGACAAGAAACAGTAAAGACATCTATTGAGCACCTTTATTGGTAAGAGAGAGAATTAAGATAGGGAATGGGTTTACCATTGCCAAAGCCAACAGCATGCTTCCTTTCCTTCCCTGAACTACCTTATAAACATTGTACACGCTGCAATAGAGCATAACACCATGTAAAGGAAATTCATCCTGATCATCATGGCATTGGAAAAGTCAAGAATCTGATCTTAGTATAAGCAGAAAATCTTCTCAATTCAGACAAAAAATAATCATCAAAATACAAAGCCAGTATGTTTGTAAGAATATTCCCAGTTGCGGTGCTCTTATTCATCCCATCATGCAGAATACAAGCGCATAAACAAGCGATGCGGAATTTTTTTTAGTCCATCTCCAATAATCAGAAGAACATCACTGTTCGTGGTCCCAAAGATGATTGCAGAGGTGTGATTGTAGTACTATAACGTAAGCCAACACCTGGGATAGGGAATTCAGAAACTCAAACTCGTTTTGCAGAAACAGTCTAGCTCAAACAATATGGATATCACGTTCACGAGTAATAAGCAACATCCCTACTAATATGCAGGAATAGACGACTCACTCAACTTCTGACAACAAAAATCACTACGTAAAACAAATAGAGAAGCAAGCTATGAAGAACTACTTACTTAAATGAGATTGTTGGTATCACGGCAGAACTTATCATTAGAAACAATGCAGCTCCATATGTTGGGATTTCTGAAGTTAAAGGAACAAAATAGAAAGTGGGAACAACACAAAAAGAATAATGTGAGTCGCATTTCATCATATGCTGTAAAAAATAAGCCAATTTTAGAACAAAAAATTCTTGTAAAGCACTGACCAAGTTAAGCAAAAAGATGCTAAAGGTGAAAAAGAGAGGTAATTACAGTACAATATGCCAACTAAAGGATAGATAGAGCCAACAAAAGCCGCAATAGACAATGGATGAAGTGTAAATACAAAAAAAATTGTCTGCTTCTTTTACCAAAAAGGGACAAAACATATGCATGACCAACCAAAACCTTTGTCTTAGAAAAACACAGTCAAACCTTACAAGTGAAGCACAGATAACAATAGCTGGTACAGAATACCTGACAGCCCAGAAGTAGACTACCTTAAACTATGAATAGTACATCTACGAAACTGTAACTTACTATCCCATTATAACTAAGAGTGGATACATTAGGGAAGTGCCTAAATCCTGATTGTAACAAATAGCACCAAGATAAACTGTCGTTCCATCCATGCTGTCCTAAGATGGTACTATACTGTAGTAGTTACTCAGCAACGTCTTGTATCTATATAGGCTTACCATTGAAGAATGGAACCCAACTCAAAAAGGGAAAAGACTTTCCAAAATGTTGAGCCCACCATTCCGCACCTGAAAATAAATTAAACAGCATGGTAATGACATACACTGAAAAAGGTGAAAGATACAATAGAATGGTTTATAAACGGGGGAGTGAACTCATTCAATAGCTATGTTTGTGCCTGTGTGCAGTCATAAGGATCTAAGCATGTCAAAGGGCCATACCAACTATAGCTGTAAAGAAATGACACAAGTATATCAGCATGAGACCTTCCGTAGGTCCATTTACTGCTGGTAGAATAAGGGTATTCGTAAAATAGCTGCACAAAAAGAAACACCATAACTAAAAATGGTAATCGACCATTTGTTAAGAACTATAAAAGAACTACAAGTCTGACCAATAATCCCTAACATAACTTAACGTAGGCAAAATATGCAAAGACAAAAACTCCAAATATTGATGACAATACTGAAGCTTTCCACTATGCAGAGTCTAAAGCGACATCTAGTTAACAGCATAAATTGATGTGAAGAACCCTCAAAGCACTTTACATGCTTGTGCGCATGAATTGACAGGGTTGTGGGCTTAGTCCTTATAGGGTAATTACTATCTCCAGGTATTGAACAACAAACAAAAATCTTTCTTCTACATTTTAAGCTTATCTAGAAATGGAAGAAGGATCACAACACATCAGTTGATTGGGCCCAGATATACTGAAAGAAGAAGGGTCATGAGAACTACAAACTTTACCCCCTCACCCAAAAAAGGAAAAGAAGAAAAAGTGTCAATCTGTTCCTGTTAGACGCAAAAAAAATGCAATCAACCAGTTTGTTATGGACCACTTACTGTTCCCAAGTAGCACCATAAAATGGGACGGCTGAAATCACCCAGAACCAAAAAGTACTTCTTCCACACATAGCAGTGCTCCCAAAGGCCATAGACTCAAACTGTTAACAAACAAAATGTGAAGGAAATAGACTTGGCATGGGTAGGGAATGACAACTTCAATAGAAGTACATACCGCACAAGCAAGTGCATCACAGCCTGCAATATTTGGGAATGTCAAGAAATACATTTGTTAATATTAGCAACCTGAACAAATAGAAAAGTTATACAGCATCCAAAATGAAAATTCACCATGATCAAAAAGCTCCCCCAATGGACTGGAAGAAAACGTTCGTCTTGCCTGCTTCCCATCAACAGCATCAAAAGTCTGACATACACTTTAAGGTTAGAACAAAAAATTACTTCTACCAATCTAAACACCAAGTAAGAAAGGAATTCACGAAAACAATTGGCCCAATAAAGAGTACCATTACACCCTATAACATGGACCGTTTTGTTTTTTCAGCTAGATAAAAGAAAAAGAAAGAGAGAATCATTTGTGCCTGACAAGTTATAAACGATGAACAAATAATAATAACGATAAAAAAGACATCGATTGTCGAGGCTTTTGTGCATTCATGAGCAACAGCAGGTTTACAGCAATTTCTACTCCAAGGAGTCCAAGCAACTCCTTATTGTACTATTTCTAGCAATACTTAAGTGGATCAACCTTATTACAGCTAGATTGGTACAACAGACAACGTAAAGAGGCCTCTTATACTCCTAGTGCTAGTTTGGCGATAAGCAGACAGTCTGTAGACTTATTGAAAATCAGCATAAAAAGCTATATGCCACAACATGTTCATGTTTAGGAATGGCTATGTAGGAACTCCTCCCTAAAAGGTAAAAACTGTCCCAGAAACGCAACAGGCAGAGAAGCAGGCAACTATCCACACTATTACTAACACATCAATGCTGCAACAAAATAGGAGAAGCTCATTAGAGCACTTGGTTGCGCAGCCTTGCAGGAAATTAACACTGACCTGATATAAGAAGAGAAGTAATCCATGCATAAAATGTACCCATCTTGGAGGAGCTGAATCCAGGTGAGGTGAATATATCTGAAACATGTCCAACATGTCAAACTAAAGAAATAAACACGTTTGCACAAAAATCACTTGAAATGAGGGGAATTAAGGAAATAACACCACTCACATAGCCAAGTAGTGCAGACGTAACCAAGAACATGAACCCTGTAAGTGTAATCTGACAACAACAAAAAAAAAAAACCAATTTGGACAACCTATTACATAAAGGAACAAGCAATAATTGTCCATACTTGAAAAATGTGGCCGGGGCAAGATTAAGTTAGTGGATGAAGTTTACCATGTTGGGTCTAGAAAAGCATCCAGGGCATGCAGAGACAAAAGGAGCAGTTAGTGTCTTTCAATAAAAGATTACGAGACCTGCCTCATAAAACTCACAACAGAGTCAACAGACTATGAGCAAGGAATAAGAGTCGAAACGAAAGAATTTCATAGGCTTTTGCTCCAACTTCCCATAGCATCTGCTTTTGAGTAAGATTGCAATTAAAAGCTCCCTAACTTGGGATAAAAAAAATGTTGAAAGTTCATAGAAACAACTTTTGTGAAAGTTACAAGGATTGAAGAGAGAATTTCACCAGCTACAAATCCTGAGCTGCTTGTTCTAAGTGGCATGTACATGTGCAGGCTCACATACAAAATGAAAAATGCCCACTCGCTCGGTAATAAAATTTGTTCAGTAACTTAATCAGACCTAGATCTTTGGAAAATCTTAAGAGAAATTATCTTAACACAAGATTCATTAAGATGGCATGCCACACGATTACAGGTTTAGGAGTTCACAAAAGTCCAGCTGATATAGAGAAATGAAGTTTCTGAAATGTACACAATTCCACCTCTCAAACAGACTAATGCTACTGACCTCGGGAAAAATCTTTGCACAACTTAAGCTTGATGATCATTAACCCTAGCCAATATGATTTATGCCCTTCAACCCATTAGTCGGTGTGATTCAACACTGAGGTCCTAGGTTGTTATGTAAACAATTGAGCAAGTAATAAATTGCAGATTTCAGATGTGGCACAGTAAGATCAAGAAGCTTGTGGGAGCATTTTTTTCCTGTAGAAATGGACGATTTTAATCACTAAGGGCTCTCCATTATAAAGGCTTTGGTGGAAGCACTCCATCCAATACATATGCTTGAGTTTATTGGCATACATCCTAATTAGTCAATAAGCCTTATGTTTTGTTCCCCAACAAACAACTAAAGCAACATAATTAAGAAAACCATTTGTTAAACAAAAGCCTAGATTCGTTTGTTTTAAAATTACACATTTGAGTACTAAACTAGGTGTCTAGAGGATCAAGCCTATTTATCCACATTTTACTTGTGTTTCTTCGGATCAGGATGCATTGAAGTGTCTGTATTATACTTTCAAAGGGGCATGCTATTTCATAATCTAGCATCCAACGCACCACAACATATACACGTACAACGAACACATATATCAAGCAAAAAAAATAAAAGCAAATCTTCAAACACATTGAGAAATAATAAACTTACGGCATCCAGAGTGGAAAGAAATTCACAAAGTGACTCCAGAAGGGCTGTAGAACATATTTAGCGACATACGAATGGTCCACTCCGCTGTACTTGTATCTATGCAGTGCAGCAACACCATGAGACCCTATATACCCCATTCTTCTCTATGATCGTACAAAACTCTGCACAAACACTGAGCCACTGAAATCCAAAACAAAAATACTCAGCAGCAGACACAAGGGGGTGCCGCCCAGCCCCTGCACGCTTCAAATATGCCCACTCATTATCCTAGTTTTTCCAAGTTTATTAAGAAAATTCTAGGAAATTGGCCCCTGCAACTACTACCTTGGGTGGAAAAAAAATCCTTTCAAGTCATCAATCATTTTAAATTGCGTGTATAAAATCAAATTGCGGCTACACACATACACACAATCTCGTCTATTCTTCAGACCTCGCAATATACACTGATGAAATGGTGTATATCTTTTGCTATCATTATGAAATACACACGTGGTTCGGCCCCTGCTAGACTCAAATCATACGTCCGCCACCGCAGATAATTCAAAAGCTGTTCTACATACCGACATTGTATTAATACACCTAGATTTGAGGATATGTAAATGAATCCGAAACTTACAGAAAGAGTAATGCTGGTGGATGAGGAGAAGGAGACGAAACCCTAGAATTTGAGAGTGGAGAGAGAAAGAGAACGACGAAGAAACAGATCCGGCGGTGGTTTTAAGTGATCTTTGCCATTGGCGCCGGCGCTGATTTTGCTTCAGCGAATGAACGGATTGCGTTTCGGTATTTGAAATGAATTTCCAGTTTTGGCCCGTGATTTTTCGGTGCTCACGAATTGTGCTAGGCATGTTTTAAAGTTTACGGTTAGGCCCTTTTACGGCTTGTTTGTTTCATCGGACAGGAATAAGGTGGTTGTGAGGATATCATGTCATGTGCAGCTTTGACTCTGAACCAGGTGGGTTTGTTTATCCTAACAATAAATAGTGGGATTTATATATGTTATGGACCGAAATATCCCATGCTTGTTTAGGGTGGGATATAAAATGGGATGAACAAATATAACAAATCTGGATTATTGGCTTATAGATGGTGTTGTATCTTAAATAGGAAGAAGGGAAACATTCATCCTCTTTTAACGAGAGTGAACAAAATTAAATTCTATTATGCAGCTCTTGTTGTACTCTTTTTATTAAATTCCTGCGTCCGCCACTGTATTTGTCATCATTATGATAATGATTATGCATTATATAACGATCCGTTGCAGTTGAAAAATTAACTTCATGTTATACGGTAACTGATAGGTCATGTCTTATACTATATTACTTATACTTTCTAAATTCCCACCATGTGGGATTGTCTCCTGCCCTTATGGGCTCCCACACAAGAGTAACCCCCCATGCATGTGGGATTGTCTCCTGCCCTTATGGGCTCCCACACAAGAGTAACCCATGTCTTTCCGGTTTTAGTCCTTGTTTTTGTGAACGAACTTCCAGGTTTTAGTCTGAGGAGTGGATGAATACCAGAGTCACCTAAACGGCAAAACTTTGCCTACCTTTTTGGCACAAAGACCGCCTCATCTATGAGTAAATGAATGTTATTCATTAGGAAAATTATACGGAAACCGTCTCATCTATACATTTTGGACATGAACATTTTCTAACTTTTAAAAAAACCCAAACACACCGATTACCGAGAGCTTCTTTTTTATTTATGATTCTTTCCTACCATACCATACCATACCATACCATAACATAGGGTCCATACCTCCCAACCTTACCTACCATATTTCATCTGTATTATGGGCTAAGCTTTGAATGCATATTGAATTACATATTAACTGCATGTCTATCTTGGCCAATGAATATAGGATTCCTTCAACATTTACAATCTAAAAGCATTTATGGATTAATCAAAATTCGTGAGAAAATCACTAAAATATATATGGTGTCATGATGATACAATAATTAAGAAATTACTTAAATAGGAACGTTCAAATGGTCAAACCCAAGTTAATATGAGAGATTTTGTCAATTTTGAGATCCCCATAAAATCGAGAAAAATTTCATAAATCCATCACACTCTATATATAATACACGGACCATGAACCTCCAATATTCAGAAAAGTCCCTCTCTTTCCAAACTCTTAACACTTTTTCTTTCTTTTTTTTCTTCAAAATTTCCATAGCCATGGACTCTTCACTTCACCAACTCCTACCCACCATCTTCCTCTCCGCCCTCCCTCTCCTCCTCTTCATTCTTTTTGTCTCCCGGTCGCGTCGAAAGCTCCCGTACCCGCCAGGCCCGCCGGGCTTTCCCGTGATCGGAAACATGTTGATGATGAACGAGTTGACTCACCTTGGCCTAGCCCGGCTTGCAAACAAGTATGGCGGGCTCTTCCACATGAAAATGGGTGGGCTACATATGGTGGCCGTCTCGACGCCGGATATGGCCCGTGAAGTGCTCCAGGCTCAGGACGGGGTTTTCTCGAACCGGCCGGCGACGGACGCCATCAGTTACTTGACCTACGATCGAGCTGATATGGCGTTTGCCCATTATGGACCGTTTTGGCGTCAAATGCGAAAGATTTGTGTTATGAAGGTTTTTGTTCGAATTATGTTTGAAAAGGGTCTTGGCCTTGCTAGCCTACTCTTTATTTATTATTATTTTTTTTTATCAGAAACACCGCATGGTAGACAGTGGAAAATATGCATATAATGTCAAATAAATTACTGTAATATTTCAATATATACACAATTCACGGTTATCAATACACTTACACAGATATTAAAATTCTAATTTTCTGGATATCGATGCACGTTCTATAAATATCCACCACCAGTGATTATCATTTTCCCCACCAGTGATTATCATTTTCCTTCTTGTTTCAATGAACGCTGACACCCTAGTTATTACTAATTAAATTCAGTGGAGCCACTAGGCGGTAGACAATATTCATATAATGCCAATAAAATTAGAATTTCAATAGATATCAATACACTTATAAAATATTTTATGGGATATCGATGCACTGTTTACAACTTATTCACCATCTTAAGATGTGTGGTTATCATTATCCTTACTGTTTTCGGCAATTTTTTTTGAAATGAACACTAAGACACTAAGATCCTAGTTATTACTAATTGAATTTGGTGGAGCTTTGGTATAATGTGGACCATATCATAAAGTTATGGGGAATATCTTACAAAATAATATGGTTAGTTATTATTTATTTTTTTTAATCCGCGTATGGTTAGTTATTACTAATTGAATTCGGTGGAGCCATCATGAGATATTATGGGCCATATCTTTAAAAGAAAAAATATGACTTTAAAATAACGGTAGACGAGAAATCTCGTGTTTTTCATTGATCTTATAGGATATTTTATCATCTATTTTTGCATATTTTCATATATTATATCTTATGCACTTCAGTTGCTTATTGATCCTCTCATGCATGGATCTACTTAATTCCTTAACACATAATATGTTCACATTTTGCATTAAAAACATTGCCTTGTGCGAATTAATTTCATCGTTCATGTACTTTACTTGGACGCAAATTTTTGGGTAAACCATCTTGCACGTGGATTTTACAAAATATAATAGCGTGACTTTACGTGTATAAGAGATTGTGTTTTTAAAAATGACCATTTTTGTAGTACTAGGTAAAAAAAAAATTATCCTAAAAGTGTCCCGAAAACAGCGATCAATGGTTGAGATTCACTTTGATGATTGGATCCCACACATCAAAGTGAATCTCAATTACTAGTTGATCTTTTCGGGACACTTTCGGGGTAAGTTTTCTTTGTCCCTATCATTTTTCTCTTCTATATCATTCATTGATTTTATTTCCTTGTGTGAAATGATCTTCATGATTCATTCACTTTAATCGATTATCCATTGCTTTCTGTCTTAATTTCGCAATTTTCCAAAATTTAAAACAGGTATTCAGCCGAAAACGAGCCGAGTCATGGGCTTCTGTGCGCGAAGAAGTCGACTCACTGATCCAAAACATGGCCACCAAAGCTGGGTCGCCGGTTAACATCGGCGAGTCGGTCTTTGCCTTAACGAGAAACATAACATACCGAGCTGCGTTTGGATCCATTTCGCACCAAGGCCAAGACGAGTTTGTCAAAATCCTGCAAGAGTTTTCGAAGCTCTTCGGAGCTTTCAACATCGCCGATTTCTTCCCGTCTCTCGGTTGGATTTACGGGAGGGAATTCAGCAAGCGGCTTGAAAAGGCTCGCCTATCGCTGGATGAGTTTATCGATCGGGTTATCGATGATCATATGGAGAAGAAGATGACAGACCGGGAGGGGTGTGATGAGGGTGAAGCAGTGGATACGGATATGGTGGACGAGTTGATGGCGTTTTATAGTGATGATGGAAGCAAAGGGAATGGGGATGAGTTGAAGGTCACTAGAGATAACATCAAAGCTCTCATTATGGTAAGAAACTGAATATCATTTGATCACATGACACCTTCACATCAATAAAGTTTTATCGTGCTCATCATTCATTACATTTGAATATCGTTTGACATGACATGTTAGCACCAATAAAATGTACCGGGTGATGCTTGTTATCATTGTTTGTGTCTAGTAAAACGTAGGAGATGTCTTCCCTGCAGTTGGGAAGCAAAGTGCATGCCCTAACATGATTTTTTCATGGTCAAAGTTCTCATCGAGCTCTATCATGTGAACGATTTCGATCATTTAATAAAGTCTAAAAAGAGCACCGAAAATGGAGAAAGCCATCTCCAAAACGTATGCCACGCAATCGCATTATGGAGGACACATATGCTCATGTTAGGACAACTTATTGTGGTACTCCAATTTCAGCAAAATTAATTTCGCTATGCGATTTTTGATGGTTTTTGCATGCGATTCTTACAGGACGTGATGTTTGGTGGCACCGAAACTGTAGCATCGGCTATCGAGTGGGCAATGGCGGAGCTACTAAAGAGCCAAGACGACCTAAAAAGGGTCCAAGAAGAACTCGCTGCGGTTGTTGGCTTAGACCGAAAAGTCAACGATTCCGACCTCGAAAACCTCCCCTTCTTCAAATGCGTTGTCAAAGAGATCCTCCGCCTCCACCCTCCCATCCCCCTCCTCCTCCACGAGTCTGCCGCAGACACCACCATAGCTGGGTTCCAAATCCCGGCTAAGTCACGTGTCATGATCAACGCGTGGGCCATAGGCCGCGACGCGGGCGCCTGGGAAGACCCGGACTCGTTCAAGCCATCCAGGTTTTTGGAGGACGGGGCACCGGATTTTAAAGGGAGTCATTTCGAGCTTATTCCATTCGGGTCGGGTCGGAGGTCCTGCCCCGGTATGCAACTCGGACTCTATGCAATGGAGCTAGCTGTGGCCCATATGTGTCATTGCTTTACGTGGGAGTTACCTGATGGAATGAAGCCGAGTGAGCTTGACATGAGCGACATGTTCGGACTCACGGCACCGAAGGCGAGTCGACTCGTTGCTGTGCCAAGTCCTCGCTTGTTGGGCTCACTCGATTAATTGAAAAAACGAGCAAGGAAGATAACGGTTCACAAACAATGTGTGTGGCCTAGACTTATGGGAGAGGGTTCAAGATTGAACACAGTATTTACTACTTCCTCCGTCTCAATTTGTTTGTCTAATTTTGAGATCACAACTTGTTAAAGAAACACAATGATTACTATGAATAGACATTGAGTTTCCAAAAATACCCTAATCTTTTTAGCATTAAATAAGAGCACTCTTTTCAATGCATTAAAAAAGGGACATTAATGGAAACTTCAAAGAGTCAACTTAAAATAAACAAACTTTTTGGGACAAGTATAAGTCAAAAAGTGAACAAACAAATCGGGATGGAGGGAGTATTTAGTAGATGGAAAAAATCAATTGGATTGATCATTTATGTCTTTTTGCTTTTGAGTTCATGTAAAGGATTATGGAGATTGGTGCCTAATTTTACTAAACTGCTTATGTTGTGTCTGAAACAAAGCGCAAAATAGGTAAAGATTCAGCGAACATAATAACTAAAATAATCTGGAGTAACTAATAAGCAAGGTTACCAGATGGGCCTCAAAACCGTTGTGCGTCATTCTTTCTTTCTCAGCCGGCGATGTTCTTTTGTCAAAATTCAGAACCGAAACCTTAAACCGAAGGCTCCTTGCCACAGGAATTTCGGGATATGCAGACTGTGTCATTCATTTGAGCCATCATGAGATTCAAGATTATGTTGTGGGTAAGGATAGGCAATGGGACAGTGATAGATTCAAGTAATTGCGGCCTAGTTATTACCTTAGCAATGTAATTAGCTGATCTCACAAAAATGGCATCAAAGTTGGTCTGAGATTGTGGACCTTATTTCTTCAAACTCTTCACAATACCATCCAATAAAGATGTAAAAGTGCACTTTTTCGCGAGGAGACTGGATTATGGGGACTCAAATTCACCCCACAACAGGCAAAAAAATCAAAAAGTGACTACATCTAAAGGTAGAATACATGAGCATTATTCAAACTTACGCATACATACACAAAACATACTCTAGTACATTGTTACTTTCATTGACGACTTTTCAAGAAAGCTTTGGGTCTACTTCGTGAAAGGTGAAATCCGAAGTGTCTCGGGGTATTCTTCGTCTTGCCTTGGCCAAATTCATGGAATGGAAAGCGGAAGTAAACACCGCCCTATCAACTCAAATATTAAGTTACAGGCCAGTGCTAGAGTACCCAATTCATTATCAAAGCGTTAGGGTAAACGTCAGAAAAATTAGAAAAGAAGAGCAGTAGACTGAGTTGCCTACAATTCGGTTTACAATAAACCAGAGTGTAACACACACACACACACACATATGTGTGTGTGTGTGTGTGTGTGTACAAAAACAATAGCCACCACAATCAAGATTCATACAGAAAAGTTAACACGATAAGAGAAGCAAAACATCTCATACAATTGCAAAAACTTTCATGGAAATACAGTTTCAGGAACACAAATCTTACTTGCAGATGTGAGAAAACAATAGAATCGTTAGATCCTTGACATCTATTGCTAAGGAAACTGAATCACACGTCTTTCACATTGGCACCTTCAATCTAAAAGTTTTGAAGGTACCTACGGTACAAAAAAAAGGGTAAAAAAGAAGTTGCGCCAAGTAAATGGTGTTTATCAAATGGAGTGAATTGAACAGAGTCACTCAATTAGAATTTGCTTCTTCTGAAAGCAAAAAAATGAATATTTGACGATGCCACCAGTATTTCCTAGGTTTTGAGCAGATTGCCTGTGACTGTCAAAGCTCATACCCTATAAAAAGATACGGACTATGGCAAGACCCACGGCGGAGATCGAGGCAAGTGTACCTATACAGACCTTGATCACGTCATACTTCGCTGCTTCCAGCTGGGCTCGTAATGCATGAATTTCCTGCAGATGGAACAAAAAAGAAATAAATGCTTCAAGTCAACAAGGAGAAAACACATTCAATTTCCACAAAATGCATATCATAAAGCTCACTCGATCGAGCTTGTTGGTGAGGTTGGTGGTTTCTGCATTTTGATTGGTGAGTTCGTCCCGTATGCGCCTGCACTTAGTTGCATTTAACAATTAAATGGTGGTGAAAATAAAGAAAAATTAAATGAAAAGGCAGGGGAGGCCTTTTCTCACCCTCTTTCAAGATTCAAATCCAAACGCTGCCCAGCTGTGACCTTGTCGATCTCATACCTGTTTTAGAGCACATTTGTGTTGCCCTAATAAGTTTATGGTAGACAATATGATGGAAAAAACAAAAAACAAATAAATATGTACTGCTTTAAAAACAAACCTTAGTTCACTGCGCATTTTCTCTATGTCATTCCGAAGCTTTTCAGTCTCACGTTGCAACAGAGAAAAATGATGCTCCTGCATCAAAGATTATTGTCTATAACCATCGTAAAGGTGTTAACAAAACTCATGCTATGAACTGGGATTGCTAATTAGCGCTAGTTGAAACATAATGTAATCAGATACATGTTCAGTATATAACAAAATCATAATGATTGGTTTAGGGAAATTCAGTTAGGATAAAACCACAATATAATTAAAAATGAGTAAACTTAAGCATGCATGGAATCCATATTGGCCTTGGAAAAAGCCAAAAATAACCAAAATAAGCCAACCGTATTGATGGGCTGCATGTCATCACATTGACAATGGGACCACCAAAAGTTTGATTAGTGTTAGCATGCATGTGCATGTGTATTGGTTGTGCAGTAAATCACGACAATATTGAAAAATTACACCCCACAAGACCTACACAGTATTGCACTTATAGGGCAAGGATTCCCCAAGCCATGACCTAAAAAATTGGATCGGCTAGGCATTATCTCATTTTTTAGCCAAAACATAAAAAAGTTAAGAAAAGACAACAAAAAAATCACTTTTGGTTAGCCCAAAATGTTAAACATGTATTCTCTATTGTTGATATTCTGTGAACATATATCATCAACATGTGTTTCAGCATATGTTGATTGTTGAGGGAGATAAATTAGGTAGTATTTGGGTATGTATTTATTGCATTTTTAGGAATGAAAAAGAGGGTATAAAAGGCTAAAAAGACAAGAGATGAAGGCAAAATGGGGAATGAATCTCCCCTTTTGCCTGACCTCGCTAATTTCAGTCACCTTTAGTGACAGCTGACTAACGGCTGGGGGTATGTGCCGCCAACATCTAAACCAGAAGGGAGGACAGTGCAACGGCTGGGGGCATGGGCAACTGACATCTAAACCAGAAGGGAGGGCAGTGCAATTTCTGAAACCTGAGGGGAGGATTGTGTCATCAGAAACCTCAGGAGAGGTAAGTGAAATTTACCCTAAAAGAAGAGGAATAAGTTATCGAAGATTTTGCGCCATCAGAATTTTCATTCATACTAAAGTTTCGAAGGCATGAATAAAATCTACATGTTTGTGAGATTTAAGGCAATCATATGCAACATATGCATATCGATGCTCTGGACTATAAATGAAGGAAGCATGTTAATATGCATAAAAATTGAATTGGATCTCTAAGCTTGCCTTCTCTGATGCCATTTGGCTTTGATTTGAGGGCATGGTTCGGTAGCAAAACATGTACAGGGGGCCATTGTTTCAGTCGTATTCTAAGAGAGCATATTGCCAAAGACTAGGACAGTTTCCAATCCTCTCCTGCCCATACCCCTAATGATTGGGGACTATATGGATTCTGTTGTTGTTGTTGCAACATATGCAGTCTTGTCCTCCTCAAGTCCATGTTCCATTTTGTGTGCTCAAAGAATCATTTATCATTTTGTGTGCTCAAAGAATCATTTATATCATCCATGTATACAAACTATCTCATTCATCTTTGTCAAGCTTCCTCTCAAACCTACTTGTACCATCTCATGTATCTATTCATTCTTATCCTCCTTTTGAGCACACAAAACAATTGAAGCACTTCTTCCGGTACTCAGCTTTGTCTAGGAAGCATCACCACCTGTTTAGTTTCATCAACTAAACTAACCACCATCATCCTATACATGGATATTCACCTCATCCATATCTATAGAGTCATACAGGCTTGATGCGTATCCTTAATGTGAACAAACTATTGCAGAAATCATTAATACTTCCAACGGTATGCTCATTACCACCATAGTTTCACTACATATGTCCATCATTTCATTGAACCTACTTCTACTGTCATTTTTCTTTTCCAAAACCATCAATATCATATCTCAAGAGACCCTATCATATTCTTTCTCCAACATTACATCAATCATAGATGATGAACATCTCTCTTCTTTACTACACATCCATTTTCATTAGCTCATTAACAAACAAATTGCTTTCATTATCTCTCAGGCATAGGTCCAAATTTATTATATCAAATAACTGTTTCCAGTCTCAATCTATGCTCTATACACTCAGACAACTGTACAGTACGGCAATTAAACCTAACATTGCTACAGTTTCTACAAACCTTGAATAGCTCCTAATTTTTTAATTAGCTAGTCATCTGGTGTTCATTTCTCTACCACAGTATACTGAAAAGTTAATGTGAAGTTGTGAACCAAAATAAACACACATTGCTTAGCCACTTGCAAACCTTATTAGTGGTGTAATCTGACCTTAGAACTCAATACACTTACAAACTTTTCAAAGCATTCTCCATATTAGAGACCTTAATGCAATTAATGATTTTTTCTTCGCCGTTCATAAAAAAGAGACCCTAATGCAACATTGAAGTCTACCCCTGCAGAGTCCTGCCAATCACCCCACTACCTATCATTTCCTTCTTGAGCTAAATGCCTGTGTGATTTTCATCAATAACCTCACCCCTCCTCTACGATTTCCTCATTTTGCACCAAAACTTAAGAATCCTCATTCTCGATACACCTAACATGACTAAAGCTCTAGCCTTCATCTCTCTCAGCTATCTCCCCCTCCTTAGTGATTAAATTATTAATACATGTGATCCTATTTGTAAAGAGGGTAAAAAGAAAGAAAAAAGGCACCAAAACACCCATGTTTGATGTTGCAGAAAGATTACACCCATGTGATCTTATTTGAATTCGACATTTAGTTCTTCTCTATGCAAGAATAGATGACAATTTGGCATTTGGTAGACTATTTTATGGATTTTTTACAAGTTACACTTTCTAAACTTCCTTGTCGTAATGTTTATTACTTGAGAAATTGGTGTATGCTATTTTTGATATTTTTTCTTCGTAATACACATAACGGCTTTGTTCGTTTTGGGGTCTCAAAATTCTTGGGCACGGTCTCCAATAAATTTTTTCTATCCCTCTCCACTCATTACTCCCAAAAACCTCCCTCAAAACCCAAACCGAGCAAGGCACTAAAACTCTGGTCTTCATGTCTCTCAGTTTTCTCCCCGTCCTTAGTGATTAAATTACGAATAAGGGTGATCCTACTTGTAAGGCGGTAAAAAGAAAGAAAAAAGTATGGAAATAACCATGTTGCATAAAGATTATAAATCAGAAAGACTAGGAACCTTTGGAAAACAGAAATGCAGAAACCAATTAGTACCTGGGAACTTTCTACTTCAGATTTGAACTTGGACAGGTTAGCATCTTGAACCATCGAAACCTTCAAAAACACAAACACACACAAAGAACATCACCTTGATCGGGCCCAAACTAATGCAATTGTTTTCTTACTATGAATGTATCACAGACTTAAAAAAAAAAAAAACTGTATACCAAACTTCTCATAAACCTTACTTTCTCCATTTGTCCTTTAGAAACAAAAGTGTGAGCCACATTCTCCAAGCTATCATTCAAAACCTCAGTAATCGCAGATGTTATTGCCTCTGCCTGCTTGGAAGGCACACCTTGTGCTTCTAAACTCCTCACCTGTCGTAACAACCAAGTACCTTGTCATTCTATCAACAAACTTATTTCCAACAACAAAATACTGGCTACTAAGCACCTCATTGTTATCACACACACAAAAATGAGATAAATGGAGGTTCAATATCCCAAATCAACTAACAAATAGGCAGTTTTTTGCTGTTTAGAACAAAAGCAAACAAAAAAAGAAAAGCACAACTGTTTCTTGGACTGACTATTTCAGATTGTCATTTCCAGGGCTGATAAATGAACCAGCTCAAGTTGAACTTGTATTCGCTCGTTCAAAGCTCGTTCCAGATCGGTTTATTGCGTAAACAAACAATATTTGAGCATTTTTTAAAGCTCGTTAAGGTCTCCAACCACACCACTAAGCTTGAACAAGCTAATACTCGGCTCGGCTCACCATGTATAAGATTCAAGCTACTCGTGTTCAGCTCCATTAAAGCTTCCTCGAGATTGGCTCGTCATAAACAAAATAAGCTTAAACACAATTTAAAGCTCGTTAAGTTTCCAAACAAAGCTCGAACAACCAAATGCTCGTCAATTCTTCTGTTTCCTCCTTTCCTTTACATTAAAAAATAACATCAGAAAGATAAGAAGGAAGTAAATTTTACCAGCGCTAACGTGTCAACGAGGAAAACGCGTTTTCCGTTAGGTTTAGCAAGCTGAGAGATGTGCCTAGAGTCAAATCGGTTGACACTCGAATTCGACGACGAAGAACCACTAACATTCGTCCAATATCCCTCCAATTGCAGCTTCTCAGCAGCGGCACCGGACGCCTTGGACGTATTAAACCGTCGTGGTTTGGTCAACGATAGTCCAGAATACGCACCGAATTGAACCGCTCGCTTGCACGCCGCCATTCCTCGAAACGGAGTATGAAATCTTCGAAGCAAATGAAAGAGGTATCGACGACCGGATGGATTGCTACGAAAAGAGGAAGGGCAGTTTGGTCATTGTTGACATAGGCGGAAATTCTAAAAAATTGGTTTCCTGATGATCAACCAGATAGAACAAGGCGTTCAATCCTAGAAGATCAACTAACAACTAACAATTTCTCTCTCTCTCTCCGAGGAAAACCAATTAGAAGAGAGAGATTTCAAAAATAGGTCTTCGATTGGAGGTGATCGCTATGAAACAGTTTCTTTCTCCTAACGCGAGAGAGAGAGAGAGAGAGAGAGAGAGAGAGAGAGGAGTAATTGATGAGAGGCGGCGAAGAAAACGTGCGGGTTCGTTGATTGATTGGTAAGGCGAAAAAGGAGAGAAGGCGCTTTCGCTTGCTATATCTCTTGTTAAATATGCTCGGAGATATACGCGGGAGGATGATTTTTGGTTCTTTGCCCAAATAGCTTTCACAATGTCTGCGTGCTAATCTTTCCTTCTCTTTCTTCGGGGGACTTTTTATCTTAGGCCGCGTTTGGACAAGTGATTTTCAGAAACAGAAATGAGATTATTATTTTTTCCTCCCTCCCCCTTCATTTTCATTTCTCCCGGTAATACCTCCACGAGTCTTAGAGACATCCGGTTATAAAAAAAACGAGAAAGTCTAAGAGACAATCAAACAGATCCTCAATTATTGGAAAATGTCATCAATGGAATATGGGGGTGGTTTGTGCTCTAGTTAAAATTGGTCAAACCATAGACTTATTACATATTAAGAGCTCGTTTGCATGACAGGTATAAGCATCGAATTAGACTATATGCCTAACGGGTGATCACATAGCTGAAGTTCGGTTAAAATTTTCTTTATTTCAACTAAACATGTTTTTTTGTTGATCATTAACTAAAAACATGTTTGTTATTTTCAATTAAACATGCATCGTATATGTAATCCATAAAATGGAGTATAAAATACAATACCTTGAGAAGAGTGGTATTATTGATGTCATTATTGTTGGGGCAAATATATCTCACGGGACGATGCATCCATTCACTACTAAATATTGTGAAGCAAACCTATCCTAAGTATATACTGGAGTTAGAGATGATCAAATTTAAGAAATACCGAGATGTATATGCATGTAAATAGTAGTACTAATCTTTACACGCATTCTACCAACCCAAAAGAAAACTTGTTGGAAGCCTTGTTGTAATGATCTGTATCTGAATTGTCCCATTTTTTTCAGTTTTATATACCGTCCAACAAACAATCACTAAAATAATACCATAAAAAGCTCAACGCCAAAATGCCAAAAAAAGAAAGAAGAAAGAGAGAAATAAACTGTAGTTTTTTTTGTAGAGTATTATTGCCAAAAAGGTAAATTAACGGTGCCGCCAAACTGCAGAAGTTCTAAAATTAACTACCAAAAGGCTGAAGAAACTCAAAAAACTGCCTAATTAGCAAAATCTGTACAATATCCTGCGTCGCTATTTGCCCACTGCTATGAGATTCGAGAGTTTCACGTGTGCAGCATATCGCAATAAGTTCCCTTCTTGCAATGCCCGTGCTTATGGTAAGGGCAAACTGTATTCGGACCTTTCTGTCCACCACCACTGCCACTGCCAAATGATGACTGCCTGGGGTTGTTCCACCGCTCGCCGCCGCCAAAACCACTCCTATCCCTTTGGCCCGAGAAACTATTACTCCGATTGTGTTGTTTATCGTCTCCCCGCATCCCAGAATTCCCAGGAGCCGATGGGCCCCACCCTGGATTTGAATTTCCAGGTGCTGCTGGCCCTTGAACAGTAGGGGTTCCTGGATTTCCATTTGGGGTGCCCCAAACAGGATTCACATTTCCCGGCACCTGTCCTTGAACATTGTATCCTGTATTCCCAGTCGGTGCAACCCAGCCAGGATTTCCATTTGCTGGTTGAATACCAGATCCCGGATTACCTACTTGTGGGATACCAGATCCTGGATTACCTGTTTGTGGAGCCCAACCTGGGTTTACATTACCCGGCGGAATACCTTGAACCATAGCTCCAGGATTTCCAGTGGTTGCAACCCATCCTGGATTAATAGTCCCTTGAACAGGGGCCCCCCAATTCATATTTGTAGCTCCAGGTGCGGGTCCTACCCAACCCATGTTTGGATTTCCAGGCATCGGAACCCAAACAGTATTTACATTATTTTGCGCAGGGGGAAAAGCATTATTTTGGGCCACACCCATGCCCCAAGGTACATTGGGTGGCGCTGCAGGCTGGATGATAGGTTGATTATTCGCAACTACTGGAGGCCTCCAAGGATCAGGTTGAGGAAAAGCTGGGAAAACTTGAGTGGAGAAGTTTCCAGTAGGATTCTGGATAGTAGATGGAACACCACCCCATTGACCATAAGCTGGAAGTGAAGGATTGGGTTCGGAATTCTGAGCTGCAGCGCCACCCCAGGTTTGAGTAGTTTCAGTCCCTGCATTTTGACGAGGTGCGGCACCCATTTCTTGTGTATGGACTGAACCAGCTCCCCATTGTTGAGTTTCAACAGAAGGTTGTATCCCATGAGATTCACTGGTCAAAATTGTTTGAGAAGCAGGTAGAGCAGTTGTGGTGCCTACATAAATACCCTGCTGCTCAGATCTAGGAACCAGAAGAGAACTCGAAGAATCATTTTCAGAACCCCTAATAGACTCCCTACCAGAACTCAATACTGAAAGAGGGGTTGAAACACCTAATGATTCCATTGCAGCGTGCTCTTTGCTTCCACATTGAGTGAACTGACCACTACTGACTGAAGTAGCTACAGAAGGAGAGTGTGTTGGTCCTCCAGTCCATCGTGGAGTACTTGACATTGGAGTGGGAGACGGGAGGTTTGTTGAGTCATTTCTACGGTAATCAGAACCCAACCTGTCAGCAGTACCTTTAGGGACCTCAACCGAAGGAGTGGCCCAGCCACTTGAAGGACTTGGCTCCAGTTGAGACCGAACACCACCTTCCTTTCTATGGTGTAAAGATGCTCCATAAGGCATCCCAGCAGGTGTGGACGAGATATGTGGACTATGCACAGTTTGAGGAGGCACTGTAGAATTGTTGTCCATCGGTGGCAACTCTTTTTTCTGAAAAAACCTCCCAGCTAACGCATCTTTCAAAAGCAAAGAATCGTCTTGCTTTTCAGTGGTTCTCCAAATTCTCAGATCGACCGGAAAGTATCCATTACTATTCCATTTACGCAGCTGAACTAATGAAAATGGTCCTTGAATTTTTCCAGCCGGATCCTGATAATGCCATATTTTCTCGCTTTCGTTGATTTTAGTAGCTGTTTCTGCTACACCAGCAGCAGCTAGAGATGGCTGCGAAGTTTCTGATGCAGCAGCACCAGAAAACGATTCTGATCTTGCAAAAGAACGGCTATCCCGTCCGATGGTTTCAGAATTGGTACCTAAGCGCACCTTGTCCATGTTCGCTTCTCTGTCTCTCCCCTGATTCCATACATTTTCATTCTTTATCTCACCCATAGCGGTAGCCTCTTCACTTTTGATAGGGAAATCCTTATTAGAGATGTTTCTGTTTGTTTCCCAATTCTTGCCAGAACTTGTCCTTGTACTGCTCCCAGAATCCACTGGAGAAAAATTTCCTCTGCGGGGAGAGATTGGTTCCCTCCCTATCCTGTTAAAGCCAGACCCTTGTAGCCTCGAGAAATTTTCTGCACGTACAAGAGTAAGGTGGAAAATTAATATTATAGCCAAAACGGCTTAATTACAATCAAAACTAGTCTGGAAACGACATGATAACACAGATTGGACCTTGTTTGTTATCCTCTATTTCAGTATCCTCTTCTTCAGACTCATAACTTGGATCCATTTTTGGGTCTGCATGTATTTTTGGAACTTCCTCGAGCCTACGCATACGCTCTTCAGGTGTTTTCAGAAGCTGCAGTTTCTCTACGCACTCCCTTAGCGTAAAACTCAAGTCAAGGATTACTTCCCAACAATCAGAGCAAACTAAGGCCAATAACTCAAATCCAAACAAAACTGCATACTAGTTCACTAGACCCAGCTCATAAACAAAAAGACCACCAACGTCAAACCAGACCTCATATAAGTTTAAATATAGTAAGCAAGTGATGCAACCCTCTAGACAACTAACCTTCGGATATCAGCCATTGATAAAGATGATGATTCTCATGGAATTCTCAAAAAAAAAAAACGACGTTCGGTATGCACAACAAGTGACAAAAAGCTTAGAAAAATCAAACTACAGAAATTATTCATAACCAGTTACAGCAACACTGCAACTTACAGTGATACATACTAGAGACTTTTTTCCAGCCTCATCCCTGGGAGCATCCAATATTGTAACTAAGCTTTTGACCAATGTGAAAGCTTTAGTCCTCAAAGACTAAATGAATGTAACAAGGTTTAAGTTGGCAATTCTGTCAGCAACAACAGCAGGGTCCATGGAGGATCCCTTTGAAGTAAAGCGTAAGGATACATATTAACCAGAAGAAGACAGTAAAGTTTCCAGACACATAAAAGGCGGCCAACAAAATCAGCTCCATCCTAAAAAGGGCCGTTATACAACAAACACAGGTTCCTTAACAACCATAGGGTATAAAAGTTGCTTTTGTGGGTATTGAACATAAACCACTTGGATGGACATGAGAGATTTCAACCACTAATCTGGTCGAGTTGGTGAGAGATCAATACTTAAGAGTATACTCCCATTCTTTTATAAAAACAATACACATAACTCTACATAGACGCTCTCCAGGCGCACCCAATCCTACAGACGCGACTATCGAGAAAAATTATAATCTCAAAAGCTAAAAGCAACATTCTCCTTGGTGAAGCGGGCATAGACACGAATAGGTGTGTGTGCATGCTGATATATGCACAAGCATGATGACAATGATTATATCACTATCCGAGATTGAACTCAATTGGGATTGGCCGGCGATTCCAAGACCCAGATTATTTGGAAGCCACACTCTCCCTCATTTGTTTTGGAGGAAAGGAAAGTAGTGACGTCGTGTAGCTCATCAAGCCACAAACACTACAAAGTACAAAGCGCATACATATTTAGGCACATCTTTCCACATGAGAGAGAGAGAGAGAGAGAGAGAGAGAGAGAGAGAGAGAGAGAGAGACTATTTGATAGTTTATCACAGAACAAACAACAAAGTGAAACCGATATAATCAATGTAGAACCAAGCAGCATGGATAAAAATAAATCTAATCCTAACAATCACCCAATTGCAAATAAAGTAAATAAGAGCCTCATAAACTAACAGAAAAGGATATTCCTTTTTACGCCCCATATCACTTGCTCGATCACGGAGATGACTAAGCCTCACCGTTTCTGTTTCCAGCCACTGCATTTTCACAAAGAGAATCATGCATCTAACTTTATAACAAAATCCAGACAAAAAAACTCTACATTAAAACCATGGAGACAACTTATGGGACATATCCACAAAAATAATAGATACAAGGGATGAGTGATCATTACGAGCTTTGAAATAATAAGTATTTAAATCTAAAAAATCATTTGTCTAGCCAATCTGAATCTCTAGAATGATCCCCCAAAAAGGGGAACATGGCCAAAACTAACCTAAACGCAACTCAATGCTTCCTTTTTCTCTGGTTTGGATGAAATACAAATCCATGCTCCACAATACTAGAGAGAAGACAATTAATTGAGACTCTTGGAGAAAAGTAAAACAAAACATTACAAAACACCTTTCCTCCATAGTCTCCATCTCCTAGGCACTGCACAAATTTGGATTCTAGAATCTTATGCATTTAGATTTTTCCTTCTTTTCTTTTCTTTTTTGGAGGGGGGGGGGAGGGGGGAACTACAAAATATGACATACCTGGTGCAGACAATCCTAATGATAAAATGAAATCAAGACTCTTAACAACCTTCAAAAGCATAAACAAACTTATTCTCCAAGCTTGATTCCAAGTTAAAGAGAAGTGAAGTTCTTTTAAAGAGTTCGTGATTAGTTGTGAGGGAAGAGAAGGGAGTCGCAGACTCGCAAAGGTAGACTTTTAGCAATGTGCAAGCAATTTAAAAACATCAGAAAAAACATTTGAAAAAGAGGCCCAATGGGTAGTATGGAGTATTTATACTTTTAGCATCCAAATGAAGTTGTAAATAACTTGGTGCCTTAACCAACCAAAATTCTAAGTATCCATGGTCAGATGGGCTTCTCAGTTTCATTTCAGCAATTACCTTTGTTCAAGTCTAACACCACAATACGAAATAAAATAAAGAATTTCAAACTGAACATGATAAACCTGTGCAATTACATCCATGAAACTTACATCATTAACCCTTGCTGCCTGGATTTCCATGGACTTGTCCAGAATGTCACCCTAGAAAATTAAGATACATTTTTAGAAATGTTTTGCACTCCATATACGGGAAGTAATACGACAGAACGAACATATAATTACCACAGTCAGCCTTTCTATAAGACCACATTTTATACTCTGCCGTAACCGCTTGCATTCATCCTAACATATAAAAACAAGAAAAATGTCAACAACTTATGAAAGGGCACAAATACATCATTCTAAGAAGAAACATATATTACCAGATGCTACTGTGCAACACAATACATATGCTGTCTACCATCTATGCACTCTTTTCGATAAAGGGCGAGGATCGTGGGTTGCTTAAAAGATAACTTAGTGCTTATTAACAGTACCCTTTCTGGCATCCCTAATAATATTGTTCTTGCCAAAAAGATCTTAAAAAAGTAAAGTTATTCAAAGAACAACAGAAATGAAACTTCCAATACTCTTACCTCGGTAAACTCCTGGTTTGAAATTGTGTCAATTGATACAACCTCTGTTTTGTTTAAATTTAATATTTCTAGCACAAGATCCGTTGTCTTTTTACCAACTTTATATGGCTCAGCTGCTTTCCTCGTTCCTGAATACAAATCATTCAAACATCAAGAAATCTTACCAAATGATGGCTCATGCACAAATAAAGAGAGCTCACAAGATCAGAATCTAAATACGTACCTACAACTTGGACTAGCCTATACATGTCTTGATTTTGACTGCTACCAGAAATCCTTATTCTCACAAAAGTACCAAAAGCCTTATCATGGAATTTCTCAATATCTTCAAGTAAATCCTCCACCAACTTCCGCCTTAAGTAAATTAAACTAATGTTGTGGATATCAATGGCTGCATAATCACCAAGATTCGATTGGGGTCCTCTTAAATCACCCTTCCTACGCATTTTACGCCTCCTATCTTTACTTCCTTTTGTGGGGGCATCAGTGTTCCCATCAGCCTCCATGTGGTTAACTACATTATCCACGACACTCCCTTGGACGTCATCTGGTTGAGAATCTTCTTTTACAAAAAAATGAGATTCTAGCAGTTTTAACATTTCAAAATGCCCCACACGAGCTTTTCCAAATAGATTTTCAAGCCTTGAGTCGCAAATGATTTGACTTTTCTTACGAGGATCACGAAGTTTGTTTCTTTTTATATACTCGAGCAGCAGGGCCTGTACATCAAACTGAGATAAAACAGAGTTGTCACCATTTTTCATGTGCATAACAAACTCAAGAAGCTCTTTCGATGCCCATTCAGTGTTGCTGGGTATAGAAGCCCCTACAGCATCAATGACTACCCTTGAACTTGGCGAATCCTCTTCCTTGGTAAGGGATTTCGACTTTTTCTTGGCCTTCCTTCTTTTAGCTCTTCTCGTCACCATGTTCTCTGAACTTTCTGAGCCAGAACCCTGATCCTTGGTAGCATCAAATACCTCCTCAGGAGATTCCAGCTTACCAGCCAATACATCAGACCCCTTCCATGGATTTTTAGCCTCGGCAAGTTCATCAGCAGATAGAGATAATTTTGCTTTTAAATCTTCCCAGTAATCCTTGAAAAGGTACTCCCAGCTGCTCTTATCATCAAAATTTACACGATCCTGAAAAGGTAGAATACAAAAGACAAATCAGAATGCTAATAAGAAACTAACGGTACTTACTGCGTAAGCAATACATATTCATAACTTACATATTTTCATCTTTGGGAAAAAAATTGATAGCAACTTTTACACAAAAATTCCCAAGTAGGATAACAACTAACGAAACTATTCATGAGACGGTAGGAGTTGCACCCATACAGGATAAGTTGAGAGAGAATAGATTAAGGTAGTCAAGAAGAGTGACATGATAGTAGTGGATAGTTGGGCTAGAGAAAGAGGAAGACCTACTAACTTTGGATACCGTAACAGGAAGGACTTGGGCTTACTGAATCTACATAAAGAGGTAGCCCTAGACAGAGCTCAATGTAAAAACAAGATTCATGTAGCTGACTGCAATTTATTGGGACACACGGCTTGGTTTGGTTTAGTAGGATCACAACAAAGGATTTGAAATTGGTAGAACACAACAACAGGTTACAGACTCTATAGACCATCCATCCGTCCAATTGACATCCAGCTCGCTGAGCGATAGCAACTCCTCTTTACAAAGGAAAACACCACCACAAATAGACGGTCCACAAAATCCTCAAAAGAATCTAATTTCAGATATACAATCCCGAAAAACGATTCGACCACAAAACAACTCTTTTAAGCAATAAACCGACTCCACCCCTTGAAAATATCTTCTATAACATTCTAGCCAAATCAACCACATAAGGCAAATGTGAGCCAGTAACCTAGTAACCAAGCTTCCCTCCTCTATTCCCAACCCTCAACCCTCCCTAACTCCCGATCACCCCTACGGCACATCCACATCAAGCACTCAATCCCGAACAAGGCAAAAAACCAAGGACACTCGCTTGCAATCGGATATTGAGGGGCAAATGGGAAGCCAACTCCCTATAATTGTTGTACATTCTCTTAATGGTGTTTTCACGGTTCCAAATTGAACTCTATGCCTCAATCAGAAAGTTATTGTCATGAGTTGTAGGGGTCGCCCATGGGTACATATGGGGCTTATGAATCTAAATTTAAAATCCATTTGATATCATGAGAGATACATTCACATATTCCATGGAAAGAAAGCAAACATTTATATCATACCTTCATTTTCCAAGGTAAAATGGTATGGAAGGCACCATCAAGCATCTTATACATGAGATGGTTTATACAACTAATACAAGTTTTATGTACGCGACGCAAGACCATAGAACAAGACAAAATCTGCCCTACCTTTCCTTATTGGTCCCTTGCTTTGAACCATGTAGCTTAATTGGTAACTGGATTGTTTTGGGAATTTACCTTAGAGAGTGCAGTCTACGCAACACGGACTAGGGTACCAGTATGCAGTGAGTTTATGAATATAGGGTGGGACCAATCAAATATCAACTGCTAAACATGGGGCATTTTTATTTTCTTCATATGCATTACCTTACTAAATATGCTTGTTATGGCATTCCAGTTATGCATTACTTCGTATTTCTGTAAGGCAAATGTCCAAGTACGCATGCCATATAATTAGATAATACCTGAACACTATTGAAATACGACACATGTAAATGTATTAACCTGTACAACTTAACATGGACTTAACATGGACAAAATCAATGGTCAATCATATCATATCATGCTCTACTCATATATTAACATGTACAAAACCATAATTATAACACCCCGTCCCACATCGGAAGTCTACATGGCTGATCCTAGATATATAAGGAATTTGGGCGTAAGCATTTTGAGCCACATGGTTAGGCTCCAATAAGTTATTGGGCCAGTGGTCTACATGGGATATTACAGGTGGTGTTAGAACAATCCATGTACACGACCATATGGGCTCGAGAAAGTTTAGTTGCCCGGTCGCGGTGAGTTCAAGGAAAGTCCAGAAAAATTCTGCCTCTGCGTGTAGGTAACTCTGACCATAGCGAATAGAACAGGTAAAGCCATGGTAACTCTATTGCTCAACTTCGCGAGGGTATAAAGTTGGGGAGTTGTAACACCTCGTCCCATATCGGAAGTCAACATGTATGATCCTGGTTACACAAGGAACCATGTAATTTTGAGGTATGACTAGTGCTCAACCTCACGAGGGTATAAAGTTTGGAAGTTTGTAACACCTCGTCCCACATCGGAAGCCAACATGGATGATCCTAATTAAATAAGAAACCATGTTATCCATGTAAGCTATTACTAGTAACTTGGGCTTGACATTTTGAGCCACATGGTTAGGCTCGAATAAGTTATCGGGCCGGTGGTCTACATGGGATGTTACAATAGCCAATCATAAGAATCTTACTCTACTAATATATTATCACCATGAAAACTAGAAGAGCCCATTCCACCAATTACATCACCCCCGATCCCCCGCCCAAAGGACCGACCAAAAATAACGAACAAAAAGACCCATGAGAGTTGTGCACTTACCTCCTCGCCTGCCCGCTCATTATTCTCAATCAACATCACAGTTTTCATGCAAGTCTCGCAAAAGCCCTTGTTGGCTCTGACACAAAAGAAAACAGACTCCTTGATGCACGCCTTGCACAAGGAAAATGTACATGTATAACACATGTAGTGCGCATTCTTCCCACAGTGGCTGCAAAGATGCCAACCTGAAATCCACAAATATGACAACTTGTATTAAACATCAAGACAGAACCCTTCAAAGTCAAAATTATCCACATACATCAAAGAGCAGATTCCAGGAAATTAGAATAGCATATGCAACATTGTCTGAAAGGAACCTAGAAATGTGTCCTTCACACAACAATAAAGGACATCAAAAAGTAATATTGAGCCACAAATGGAAGGAGCCATCAGAAATGAAGTTTTCACCATGCACATACATGATAGACATTGTAATGATCAAAATTGACACAAGTTCTTGAAGAAACTAAAAAGTGCCATTGATGCATTGACCAACCTTTATATATCAAGTCTTGACCTTGGAGAGAAGACAGGAGGGGGGAGGTTTCCCCAGGGTAAGTTCTATATGTTACATCTAAATTCAGGTAGATGCGAGGCATATACAGTAGCCATTTGGGAGTTTGTAATTTCAAGAGGATATGTACGCATGTAAGGGGGATATGTGTCCAAATATTGGGTGTGCTACACGCGGGAGTGCTGTGGTCTGGAGCGGACAGACTAGTATTGTGTCCATGGCATATGTACATAATCTATAAATATGTTAGCATATTAGATAAATGAAGAAAAACGGGGACACAAAAAGTAGCAAGGATATGAGAGAGAGAGAGAGAGAGAGAGAGAGAGAGTATAAAAAAAGCTACAGAAGAAAGGGTTGGCTGGTTTGGGGATGTGGAGAAAAGATGCATAAATATGGGT
Source organism: Rhododendron kiyosumense (assembly GCA_019656275.1). NCBI lineage: Eukaryota > Viridiplantae > Streptophyta > Magnoliopsida > Ericales > Ericaceae > Rhododendron > Rhododendron kiyosumense. Next base: position 298,892 of record BPLS01000612.1, read on the forward strand.
AGTAAAATTATTTGTAAGAATTTGGGTGGATTAATGGTCTGGACTATTGGTGTGTTTCTAAAGGTTTTTGACAAAATTAAATAGTAGCCTAAACCACCAGGTTTGGGTCTAGTTTTGAGTGTAGAGGGTTTTTTTCCTTAAGAATGGAATTAGGTGTGAGTTCATGCCTGGTTATGGGGTTTTATATCAGTTTTGTGAACATAAAATTGGGATCTGGAATGCTGGACGTGGTATTTCCTTTATTTTAGTTATTTTATTTATTCCTTAGCAGAGAATTAAATTTTGGGTTGTTTCAAATAAAATTATAAAGGCATTGGTTTCTCAATTGTTTTAGTTCAGCCAACAACCAACACAACAAAAAATGGGTGGTGTAGAGGTCCCCAGAGATTGCTCTAATCCTCGTATACAATAGCTTGACTAGCCTGTGACAGATAGTACATTACATAACAATGTAAACCGAGATATCTAAGAGGGAACTTCATTACAGTGAACTGACAGAACCTTCTATATTTCTTTAATACTCCCTCCATCCCTATTTAATTGTCCACTACGGTTTTGTGTGCATTTTCAACGGTTTATATCTCTCGACGTATATTGCTAAAAATATGTAATATGGATCTTGTTTGATAGATCTCAATTTTTTCTATAAGACAATGATTTCAAAAACATAAAACATAATATATGTCAAGAGATATAAGCCGTTGAAAATGCACACAAAATCGTAGTGGACAATTAAATAGGGACGGAGGGACTAACACCTACGAGGTTCTTATTCAGAGGTACGTGGAAATAGAGATTAATATGATCAAAGCACAACATTAACAATTTAACAATTTTCTCCGTGACTGAATGTAATTTTTTTTATAAGTAAGAGATTATATTATAAAAAAGGCATTAAGGGAATGCCGCCCATATACAATAAAAGGCCACAAAAAGGCCCTATACACTTGCACTCCTATGCAACTGAAAAAGCCTATGAAGCACTAACACTCCAAAAGGGCGCCATACCCACGTATTGGACACGGGGGCACAGGGACATGGCGGAAACACGCCTAAATACGTATTGGACACGCCACGTGGCGTGTCCAATAATTTATATTATTTTTTGGTAGGGGACACGGCGGGGACACGGCCGGGGTTAAAATGTAATTTTTAAAAAAAAATTAGGGGTTAATATGAAATTATTCAAAACTTTTGGACTAAACTGTTATTATTCCTTTAAAACCTATATTATGTTCCAACTGGTTCATTTTCCCATTACCTTTCAAATTCCATGCCCAAGGAGACGACAAGCACAGACTCAGAGACTCCTCTCCTCTCTCTCTCGTCTCTCTATCTCTCGTTCCTCTCTGTCTCTCCCGTCTCTGTCGGACTGTCTCCTCTCTGTCTCTGTATATGTGTGTATATTTAGGTGTGTATGTGTGTGTATATATATGTATACCTGACTGGCTCTCATCTCTCCTTACCTGCATACAGTTTTTTTTAATTTGAACCATGTTAATCTCATACATTAATCATTATTAATAGGACATGTCTACCTCAACGGGTGCAATGTAATGGTTAGTATTTATGATGAAATATGAATGTTAACTGTTAGTATTTATAATCTATTATATTAAAACTATTAATGGTTAGTATTTATGACGAAATATGAATGCTAACTGTTAAGTTGTTCATTATTTACGTTTTGCAATGTAAGCATGGAGAAAAGGAAAATATATATATATATATATATATATATATATTATATATACACGTGGCGTGTCCCCTGCCGTCTCCGTATTTCCATTTTTTTAGAATTGCCGTGTCTCGTATCCGTGTCCATGTCCGTGTCCGTGTCCGTGCTACTTAGGAAAAAGCTCAAACCAATCTAAAACCTGTATGTAATGTATTGCTTGTCATAGAAAAGCAATACGCCCCTCAAAGTTCAGTGTCATCCAGCGGAATAATTATGAAATTTTGGCCCCATTACTCAAGCCTGAACAATATGCTATTTTAATTGTGGCAAATCAGTTGCCTCCATTCCTTCACGTTAGCCATATCCCATGATGATAGCATGTGGATGTATATTTTTCTCTACGCGTAAAACAACAATAAAAAGAATCATAAACAACATAATTCAAAAGGAAGATGAGAAGAAGGCAACCAATACAAATCGAAAGTGGAGGTCCTAAGTCTGCATCCCACTGGAACCAACACCAGAATTTATCCCGAGTACTTGCCACATGCATGTGGTATGGGCACAAAACATGTCTGAGAACTAGCTGGACGCTAGTCATACACATAGTAATTCAATATGGACATATTTTTCCCATAACAAATAATTTACATGGGAGGAAAAATAAAAGCAGTTTAAAAAATCATTAAAAAGAAAAAGAAAAATCACAAAGTACAAGAGAGGGACAACAATAGTACTCAAAAGTAGAGATCGTTCACATCCCCTTGACCAACACCAGGCATTTATTCGAGTAGTTGCCCCAAACTTTTTCCCTCTCCAGCATATCTCTCAAACATAAAATATTTATAATAAATAAAAAAATGAAGGTTTTAGTATCTTTGACATGCTCCACCAGATATCTCAAATGCTATCGCTTCAAGTTTTACTTCTCACCCTTCAAATTTGAAACTAATGTTCACTTATTGCTTAACCTTTTACTTTTCTTATGTTTTATGCTCTAAGTTTGTCTTTCGCAAGGATTGTCATTTTATATTAAGAAAATAGTATTTGAAGGGTCTAGTATAGTGCCCCATAAAAAAGCAATCCTTCAAACCGTTCAAATTGTTACATGAGGTAGCAAAAGTAAACATTTGGTGTTAAAATTAGAAAGATCTGCTAAAGATGCTCTACTAGGAGAGCACAAGGAAAAATATAACAAACTAAAATATGAACATAGCGGGCGGAGTTTTGTAAATAAACATGCTTTTACATGATTAATTTCCAGTAAATAATTGTTTTATATTTGGTATCTAATTATTTAACAAAACTGCTCTTCAGGTCTAGAAGCACGTTAGATTCTAATAGTGTAATATCTACACGTTTACCCCTATGAACCAAAATTCTAAAGTTCATGGCACAACAAGCATTTGGATCCCAAATTCCCAATCCTATTTCTCATTAACATAATAATCTGCTTTCCGAGGAACGTAGGTTACAAACTTTATCAAGCCAAACATTGACGAAAACTATACATGCTTCAACAGCTATAGAAGTAAAAGGCCTCGGAAAACACTCTCATCAAAATTCGTTATTTCTATGAAAAAAGGTCCAATGTCTTAATATTCAATACCCACAAAAGGTCCACCCAAATATTAGCTAAAACTACAGAGGCCAATCTAACAAACCCAAACCGCAAAGAGCATAGAAGACACGTCACACAAGAACCAACATCCAAACAAACAAAAATGCAAACTATCACTGTTTAAGGGAGAATGTGCTAGAACAATTTCAAGAGAAGCTAAAGATCAAACAAAACAACTTACCACAATTCCAGCGACCCTTAGCTCGAAAGAAGGCCTCGTCCCGATTAACACAAGAAGGGTGATATGCCTTGGGGCATCCCCTAAAACCCAAGACCAAACTCGATTAACAACAAACGAAAAACACAATACAAAAAGATTCAACACAAACACAAAACATATAAACATATAGCACAACATAAATACATAATAAGCAAACTACTTTCCAGCAATCACCTGCGGTCGCATAGCACCATGTCTCCACCATCGAAGCAAATGAAACAAACATCTTCTCCGATGACCTTCTTCCTAGGTGGAGGTTTAGCTGGAACTTTAGTAACCTTCCCTCTCTTCCGCTTCCCACCACCACTAGCTCCTTTATCTGTCTCTGGCGTCTCTCCTACTTCCGTCTCAGTCTCCATCTCCGTATCCACCATTGGAGCCTCATCCTCTGCCTCCGCCCCTTCATTGTCCTCCGCATCAACACTTTGAGAATTGTCCAATTCCAATAGTGGAACAGAGGTACTTCTGTCCTCATTGGTCACCTCAGCCTCCAATTCCTTCTCCATTTCCGTGTCTTCCAACCCACTCTCTCCCTTCATAACGGCTTCCTTTTCTTCATCCTCTTTGGCAGCAACAGCCAACCCTACACCCAGCACCTGCGAATCATCTAATTCGGAAACAAACGCCCCCACTCCGCCTCCTAATTCCTTCATCTCAACCTCGTTTTCCAACTCCATTTCATTGCCCCCCTGCAAACTCCCATCCACCACCACTTCACCCGCGATGGGTGACTTAACATCAGCTAGCTCCGACTCATCCAACCCGGGTTCAGACTTCGATACACCACCTTCTACCCCAAGAAGCTGCGAATCTTCGAATTCAGAAACAAACTCCCCCACTCCACCTTCTAATCCCTTCGTCTCAACGTCATTTCCCAACTCTATTTCACTACCACCACGCAGAATCTCGCCTGCCCCAACCTCCACATCATCCACATTCGTCGACTTAACATCATCCAACCCCAGCTCCGACTTTGACACCCCGCCCTCCACCCCAACCACTCGCGAATCATCTAACTCAGACACAAATGCCCCCACACTGCTTTCTACTTCACCTACAAACTTGGTCTCAACCAGGTTTTCATTTTCCCAGTCCATTCCACTGCCCACCGGTGGAATCTCACCCGCCGCCAAGGGCGGAAGTACTTGAAGGCTAAGGTAGGCTATAGCCTAGGTCATTTTGAGAAAAAATTTCTTACGATCCAGAAATTTTTTTTTTCCGAGAGAAAAAGATGACAGACAAACCTCGGTGGATCTT
>BPLS01000612.1:333269-377883 GCA_019656275.1 Rhododendron kiyosumense
TCTAATTTGACATCGTCTTGATCTGGGAGACAAACCATCATGTCAAAGTTTGTCAACATGGGGGTTGGGCAGGTAAAAAGGAAGGAATTTTTTATCGAATTTCCTCATGAAATTCTACGTGATCTAGTGTTTTCTTCGCGTAGTCGGGGCCGGCTTCCGTTTTCTAGATTGGGCCCTTCATCAATCTAAACACTATTTATTTGGATGTCTGATCTGTAATTTTGCACACAAAAATTTAGAGCTCTAAAGTCATTATTGTCTTACAAAATTTAGCCTTGGTATTGGCCCTCCATGCATTGAATTAAAAACATGGACGGATTAGCCCTTAAAAATCCCGTTAAACCAGTGGTCTTATTGATTGAGTTTCTGCCTATTTGTTCAGAAAATTAAGTGGGGTTTGTCATTAAATACAGGATTCCAAAAATGGGTCACGGATCCAGACATAATTATTAAGATTGAAAAAAAACGACAAGTATCACTCAAGGCGTGTTCGTCTACAACTTAGGAATTTGGTCCTTCGTAAGTTCTCAAGGAATGGAACTAGCTTGTGACATCAAAGTACATCAACTGGAAGTTCGAGGTAACTCAAAGTTGGTAATTAACCAAATGAACGGCGTCTATGAAGTTAGAAAAAAAATAAGATATCTTACCCTATCATACAGCAGCGAGCGAATTAGCATGCACCTTCGCATATTTCAACATTGAACATGTGCCAAGGGGACAGAACACAAAGGCAGACGCCCTAGCAAAATTCAAAACCTCTTAGGTGTTATCTACTCGTTCGAAGCCAATTCATACATAGCTTCACTTCAACTTTAATTGAACTCCCTATAAGTAAGCGGTGAAATTAGCCTCCAAAATTAATTGCATTGCGCACGTAAATTGACCCGAACAGTACTGAATAAAAACAATAGCTACTTGGGCGGAAGCAAATTATTATGGAACCTCAAAGGAACCGACATATCCCAACAAAAAAGTGCATACATTGAATGCACATAATTTTCTTTGATCGCACTCAATAGCACATATGACCAACCACAACCACTATTTATGTGGGTGGCTTTTCGGGTAAATATTTATGTGTGTGGTTAGAGAAGCACCCCAGACATGAACTGATGAACATTGAGTCGATCCAGTTGTGACACCTACCATATTTATTGGTCTCATGTGCTGGGGACACCGTCACTCCCTATTTGGGTGCTTAACTTTTGGTTTTGGCATCTAAGTTGTCTCATTAATTACACACCCATAAACTTTATAGTAATAGTAGGGCTGCTAAGCAAATTAAGTTATTCGAATTTGAGTTCGTGTTTATTCTTTAAAAACTTATTTTAAGATTGATATTTAATATAAACAAACATTGTTTGAACATTTTTTTGAAGTTCATTAAGATTTTAAACCAAACTTGAACAAGTTTAGTACTCGGTTCGTTCAGCTTATTATGTATAAAAAAAATACAGGTTATGAAGCTATTTGCAGAGGGGACACCAGCCTATATTAGTCGTGGGTTCACCTGACACCATGGGACAAAAAATTAGAGCTACAACTAGTGTATATAAGTTCTGTCCATTAATAGTCTGTATGACTCTATATCCAACACTGTAATCCACCATGTAAATGACCACCATGTCATTGTGAGTTATATAAGACTCACAATTTCCAATGAATATTTGGTGATGTGGTTTTTCGTAGCTATCAATCCTTTATGTAATTTACGAGCTTAGATTTTCATTTCTTGCCATATGTTGAGACTTGGCTCTCTCTTTTTTTCTTTTTTCTTTGTTTCAAATTCACTTTTTTCCACAACATTTTGCCACCTCTTTTTTTCAAATTGTTGAAGTAACCATTCCACGGTGTTTCAAAAATTCCCTGCTAGCAAGCCTCGGAAAAACACCATTAACCAAACAACTCTTCTGTGCCTTTCAATAGGAATTAGAAATAAATTTTTGGACACCAACTTATCAAATTTTTGGATCTTTGATAGATGGAGGATGTCTTGAGCTTAGATTAAGAATGTTTCGAAAAAGAATTATTCTGGACTCTGGAGTCTTGACCAATGGAAAGCCCAATTCATCAAGAATTTTCGACAATGCAAAGCCCAAATTTTTTTTCCCAAACAGAAGTATTGGTTCACGGACAAGATTGGGCTCTATTGCACATTTGCTTTGCCAACAAACTTTCGGTTGGAGCAAGAGGGTTTGGTTAGGTGGAAACTCGAAACATAGTTGGACAAGGCCTATGTTCGAATCCTAGTTTTTTTATTGGGATTAAACATACTTCTAGTATCATCTACATGAGGTGGGATTTCAGCTTCAGTCACGATATAGGTGCACTTGAATTCCCTATAAATAGTAGTGTGGTATGACAATGACGAAGCAGTTTTTTAAGCAATATACCACAGCAGTAGTCTCGTTTTTGTAATAAAAAAGGGAGGATAATTTACACCAACCTTTCCTGAGAATTTTTGACAATTACACTGTGCCCCAAACCTTTCAACTAATTACTCCGTCTTTCCTTGAATGAGAATAATTAGACCCACCTTGTTAGTCTTCCAATAGATTTGTGGATTCCTAACTTAAAAAAAATATTTTTTAGCTCTCATTTTGCTCTTAAGTTTCTTCTTAAATTACTACGCCCCATTCTACCTTTAAGCAAATAATTTCTTTGGTCCCTAAAAGTCAAAGTACAACCAAATTAATTTACTCTCCTATCAAAATTTAATCCAAAAAAAACCTTAATTCCTTTCGTTTGGATTCTCCGAGGGATACTTAAAGAATGGGAGCTACGCAGAGTTTATATAAACTCATTTAACTTGGAATCCTTTGATCTAACTGAAGACTAGGGGATCATTCACATTCAAGGAGGGCAGGTGTAATTAGTTAAAGGTAGGGGGCCAATTTATTTGTAAGAAACCTCAAGGGAGATCGGTGTAAATTACTAAGAAAATACAGTAAATATTAAAAAAGCTTTCGGCTGGGATTATGAATCCAGAGTCCCCTGCCCTTTCAAGTAGAGAAGAAAACCGTTCTTGCAAACAGACCCTTCAAATCTGGGATTTTCCATTTGCTCAAAATCTAGGGCTTAATTGCGGAGCTCTACGACGCTAAAGGTGGGCCTTCTATTCTTCTTCCCTTCTAAAATGTCTATCATTAGTTTTCGTGGTTAGGCTTTGTCGCGAGGGCTTGCTTCAGTGTACTTCAGTTTTTAAATTCCTTATTCAAGTGTTTATTTTTATTTTTATTTTTGCACATGAGTTTGCTTTTCCTCTGTTGTTTGTATAAACTTGGTATAAAGGAAAACGGAGTACGTGAACTTAAGTTTTAGCTATATCAATTAGTGGTTTAAATTCCTTAGCCCCTAAAGAAGTTTTTTTTTTTTTCCATTATGAACAATTCTCTCAACTTCATGTATTTTTGCCTTTTTTTTTTCTTTTATGGCTCCGTTTGTTTCAATTATTTTACATGTAAAATTGTTTTGGCAAAGAAGAAAATTTCCATTTTTGTTTTCCGATGTCTGGTTGATTGTTAATAAGTATTCGTAGAAATAAAACTTAATAGTCGAAAAGAGAAACTGTAGGAGAGATTTGTATTCATTGCTGTAGGTTGCTACGGTCATGCGGCCAATTAATTGTGTGTATAAATTGGTGAATTTGAGCTATATAAACTGAATGGAGGTGAGGAGAATGAATGAGAGTGATAGAGGTGCTTGGGTAGTGGGACGGGAGATGCACTGGAAAATGTTTAATGGTATTCTCCGGGGTAAGTCATTTTCCCTCCATAGGCGGAAAAGATTTGACAAGGAAAATATTTTACTTATAATTTGTACAACCAAACACAAGAAAATTAGGTAAAATATCTTGGGTAGTGATAATGCCAAAATCATTTTTGTTAGTGCCAAAACTCCGAAGCCTAAAAGTCTTGTACCTTGCACATGGTACAAACCTTTTGTTCATTAGAGTTTTGGCACTAACAAAAACAGTTTTGGCATTATCATTTCCCAATATCTTACAAGAAAAATATAACGGTAAAAAAACAGAGCCTAAATTTCATGTTTACCTAGTGAATAAGCCATGCAATTGATACCAGAGGTTTAGGTGAGAAACTATCTTTTAACGATTGAACTTTGGAATCTGTGACATAGCTAAAGTCCCTAAGCACATATAGTGATCATGTGGTTTCCAAGTTTAAAACGACTAATATAACTGTAATACTGGAGAACCTTATCTGCATTTCTTGGATTTTCTCCCTTTTTTCATGGCTAGAACTATGTTCCAAGATAGTGCAAGAATGTGAAGTGATGCTCAATCAACTCTTTGTTAATACATGATGGTCCAAAGAACGAGAGTCGGCTTCCTTAAGTCCGTTCTTCCTCAGTAGCTCAGTGGTAGAGCGGTTAGCTGTTAACTGACTGGTGGGTTCAAAACATAGGGAATGGTTGGCCTATTTATAAAAGTACAACACCATGCCTTGCAACTAAAAGAAGAAGATGGAAACATGTTTTTGGAGCTCTTGAATGAATAGCAAGTGTTTTTATTTTTTGATCGAGCACGGCTTTTCTTTGATGTAAGGTATGACTCTAGGATAGTGATCAAGGCCAAAGTCTCTCGCAATGAAAGTGTTCAAAGTTAATTTTCTGCCAAGGAATTTAGTGAGGTCCTATATAAATGGCATATAGCTAATCGGAGCACTTATAACGAAGAAGCTAAAGTATAAGATCATGACATTGAAGATATGTCATTCTTGAAACCTTAATTCAGCTAAAGCTGCCAAATGGACGGTTGTTAGCATGACTATATGTACATCTGTATGTGTGTGTGTGTGTGAGAAAATGTTTATGCATGTGACATAATCATGTTAACTCAAGATTTAGTTTTGAAATTAGTGACAGAAAATCTCTCTCTCTCTCTCTCTCTCTCTCTCTCTCTCTCTCACTTGTCTTTCTTCCATCACAATCTCGTGATCTCTTTTATTGTTTTACATTCTGTTCAGAGTCCTGGAAGTTCTTAAATCAGATCTCGCCACAAGAGGTTTTGGTTCTTTATAGTTCATGTAGAATTTTCATGCGCTCACTAGGCTTACCCAAATTTTGCGTTCTAATTGTATGTTCTTTGTATTTTTTGAACAGCTGATTGTATGTTCTTTTGATAAGGATGAGTCAATCCCAGGACGCTATGGCCCTTAAGCGGAAACGACAAGAACCAAATGCACAACAAACTAAGACACCTGAGAGTGTACTATTAAGTCTTATCAAAAGTAAAGGAGATATGGGAATCTGGAAAGCAGACATGAAACGAGAGACGAATCTTCCTGAACCCGTGGTCAATAAAGCCCTCAAGATACTCCAAGGCAGAAATTTGATAAAAGAGGTCGTTAATGTCAAAAGCAAGGGGAGAAAACATTACATGGCTACTGAGTTTCAACCCTCGAAGGAAGTCACCGGTGGTTCATGGTATGCGGATGGTGTTCTTGATATAGAGTACATTCGTGTTCTGAGAGAGTCATGCTTAAGAATCATAAAGAAGTTGAAGGTTGCTACGACAGAAGGAATAACCGAATTTATCACTAGGAATAAAATCACCAAGGCTGATTGCACAAGACAGCAAATTGAAGAGATACTGAGTTCTATGGTTTTAGACAATGAGATTATTGAGGTTAAGAGCACTGGATTAGGGGAATATCATAAAATTCCTAATGGAACTGACTGTTATAGAGCTGCAAGCGGGATGGGGCTGGCAAAAATTGGCGCTATGGCTTCAATTCCATGCGGCGTTTGTCCCCGGATAAATCAGTGCACACCTGATGGCATTATCTCTCCGAAGACCTGTATCTACCATGTGAATTGGTTGGATAAGTTGGATTTTTGAGTGTTTCTTGGTTACATTGTCTAGTTTGCAGATTGCTTTTTTGAAACTTGTCTGTTTGATGGTGTTCAAAAGTTGCTCTATTGGAATTATTAGATATATCAACGATGAGGGATTTAATTTTCAAAACAGTTTCTTAGAAGTGTTTAACGATAACTAAACAGGGTCTAAGCATTTTTAACTTTTTACTCGAGATTAAGAGGGAGAAGGTGGCGGCGGGGATTGGAATCGCGGTGATTTTGTTGCACACGGATTTTGTTAAAGACTAGTATTTTGTACAAACTATAAATGCTTTTGTGTACATGATTTTTTTAGTTTTATTTTTTGAAAAATTGAGTGAAATGTGTGCATATTTTATTTTGTCCAATGCTCACTATATTGCTCGAGTAAACCCCATGGGTTGCTGATTTTGGTTATGCTGAAATTGGTGCCAGTTTGGGATGCTGGTGCTGATTTTTAACAGTAGTTACGAACTTTTTGCCAATACAGAGCCCAGACATTTTTTTTCCAAAAATAATAGGATACATGAAATTCGGCCGACAAAAGTGTCCATGAAAGCAAAAGAATAGTCCAGATTCACAGTGCTATAAATTTAGACCGTTCATTTTTTTTTATGAACGCTTTCATTAACCGAATTTCATATATTGTGCCGATTCTTTTTATTTTATAATTTTCACCTAACAGCAGTATTGGCTCCATATGCCTTCAGCTCACGAAGAAGATTGGGCTTTATTGTACGTTTGCTTTGACAACAAACTTTCTGTTGACCAATAGGGTTTGGTTAGGTGGAAACTCAAATCTGGTTGGACAATGTTCATGTTTAAGTCCTTGTAGTCTTTAGGACTAAATATCCTTCAAACACCAATCAATTGTGGTGGGATTTTACCTTCAATCCTGATATAGGTGGGATGAGATTCCTACGTATGATAATGCAGTTGACGAGGCAATACTTTGTTACGGGTACCATAGCAGCATTTTCATGGGGACGACTATTCGTGGTCCCGTATTTTCTTTCTTAGTCCGTTAAAAATTTAATTATACTCGACAGTTAGTTACCGAAATTGAGATACATTTTCAGCATCTAATTACCGAAATATAATATTTTTTTTAACAGCTATTTACCGAAAATATATGTTCAGCAGTTGTTTACCGAAGGTTGATCATATTTTTAACATGTAGTTACCGAAATATAATCTTATTTTCAACAGCAATTTACCGAAATGTTATGTATGATTTTTAACAATTATTTACCGAAATGTTATGTATGATTTTTAACAATTATTTACCGAAATATTTGGAGAAAATACGGGGCTGCGAATAGTTTCGCCCATTTTCATTTTGGTACAAAATAAAAGGGGTAATTTATACCAACCTCGCTAGAGGTTTGTGACCAATACACTATGCCCCAAATCTTTCACTAATTACACTAACCTCCAATGGATGGAAATAATGAGATTGGTTAGATCCACTATGTAAGTCTTCGGTTAGATTTGTGGATTCCGAATTAATGACCTTAAAACACTTTGTGTAGCTCCCATTTCGCTCTTAAGTTTGCCCTCATAACTGCACCCCATTTCGTCCTTAAGCAAAATAAATTTCTTTGGTCCCCCAAAGTTAAAGTTACTGTCAAATCAATTTACTCTTCAACAATTTAGTTCCAAAAAAATTCTTTTGGTATGGATTTTCCCAGAGGGAACTTACACAAAGCTCTTTTTAAGCTCATTAACCTGGAATACTCAAATCTAACCGAAGACCAAGGGAGTGGATCTAACTTATCCACCTTATTCACATCCAAGGGAGGCCGATGTAATTAGATACTAAAAGGTTGGGAGCCAGTGTATTTGTAAGAAACCTCAAGGGAGGTTGGTGTAAATTACCCAAAAGAAAACTTTCGGCTGGGATTATGATCCACTCCAGATTCCCCTGCCCGGCTGCCCTTGTCAAGTTTGAGCAGAAAATCGTTCACGTAAACTCGCACCCCCAGCAAATCTAGGGTTCTTCATTTCCTCATAGTCTAGGGTTTAATTGCGGAACTCTGAGACGCCAAAGGTGGGCCTTTTCTTCTTCTTTCCTTCTTCTACGTCTAGCAAATTTTTTATTTTTTTTTGGTGGTTAGGCTTTGTCGCGAGGGCTTGCTTCGATGTGTTTCAGTTTTTCATTCCTTATTCAAGAGGTTTTTCGCTCATGAGCTTGACTTGCTTTGTTTGTAAAGGAAAACGGAGACTTCATCTCAAAATTAGAGAAGACGTGAACTTAAGTTTTAGCTACATCAATTAGTGGTTTAAATTCTTTAGCCCCTACAGAAGTTGTGTTTTTGTTTTTTTCTTATACACAATTATCTGCTTCGTGTATTTTTGCCTGTTTTTGCTTTAACTTTCATGTTTACCATGTGAATAAGGGACGGTGGGTTTATGGTTCCTAGGATTAGTCGAGGTGCACGTAAGCTGCCCGGACAATTAGTAATAAAATAAAAGAAAAAAATTGATAACCATGGAACTTTGGAATCTGTGACATGGCTAAAGTCCCTAAGCAATATAATTTGCAGAAGGGACGTGTAACTGGGTTGGGCTATGAGAAGCACTTACTGGTCAGGTGGTTTCCAAGTTTAAAACGAACTAGTAGAACTGTGCTACTGGAGAACCTTATCTGCATTGCGTGAATTTTGCCGCTTTATTAGGTCTAGAAGCCTTGAACTGGTAGTTTGTTTTGTAACTCATGATAAAAATTGGTGATAATTCTATTTAGGGATTATTGTCTTTTTTTGGTTTTGGTAACGTTCCTATTGGTCATTGGCTCATTGCGTATTAAAGTTGGGGTTATGACCTTTGCCAAATGCATAATCTTCTGTTTTTGTTGAACACTACATGGCTAAAAACATAACATTTAGCAGACTTTGGGTTACTAAGTTTCTGAAATCTGATTGATACCACTGTTGGGATTTAAACTTTCTGAAGCCAGAATCTTTGTACTAACATTCCAAGTAAGCCACACTACTTGGTTTTTGACTTGTGACAGAAAGCCCTGGGAATAGTAAAACTAGTTGGTCAAAATTGATAGAATGTTGTGGCAGTGTATATGCTTCAAAAATGTCAAATGATAATCAGCTCCAAGAGTTAATACTTGGTATAACATGATAGCGGAGGTGAGTCAGCTTGAGTATTTAACATGTGCAAACAAAAATCTTGAGCTTTTTCAAATCTGAATTGGAATCTGCTGAAAGTCAAACTAATATGCAGCTCTTAGTAGTTCAATATTAATTAATTTTGTTGTTTCTCGTTGAGGTACTCTCTTCATCTGCTGTTTTTCCTTTTTCTTTTCTTTTTTTCATTTTTAATGGTGAGCTTGCTTCTTCTGGTTAAAGTTTGTTCCACCTTTTCTCTAATGAATCAGGATCCCTGTTATCCTGGATTTTTCCTTTACAGTCTCAAAAGAGTGTGTTGCTAATTGCCCTTGGGAAAGAATTCTTGGGACACCATATAATTATCAGTTTCCATCCATTTGATTGAATCTCTTTGTCTATGGGTTGCTTCTTTTCAACCATTAACGATGTGATCTGTTGTAGCCATATATCATCCATAGAGTCAAGAAATGTGAAAAAGCCTTTCATACTAAGGTGTGCTTGTTATCACTTCTGGAAATATCAATTCTGTTATGGTTTAGGGACACTTTCTTTTCAAATGTAAGGCAGGAAAAACCCCAGACGTTATTGTGCAGAACTAACCTATCAAGAAAATGTATTCATTTAACTGTTATTGAATGGGAAGTGTGGAATTGACTTATACAAACAAATAGCTTGAGCTCTGTCAAAATTGAATAGAAATTGGCCAAAAAAATACATTAACATGCATTGGCACCAAAAAAAGGGGGTATTGTTTTTGTAGATCTTCTACTGACATTTGCTATGACAGATCACTGGCAGGGAGACTACTTCATTCATGGCTACAGGAGATGAGGCGGTGGAAGGTTCCTTCTATTCCTATATTCTTGATTCCGTGGGGTCCCATCAGAGTGGGGATGTGCTTTCTCCTGAAGATCTAGCCTGGGCAGATTCCTGCCTTATCAAAGATTCTGAAATATCAGACAGTGACTGGGATTCTCTGAAAAATTCCTTACTGCAGATCTTAACTTCGCAGCATGATTCCCTTGAATTATCTGCAGCCGGAAGAGATGGTTTCAAAGAAGGAACTGACTTTGAAAATTTCTGTTTTGGTGAAGAGGCACAAAGTCCACCTGATCTGGAGAGGACTGGTGATGATTTTGTTCCCTTTGATGAAGAAGTGGATCATAACAGTGATGAGGAGAGTGAGATTATCAAGTTGAGAACTAAGTCTCGGTATCCTTTTCTCCCCAACTACACTGAGTACCCGAGAGAAATTGAGGATACTGATCCTTGGTTGGAATTAGGGAACATACCAGATCCGTCAAATGTGGATATCTTCAAAGTCTGGGAGTTGGACAATGCTGCCGAGGAAGATGAACTCATTAATCAGCTGAACAAGGCACTTGTGGAAGGTTCCTTACAACCTTCCGGAAAACTGAAAGATTTGAAGGATGACTCACTTGACGATCTCATTTCTGGCATTTCTGACCTGTCCCTGAATCAAATTTCTGGATGAATCATTTTTTAACATTAGGCTTTTTTCGTTTTCGTACAAACTAACTTGTCTTGTAAACTAGTTCAGTTGTTCAGGTATCGCGGTTATTAACTTTTCTATCACTTGCTGTGTGTAAAGAGTGGTGTATCTACATTCCGGATGGTAACTTTGTCATTGTACTAGTGGCTGTCATGAGAATTTCGCTACCCAAGTTTAAGTTGTGGGGTTGGTTGAGCTAGTTAGATGAATTTCAACATGCCCCAGTTGAGCTAGTTAGTTGTGTGGTTAGTTGAGCTAGTTCTGGTGATTCCTCAACAGAATTTCAACATGCCCCAGTTATATGAATGTTCAAGTCAAAATTTGTGAGAGTGATGCACTTGCCTATGTGGGACACCATGATTGCGTGGAGCTGCTGATGTGTCAAGCCATGTTAGCTGCTGATGTGGCACACTGTCTACCGTTCACATGACGGTTGTGCCCTCACCTTAAGTACTGTAATATAACCACAACCGTTAACTAGTAGGAACTAGCAAACAGATGAGAGCGATCACAGCCTCAAATGGTACATTTGTCCAAATGAGAAAAATATCCCTCGTTTTTTTTTTCTTCCATGTCTTAATTTACAATTTTTTTACAGGGTGGGCATATACCCATCAATTTCCACCACTTCTACACTGCCGAGTAGACAAATTATCATCCACATGGCAACAAAGGATTGGTTAAGTCACGACAGCCTCAAATGAGACATCTTTTTGATGATACACAAACAGACACCAGGACAAGTATAAGTAACTGAGGGAGTGATAGAGTGAAAGAGCATGTGTGGTAAAGAGGCACAGAGAGGTTGCTGATAAGATTTGTATAGCCCTCTGCTTGCTTCTTGATTCCTATCTGTTGTAAGAGAGGAACCAGAGCCTCAAAAGCCAAAAAAACACTGAAACAAATGGCCTCAGCTTCTCTCCTCAAGTCATCCCTTGTTCTTAACAAGTCCGAATGGGTGAAGGGCCCGAGCTTCCGCCAGCCCTCTGTCTCCCAGGTCCGCTGCCAACCCGCGCCCTTCACCGTGAAAGCTGTTTCCTCCTATGCCGAGGAGCTTATCAAGACTGCGGTACGTCGCACTTCAAAACTATATAACTAAACGAGAGTTTCATTCTTATATCACAAATCTGCAATCTATGATGATTGATGCATGGACTTGGATAGGAGGTACGGCTATACCAAGATTTCCATGCATCACAGCAAAACACTCGTAATTACACGAGAGACTATGCCAAGATTTCCATGCATCACAGCAAAAGTAGTACTAAGAAAATAGCCATAACGCTGTTCAAAAAAACAGAAGAAAGACATAAAAGCAGAGACAGATAAATGTATGGTGTAGCTTTTCTGAGCTGAATAGATAGCCCTCGGGCAAGTGAATTGTGACTAAGTAGGTCTGGGTTCGAGCCCTGGAAACGTCTTCCCCCTCTGGTGGCCCAAAAAAGAAAAGGTGTAGGTTCGGCTTTATTATGGCGTCTCTCACATCCAAATAAGTCTGATTTGTCTATTTTCTTCTCTAGGTACTTCTTTTATGGATTACTATTGTTACTGCAAACTTAAATTCTTAAAACATACGTAATTGGTTAGACGGATATTAGTTGCCCATGACAGACATCTATTTACTTCCATCATCATGCAAGCCATACAGTTATGCAATTCTTGCAAACGTGGTGTTAACATCAACACCCCCAAGAACAAGCTCTAAAGCCTACTCAAAATTCCTAAAGCTGTGTCCTTCTTGTGGAAATAGAAAACCGTTGCATCGCCTGGGCGTGGAATTTTGGCAATGGACGAGTCAAATGCAACCTGTGGGAAGAGACTTGCCTCAATTGGGCTAGAGAACACCGAGGCTAACCGCCAGGCATACCGTACCCTCCTGGTGTCTGCTCCAGGTCTGGGTCAGTACATCTCTGGTGCTATCCTCTTTGAGGAGACACTCTACCAATCCACTGTTGAGGGCAAGAAGATGGTTGATGTGCTTGTCGAGCAGGGCATTGTCCCCGGTATCAAAGTCGACAAGGTAATTAATCAAAACCACTGGATGTTCACTTGGTTTTTTCTGGTTTACAACTGCTTCAGTTAGCCTTAATCCTCTCAACTGTTCATGCTTTTTAGTGATGTAACTCGAGGCCTGATTGTCTAGGATTTTTAGAAATATGCCTTTTTTTTCACACACTAATCTTTTAGGCATCGCCTTTTAGTTTATAAGTATGTGGGTACTAACATGTGAGTTGGACTTGAAATGAGCAATACAGGGTTTGGTGCCCTTGGTTGGTTCAAACGATGAGTCATGGTGCCAAGGTCTCGATGGCCTTGCCTCCCGCACAGCAGCATACTACCAACAGGGAGCTCGTTTCGCCAAATGGTATGTATATACAGGTCTATAGAACTCCATAATATTTGATATTGTCTCTTTTGTCTTCATTTTTGTTCTCATTCTTTGTGTGTCCAAAAACCAAAGGTACTTGATCTATGAGAAGTTTAAAAACACGCTTGTCTTGGCGTGAATACAAGTCTTTGAAAAGATAAAACACCTTCATGGTGTTTCTTTAAAGTGAGTTGTTTCCACAACATATTTGTGAAAAACTCTTCGACATAAACAAGTTTTCCATGTTTGTTGCAAAAGAGTATGAAAATTGAGAACCGAGAAATGATTCAAAACAAGCAATCATCTCAAGTTGGCCATCGATTGAACAAGATGTAACATACACCAATTCTTGCCAGGCGTACTGTTGTGAGCATTCCCAACGGCCCATCTGCCTTGGCCGTGAAGGAAGCCGCCTGGGGTCTTGCCCGCTACGCTGCCATTTCTCAGGTAAGCCAAGCACCGATATAGACAAATTTTAAATACCCATGTGTGACTGTTTAGTGCCAATTTGATGCTCATAGACACAGTTTTTGGTGATTGAAATTGCAGGAAAGTGGATTGTCCCCAATTGTGGAACCAGAAATCTTGCTTGATGGTGAGCATGGAATTGATAGGAATTTTGAAGTGGCTCAGAAGGTTTGGGCTGAAGTGTTCTTCTACCTTGCTGAAAACAATGTCTTGTTCGAAGGGATCCTCCTCAAGCCAAGCATGGTTACCCCTGGAGCTGAGTGCAAGGAAAGGGCCACTCCCCAAAAAGTTGCTGACTACACCCTCAAGCTCCTCAAGAGGAGAATCCCCCCGGCTGTCCCCGGAATCATGGCAAGTGTCTTTTACAATCACCTGAATACAATATATACTTCATGCTATACAAATTACAAACAGAAGTTTTTACCAGAATTCTAACATATATATTTATAGCATTGGATCCCTTTCCCAACACACGATCAATCGTATAGTCGTGCAACAGGATTTGTGTGTGTCGAGACTCTCACCACATCATGTTGTTTGGTGTGAATTGGGATACGCGCATGCAAATTTTTTGGGGACAATGGATCCGTGACCCAGAATGATGCTGCCCTGATGTTGAGATTCGAAATAATGGATCCTTATCCCAACACACTCTCAGTAGTCAGTAGTAGGATCGTGTATTGGGACTTGTGTATCAATAGTCCCGACGCATCATGTGGTTTGAAGTGAATTGGGTTAGCTAATAATTTTCGGTGACAAAGGATTCGTACAATGATCTCAGAATGACTATTTGGGTATATTATGAGTCCAAATAGTAGGTGTTTACAATCGACGTAATGGCTGCATGAAATTTTACTAGCTAGATAGCATGAAGGATATTGCTATACAAAGCATACTTTCATGCTACATGACATGACATCTGTGGTCCTTTCAATCCAAGTTAATGCTCGGGATAATTATGTCTCATTGTTGTTACATACCATTGCCATGGAACTAGATAGTTGTCTGTATAAAAATGTTCTTTTTGAATCATTTTTCTCCATGGATTATGCACTAACATATCCAAATGGCCTACTTTTTGAGCAGTTCTTGTCTGGTGGGCAATCTGAGGTTGAGGCAACCCTGAACTTGAATGCGATGAACCAAGGTCCCAACCCATGGCACGTTTCCTTCTCATATGCCAGAGCCCTCCAAAACACCTGCCTCAAGACATGGGGTGGGCGCCCCGAGAACGTAAAGGCGGCTCAGGACGCGTTGCTGACTCGGGCCAAGGCCAACTCTACTGCTCAGCTCGGAAAGTACACCGGCGAGGGAGAGTCAGCTGAAGCAAAAGAAGGAATGTTTGTCAAGGGATATGTGTACTAAACTATAAGCTGGTTTGGATCCTAAGGATGAACAAGAAAGAAGAAGAAGAAGAAGATGGACGAAGTGTGATAGAAGACTCAGTTTCTCTCTTGATGTGTAATGTTAAATTATAAGCATGGAAACTATTTTTGTTCATTGCGCGCATGTACTCTTTTAGCCTTTTTAATAAATTTGCTGCTGATGACACTAGTTTCTTTTTTTTTTGTATGAAAATCGTCTACACATGAGACGTTAGCTGGTGGTATCGAGGCTTCATTTTGTGCTCATCCTGCATATAACTAATGCACCTAATACATTGTTTTTGGCGTTCTGTATTACTAGAGTCTCTCAGTTTTGGGTATCTCAACAATCCACCCATACATACCCTCTTTGGTGCTATTTGTTGTTGGACAACTTTACAGCCCTTTCAGTGGGGATGGTTGTTGGTCGCATGTCGTGTTCTCATACATATATATCAGGCAGCCGATAGCCTCCATCGTTCTTGTTTGGCAGATTGTGTGCGTAGTGCCTCCCTCTCGTTAATGTGGACGAATTCTAAACAATACTGGATATCATTCATCTGTCCAGACTCAAAAGAGTTTCCACTATGTCTACTTACATATTTAGCAACTGATGGTTGATCTTACAGTGTGAACTATCAAAATGGTTTGGAAGAACAATTTCGTTTCCAGGTTTTTCTCATCATGTCTTGCCATGTTCTTCTATGCACGCTGTCTTAGCCTCTCACCATTGAAACATTACACAATTTTGAAACATAACATCATCATTACGCGCACACGAGAGAGAGAGAGAGAGAGAGAGAGAGAGAGAGAGAGAGTCTCTCTTTTTCAGTAAAAATCAATAATAAGTTGATTCAATGATTTCAGTCATGCTTGAAATCACAGGCTTACAATCTCTTCTTCGATGTTTGGCTGATCAATAATAAGTTGATCGAGTGATAAGCACCAAACACTATCTAGTATTTCGCAGGGACATCAAGAAACAACGAGTAATACTACAAACTAGAACTAAAACTAACATCGGGGCCAAATTTTGGACCCATGGTAGGCTTCAATTAATTCCATGATTTGTGGGGCTGTTTAGCTTTCAAAAGAATATCTTTCTTCTAAAAAAAAGAAACTTGATAATCAATTAATTCCTTTTTAGCTAATTCTGTCAAGGAGATAATTACTGGAAATTTAAATTTGGATTGGCCAACACACCAACATTTATTTCCCATGAGTTTCGGGATTTGATTTCCTAAGAAAACAAACTTGTGATATACTAATACTCACGAATTTGAAAATTCTCGATCTTTCGATTAAGAAAATCACGTAACAAACAAACAGCTATCCTAGCGTAACAGGGTATGGATCAATTGAACCATACTGTCAAAGCAGTCTCCCAATTAAGCAGTTCCGTAACTTCAAAATGCAACCAAGAAGAATAAGAAGTGAATCGTAATGCGGATAAATTGAGGAGACTTGATCAGTTCCAGTCAACCGTAGACAAAGATCCACAAATTTCCCAGCTAGCACAACGGCTGTTCATTCAAATAAAACACAAACAGAAGACAGGAATTCCACATCCTCAAACCTCCATACTAGTTTGAAAAGTTCTGCGGAAGAATACTTAATCGAAAGAGAGAGGGAGGGGAAGAGAACATACGAGAGGGAGGGAGGGAGGGAGAAAGCAGAAAGGCAATCTCTCTCTCTCTCCTCCTCTCTCTCTCCCTCTCCCTCTCAATGCGTCTAGGGAATTTGAAGTTGCATTCGGAAATGAACCTTAAAAGATTATTTAGGCCCCAAAAGAAAACAACTGGAATTGCCACAATTGATTTGAAAATGATTACAATAAATGGATACATATTCTGTCACGTACCCATCAACTACAAACCAACAGCCAAACAAATCAAATACGATGTCAATTATTCTGCTATCAACTGAAACTGAAAGCTAACATCAACAAACTGGGGTCCTTGAAAGGAGAAATTAAACTAATTCAAGATAACCATCTTCAGCTACTTGAGGCATCTATATTACATAGGTCCAGTTCAGTTTTCAATGCAATGTGCTCGTTCCAAGCGTCGAACTCTTGTTTAAAGCTACTTTGGGTCCGTATCTATGAATTTGATGTCACACTAACATATTGGTTGCTGGAAATAGATGTAGATTATGATATTTGAAAAGGTGTGTATCCTGTACCCGTCTCCAGTAGGAGCTGATTTCCGTGACTTGACCCGGGCCATAAATATGTGGATTTGAGTACCATTTACCATTATTCTTGATCGCAACGTTGGAAATGACATTCCGTGTGATCACCTTGTAATCATAAAGCTGAAAACCAAAAGCAAGTATAAGTAGCGATGAAGGCTATTACGGAGACGCACACCTCTAGTTTCCATTGAAGTCTACTCTCCATCATCTCCAAGCTTTATATCACCATGGATGATGAAGTAGAAAACACAGGCAAGGTGATCTGCAAATACATTGCACGCATAATTGTATATGTAGTCACCATGTTCCTACTCCTATGGACCATCTATATTGGTTACGATATTGCAACCAAACCGCACGGAGATGGAAAGTATAATCGTTACACCTTGTCAATAGGAGCTGCGACAATTGTGCTAGGTATAATTTTTGTTACTATTGGGTTAGCAATAGTAGCTGATTTGGTTCTAAATTTAACAAGTCAGAAGCAGCGAGAAGAGAAGAGAATCGAAATCCAGCAAGGTAAACCAATTCGAATCCTAATTGCCCCTCTTCCCTTCTTGTTTCTTGATCACCAAGACCTGTATAGATATACAAGCAAAATAATTGTACAATGTATTATCTAGTATTCCACGATTATCTATGATTACGTACTCAGAGCACAAAAAGATCAATTGCATTTGCTTGTAATTTCCAAAACACAAGTACCATTGTTCTAGGCTCATAGTCTGCAAATCAAAATGAGGTTTCTATACCGATTTTCTCTGCTTTCTTTATGGATTTTTCCCGTAACTTTTCAATTCTTATTATCTGCATAATGTTTTGAGTAATATGTAGATGGAGCAGCAAGAAGGGATACGAAGAGAATTATTAAAGACATTGCTCTTTTCATTGCGACTGTGATCTCAATGTTGCTGCTAACATGGGCGATTTACGGTGGAATTAGGCTTGCGACTGTACCCAGAAAAGACGGCAAAATTGATCACTTGACTTTCTCAGTTGGGGTTCTCACTATTGCCTTCGGAACCATTTATTTTATCATTGGACTATCAATAGTTTCAGACTTGGCTGTAAATTATTTGTCAAGCGTACTGAAGCGGCATGAGAAGCAAGAAGAAGATATTCACAATAGTTGCCATGACGACAATAATGACTCGATTAATGTTTGAGATATTCCAATACTGTGTATAACATCAACAGATTTTGCATAAATCATCAACAGCTTAATCAAAATGAGCGGTCTGCTTCAAATTGAAGGTCTCACAACGAAGAGATAAACTGAACTCACCATACCTTCGAAATAGCTACAAGCGATCAAGCTACCCCAACTATAAACAGCATTAGAACTGCTGTGCATGGGTGGATTATCAACACACACACACACACAGACCGACAGAGAGAAAGAGATCTAAATAACACGTGCATATTTTGTTGACAGCAATGCAAAACCTAAGCACAGAGCATAAGCACAAACTTGTGATATAGCGTTTGTAATTGCCGAATTTGCATGGCCCTATAAATAAAATGTACTCCAAGTTAAATTGACATGTTCTTCATTTTGAAACAAGAACCCACGGTGCCATGTAGGATAGTACAACATGTCGCCTGAATATGATCCTCGAAATTCCCGACATCACAAGCACCAACAAAGAAACAGTTCCAAATTTGAGGCAGTACAACGCATCAACCCTTCAGTGAGTACTTCTTCCCTGAAAAAGGCTGGAATTTTGGTTCCTCTTTCTTTGGAGGCTGCTCTTGTTTAGGCTCTTTTGCAGGTTCCTGCGACATATTATAAAGGCTCGTAGGTTGAGATGTATAATTATCAACTTAACAACGAGCAATTGTAGCCACTTATGTTGCATGGACTCTTCAAAGCCAATCAAATAGCCCCGTAGGACACTTGCAGAGGGACAAGGGCATGGCCTATGCGCCTAATACTTCACACGAACACTTGCTACATAATTGTATTCAACAGTGTCACCATATGTATATTTGTTGAATAATCGCCATAAATGAGATAAGTGGCTTTCGAACGTCTATGTTATGCAAGACACAATACCCACAAAAGGGATTACAGCATGAAAAACTATCATTTCCTACCACATCCGAATACCTTTCACAAAGGATGATGGGTCCAACACCTAGTTATGCACTCATACACCAATCCAATTAACGTAGACAAGCAATATAAAACGAAAGCATGTGATTCCAATAGTAGTAGATGGATAAACACCAATTGTATGCTCATTTTATAATTTTGCACATGAATATGGAAGAGTCGTAAAGATGAAAGAGTCATACGCCAATCCGTTCAACGTAGACAAGCAATATGGAAACGTAGATGTTCAGCATGTGCCAGAAATCGAAGAACATCGACCATCAAACCCTTCAAGTAGGGATTGAGGGGGCACCCCCTGCCTAATGGTGGGTAGAGGGACTCGGCATACAATAGTAGTAGATGGACAAATACCACGACTCACACTTGAACGCTCATTTGATAATTTTGCACGTGAAATATGAAAGTCATAAAGATGAAAAAGGGTACCTTTTGGGGATCTTTGGTGCGGTTTACATTTGAGCCAAACACAAGCTTCCCCTGAGTCTGACGAGTGCTACCTTGTGAACTAGGCCCCGCAGAAGACTGCCCGCCACCATTGGCAACACTAGGTTGCTTTTCTTTGGACCCAGAAGAAGATACAGGCGGAGGCTGATATTTCAAGGGTTTCCCGTCCAAGCGTCTCCCTGCTCCTGTAAATGGGTTGAACTTTGGCTCTGGCTCAGCTGGAACCTCCCCACCTGCACACAGAGAAGTAGTGACACAGCAGTAAAGCCAGGGATAGTGATTTTCACACTCCCCTTTTTTTTATAACCACACTCCATTTTTTGTTTTCTTGTGAGTTGTGATGTGAATTTACAATGTTGTCCTTTCAAGTATGAAAAAGTAAATAAATGAGAGGTCAATTTAGTAAATTCACACCACAAGAGGACAAAAAGGGAGTGTGGTTATAAAAAAAAAAGGAGTGTGTAAATCAATTTCCTAAGTGTAAGGGCGGGAAAAGGAAGATATATTTAGCAGAAGATGACATTGAAGTATATGTTTGGACGTATTTTGAGTCGTGACCCAAGCATCCAAAAGAAAGGTGCAATGATTTGAAACATACATAAGCATCATGAATGGGGATATGATGATTGCCTCATGTTTCCAATCTAATACCTTCATAAGAACTACCAAACTTCAATTACAACTGGCTTTTCCAAGATTAATGTTATCATAGCAGAACAATAAATAAATGGCCAAATCGCACATTGAACAGATTCCGTTAACAGAGAGCACAAAGTTGCAGCATCCAAATTACACGTGAGATGCCAGATTCGAAGCAAATGCAATGCAAACATCCATAAGCAACTCCTTAAATCATGTGAACCACTACTGCCACAAAGAATCCACAATCATGAGAGCTTCAAAAGTACAAGCACCACATAATTCACACAAAAATAACATCTACCTATACATCTGCAAAAGACCTCTCTTCAGTCAACTACAATGCCAACATTTCTACCAGAAACATCAAGCCATGTGGCATGCATAAAAAGAATCACGTAGATCTTAACCAGGTAGATATCATATAAAGCCAGTCAAGAAAAGATACATCAGATTAGTGACACTTCCATATACATAGGCATGGAAAGAAGTATATCCCCGAACAGTGGCCCACTAGGTATGCCTTTCATTTTTTACCCACAGTAGTCTTGATACTGAAATTTCTAGAGATGTAGTTGATTCTAGGAACTGAGAGCAAAAGATGGGTAAGAATGGGATTTTGTTCTGTTTCGGACCTTATGTTTCCAAAGGACTAGAGATTTGAGTTATGAATCCTTTCAAAACTTCTTAAACCCTCAAGGACTTGATTCTGATATTCATCAGATATGATAAGACTGTTCACCAAGTTTCCATATCAACTTAATTAAGTTAATTACAATTATAAACAAGCTGAATTAATCCCAACTCTTAAAAGGCAATATCTGGATTTGCTAATGTGAGTTGAACAGCCAACGAACAGGTGTTACCAAAAACGCAAATGAGCCAAGAAAGCAGTCTTAGAAGCATGATATCTTTTGGCTACAGTGGGAAATACAAAATTATGCATATACGAGAAAACGATAATCATCACAGACTTACAAACTTGTTTCAAATGTACATGTTAAATCAAATTCCCACCTGCCGCCAGTGCTTTGCCTGAAGGAACAGTTGCAACAGGTTTTTCAGGTTCCTTGTAATCAAGGGGAGGTGCAAAGTCCACCTCACAATCTGTCTCAATGATACTTATCGCATTAGAAGGCTTTGTTTCAATGATGTCTATATAATACTTTTTGTTATTGTATGCCACCATAATGCTATCTCCTGTGGTTAAGCAAGAAAAGTTCCTCAGTGTTGTCTCCAAGCTGCATGAGAAAAGAATAAATGAACCATATCAGTTTTTACCCACAGGAAATAATAGGAAAACAATGCATCAACCACTATTCCTGATCTCGCATTACACAGAGACAGGAAACACTAGACCATAAGACAAAAAGAGTTTCTTAACCTCTCAGCTTCAAAATATTTTTGAAATCTTGTTACCAACACAATCACCGAGCTACCATCCAGTCATCCACTGCAACTTTTTGGTATCCTTGCCTCTTTTATAGTCTAATAATGGGCAGAGAGAAATTTCCGTATATTAAATAGAAATGAGCCTTTTAGATAGTCCATCTGTCTGTTCTACATAAAACGATAATTACACAGAGGTCCCTAGAGGTTTCTGAGCACTACTGAGACCTCCGTTGTGGTTTCCATCTATTGCAGCGTGAAATCAACTCATTAGGACTATGTTGCTTTAACTTTTTCGACTATGTTGCTTTAACTTTCTCAGGTTAAAAAAGCAATTACCTAAAGTTTATATTGGTAAACATCAGCTGATGATATTTCATTATCGGAAGAATCAGTGCAACAGGCAATTATGAAGAGGTATGACTGAAGAAATCCTCAGTACTAATCTAGATTTTTCTGCTCTTCAACTGACCAGGATGGCAGGATGAGGGACATAAGCTGCTTGTTGTTCACAGACATCTTCTTCAAAGTCCTTCTGTCTTGTATAACAGGTTAATAAACAAATTCACTCCACAAGCTATTTCAGGAGTAAGGACTCAATAGGCCAAGAAGCATATTGTTAAGGATCAACTTTAGCCATCTACACATCACTTGTTGTTTCAACACAAAAGTAGATTAATCTCAAGTATCCCCAGAGATTTAAGTACTTGACTACCCACCAAAACATTAATAGAACTATTTTGCTAGCAATGCTTCGGAAAATAAGGCAATCAACACTCGAATGTGAACACTTCTTTGCTAAAACTCAAAAGGAGGATCATGAACTCACATGGCTTTTGGATTGGAAATATCTAAGAAGTCTTTTGTATGGGGTTGCAATTTAACATAAGTGCCTTTTGGGAGAGTCATATTTTTCACTCGAACAATGTCCCCTTCTTGTAAGAGCAGGTTCTCCATCATCTACGAATGAAAAAATTGGTATACATCAGTGCAGAACGAATTCGTAGAGAATATCTGTCAAGAGTTATATTGGCATACACAAAAGTCACACCAAACAACTAAGCTTGAATGCCAAAACTAGATGCCTACCCAATAAGGCATGTATATCATGCCTTCTTCTGCAATGAACTCCAGAACCCCACAATGAGAGACACGCTCAGTAGCAGCATTGCGAAGTTCAAACAACATAGGATAGTCGATGTGAAGAGATGCTGCAGGATAAAGTCTTAGTATTATCATTTTAGAGGATAGCAGCAAGAAATTCTTATAAATAATAGTGGATAGGATGCCATCAGAAATATTTCAAATAAATCAACTTACCAAGGCGATCAAGGGCTGAGGGAGGCATTATAACTGAAAGAACATAGAGTGATACAGAAGTTAATACATTCATACACACATCTGAAGTTTAAACTGGTACGAGTCTTGATAACTTACTCTTATCACCATTTTCAATTTGTGGCTGCAGGATTGAACAGAAACAGAGAAATTAGTGACAAATATTGGTAGAGGTTTTTCTACTTTTCATTCTATTTTGATTCTTCCTTTAATTTTTCAAGCTGAATGTCTATTGGCTATCACTCTTTCATTTTATGTGTCCGTGGAGTCGTGGACTCGAGAGCATATAAAACAAAGCAGCAGCTTCTTTGATTTCCTGAGTTAAAGTTGGTGACAAAACAGAACTGTGGCAAGATGAGGCAGGCCTTCCAACCTTATCAATAAAAGATGCAGGGTAACATCTGTACGTTTGCTCGAATGTTGTTCCATGATATCCATACCCGTCGAAATACTGCAATATCCCCACCAAGTTGGAAAAAAGAAAAAAACATAGAAGTTAACATAAAACCTACACAAACATTACATAGAGATTGAAGATGCAAAGGCAGTAATTTTGTTCTTTCCCCTTTCCTCTTACCGCAATCAGACTTAAGTCACTCAACGATTGTTTTCCTTAGTTAAAATAACAAATGCAATGCACCCTACCTCCTTACACTAAAACCAATTCTCGGCCACCATCTTAGCCCAACGATCTACTTCAATAGTTTTCAGATAGCATGTGCCCATAACTTTACTCAACCAACAAGTTTCCAGGATTTGTGATGCTTGGGGGGTTCGAATCCTTCTCCATACCTAGTCTGTGCAAGCTATGGTCCAATGACCCCTTCCGAGGGGGAAAAAACAAACTACAAGCAAATAAATTGACTGTTGGAATTTATTTATGTGGCTCACATGCCACATCAATCCTAATTATATTTTATAGTATTTATGTTCGTAACTAAAATATGGATATTAGATTTAAATGAAATATTGCCTAAATAGTTGGTGACTATTCATGAAAAGGTTTGGTGGCTATTCATGAATAGGTATGGTGACTATCCATGAATGGGTTTAGTGACCATTCATTTGTAAAGTTGCAACTATTACTTCTTTGATGGAAGGAAATATGAAAGGTTGTGTCCATTGGGAAAGGATCCCAATCTACCTATATAAAGGCCTGTGATTACCATCAAGTTACATGTGTGAAGAACATTTATATAGATTTGATTAGATTGGGAATCTTACCCATTGCTCTCCAAAATCAATTAGTGGGAGTTTGTGTTGGTGGAACATATTGGTTCAAGATCGAAATGGTTTCTGGATTTCTCAAGACTTAAACACTATGGCAGAAGGTAAGTAATTTTCCGTTGCGTATTTATTTTAATTCTCCCACATAGGTTTATCATTGACACCCAATGAAAAATGAAATGTAGAAAGGGGATCTCTGGCCAGATTGCGAGCAATCATTCCAGGTGTCAGCCAAAAAACTAGAGGAAAGAAAGAGTACTAAGACCACCGGAAGGCTGGCTAGTTTGTAGAATTCCGTGTTTGCCTCTCAATCATACACAACAAACCAACAGATTTTGAGTGATAAGACAGGAATACAAAAATGATAGGTAGAAGCTAAATTTTGCTGTTGTTTGGTTGAGCAAAAAAATAACGAGTATGCGAATATGCATTACTCCATAAACTCTTTATTTCGTGTTTGGTAACCCACAAACCCTAATTCCAAATACAGCAGTAGTATATGTACGACCAAGCAGAACATCAGTCTAGATTGACATTTTTGCTGCAAAAAAAAATACATGTACTCCTGCAATTTACCAAAACTGAAATATGCAAGAACCAAAGACTGCAAATTTAAGAACCAATAGACTTAGCACCAGTTAAACCTAAAATAGTCCTCAATAAATCAATCATACACTCCTGACCCTGCTACCGTTGAATCAAATTCAATATATTACTAGAACATACCATAGCTCCTGTGTCTGGATTGTCTAACCACGTAATCAACTTTCTGAGCTCCCTATTCGAACAAGGAAACCATTGTAAGCATGAAATAAAATCAAAATTCACGTGAGAAATGAGAAAATGGATAAACTTGGTGATCTACGATTAGATACAGATCGATACATACAAAGGAATGAATTTGCAGAGACTGTTCGCGAAGTGTTGTACAAGAAACCGGACCTTGGGAGCTTAGAGAGAGAGAGAGAAGAACGATATTGAAAGAGAAAAAGGCTAAGATGCGCCAGAGAGCGTTGTGTACACGCCATGTCGGTGACGGACACGTGTAATCCAGATTAATTGGGCCTTCAAGAGTCAGGCCCACACGTGCTCTATTGCCCGCCAACTGAATCCAGCCCAACGGCCCACGTAAAGATGTGAAGGAAAATAAAAGGTTTGGAACACTAGGAAATGTACACTCTTTTTTGTGTTTGTTCACATATAAATACGTATATGTAACTAGTATGTAGAAATCTGTGCTTAGAGTATTCACAATGCTATAATCAAAAGTAAAAATTTTTTAAAGTTAACAATATTGGTGTAAAATATGGCTTACAGTGCTATAATCAAACTTAACAACCTCCTTAGAAATAATCAAATTTTGGGCTTTGGATAACCAAAATTAACAACATTTTGACAATAACCAAATTTAATAAACCCTACATATTCTCAATCAATACACCAATTATTATACAAAATTGTTCTCTCTTCTCTTTTCATCTCTCTTTCTTTTCGAACAATATTTTGGGAAAAAAAAAATTTTACTAAAAAATTAATTTTTTTTCTATTTCTAGTAAATAGTTTTATTAGTTTCAAAACTATTTTAAAAAATTTATTTTCTATTGTTCACAGTTTTTAATTAATTTTTTGTAATTTGAAAATATGATGTGACAAGTTTTGGTTATCCAATTTTGGTTATACCATTGTAGACATCTATATTGTTAACCTTAGCAATCTCTTAAATGAATAATCAAAAGCTGATGTGGCATATTTTAGTTATCAGTTTTTGATTATAGCATTGTGGATACTCTTAAAGGCACATCGAAACTTAATATGATCTCTAAGTTAAATAAAGTACTCGCTCTACCCTACTGGGACAGGATATTAGAGCTTTTGGAGGGATAATTATTGGGTGCAACAAGGTACCTTAGGGGTTGGGGTTATATTTGGAGCCGTTCTTTTGGCTTTAACTTAAACTTTACTTAAATATGAAAATTTTATCCCTATTTGAAATTTTTTCACATTTGTTGATTTTGTGCCAAACTTATGTAGGTTATTGATTCGTCTCGACGAGAGGAATTAGAAAAGTAATTTTTTTTATTTTTACCAAAGTATTTGGAGAAATAACAATAAAAAGTTACTCTTCTTGCTAAAAAAGTGGTTATTTCTCAAATACACGGGTAAAAATAAAAAAATTTACTTTTTTGATGAATCAATAACTTACAAAAGTTTAGCGCAAAACTAACAAATGCGAAAAAATTTCAAATAAGGACAAATTTTTTAAATTTAAGTTAAGGCCAAAAGAACGAATGCTGGATTTTGTTTTGTGCTTCTTGTACAATGAGAAGTACCATTTTCAGTAAATGATTAATTTCTGGTAAGTAATTATTCAACGAGATAAATTTAAATTTAGAAAAGTATAAAATTATGTATCGAAGTTCAAGTATCTTTAATAGTTTAGAAGCTACTAACATCATTACGCTATTGGAGAACGTTTTCTTCAAATTTTCATCATTAATGCAGAGGTTAATTAGAAAGTAAGGATAACTGTTTCATACATCAATGAGGACAAAAAAAGAGAGGATAAAACGGGAGTGCTAGAATTATTTCCAAAATAAAATTACTTTAGCATTTTTATAGTATACATATTAACCCAACCTAAAAGACTCCATTTTTTGTAATGCAAAAAATTTGTATCTTTCGCATTATATCGTTTTTTTGTGCGCAAATTCTCAAGATCAAAATATTGAGTCTGCTTTTTGTTTTTGTAGCTACTCCTCAAAGGTCCGGAAGTCTAAATTTGGAGTTTGGGACTGTCAGGTAAACTGGGCAAGTCCAAAGCCCAATTATATGACCCAAGTAAATTCGGGCTGATCTTGACTTTTTTTTGGGCCCCTTTTTGGCAAAATAAGCCCCGTGTTTTTTTTTAGGAAAATGATATTGGAACTCCAAAAATTGATGCAGATATTTCAAAATCAATGTAATTCCAAAGCCACTTTCCTTTATTTTTTGGAGTGCCTCCATCAATTTTTGGAGTGCCAATATCATTTTTCTTTTTTTATTATTATTTAAATTTTTACTTTTGACTTATTTTTGTCTTTATGCATAGAATTATAATTTTTTATCACAATTTTTTTATTTTTTAATTCCTCCTATCGAGACGAATTAATAATCTATAAAAGTTTGATGCAAAACTAATAAATGCAATTTAAATATAGACATATATATATGTATATGTATATCGAAATATATTAGCCACTTTGACTTATTTTGCCTAAAATACTCGCTTAATCATTTTTCTTTGTCCTTTTTCCTTATCTTCCGAATGAAAGACTACTTGGTGGCCCTCTCCCTACTCAAAATCCACTTTAAGGTTGTGTTTACTCAACCAATCACACGATTCAACTTCAGTATATTCATAATGCATTATTATTTTATATTTCTTATCTTAATACTAAACTCCTTGAGTGCTCTCAATAGGTGAATGCGGAACAATGATGGTTTTTCACCGATACTCGTATCTAAGTCAGTGATTCTTGTTTAAGCCAGGGGATAAGTCCTCGCAATAATAGGTCAAATGCATCTCGAAGAAGTCCACCACCATATTCGACTGATTCAAACATATGAAAATATCCGAGAGCAGGCGGAAGGGAAGGTGCTTTCCGAAAACGACCAAAGCAAGACATGATGACAACTCGAGAAAGGAAAAAAAAAGGGGGCAATTTCATAAGCGTCAATTACCAACTCCTCAAGGCATTTTATTAGCTCTACAAGAACAAACGACGACTAAATTACAGCGGAATTAACCTCCATCGCAACGATAATACACGAAAGTGAAAATGTGAAGTACCCTTGGCAAATTTTGATCTATCAGGCTCTACACTCCATATATACTAGAAAAACTAACTTATCTATGTCTAGAAATTCTAATAGTCCTGTACCCTGAGGAAGTTGAGAGATACCCATACCCTGCCCCCTTTTTCTTTTGTTTCTGCTTACCCATATCCTGCTTAGGTTAGGCTGCAAAACATCCGCAATCCAGAACATAGAGATGCCCATACACTGCTTAGGATGAGGCTTGCATAAATCATGGGCAACCATACATCAAAGATAAATGAAGCTAGTTTGCCAGAAAGAAACAATTCACCAGAAAGAAAAACAAAACTACTGAATTTACAGAGACTCATTTGACAGCTTTACATGGTCCCAAAAATCAATCAAATCTTCACCACAAAACGTTTCCAGGCATTTAGACAAACAACAGATAAGCCCAAAAGCACACAAACTAACGGCTACCAAGTTTCATACTATTTTCCGGTATTCCTGTGTGACACTCCAGCGATTTAAGGAGGGGAGGACGCGTCAAAAGACCATTCTTTCGGTTATGAAGAGAGGTTAGGATTCGGAATTATACAAATAGTCATTCACATTATAGCACTGAATTTTTTTTTTTTTTGACATGAAGCACTGAATATTCACTACCAAGAATTTCTTGAAAAATAAATCTTGTTACGTAACATAAATTGCAGATTGAATCACTATCACACAACCACTATTGCCAAAAGCTCTGAGAATTCAATCTAAAGGCAGCCTGTAATATCAAAGAAACTAAACTCGCTCAGGATACTCTCTGTTCATAAAAAAGGAAAGGAATCATGCGATTTCTCCTTCATTCCAACAGAATTCCAACTTGGAGTCACAATCACAAATTCACAAAAAAGATAGTACTTACGTTTACGCGTTTATAACTGTTCGTCTCCCGAATACACTTCCATCAACGACTCGAGCCAACCTTTGGTCAAAAAAAGAAAGCTGGATGGAGAATTGGAGATTACACTACCAGACCCCACATGGAGAAGATTGCAGAATCTAGTATTCTCATCTTTCCAGAGGAGCTTGACCCCATTCCCATTGCTTTTGCTCGAAAGAGGAACTTACAACCACCAATCATAACTTAAAAGACCCTACCAAAGGATCACAACTTGTCACCAATAAAACATGAACAACTGCCTGTGTGTGCATACGTTAGTGGACAGATAAGGAGAGTATCCGTAACCGTTCGATGCACGTGAACTAACAAAAAATCTACGTACATTCCATGTTTCCTGATACATCTACGTCCTGTATCTGTGGCCAAACATCTATGCACCTAATGTTGGTGGGGATGCAATTAGCACAAAAGAAAATCAAAGAACTGAATCAAGGAGAAATTGTCATTAATTAAGGGAAAAAAAACATACAGAGAAGGGAATTCGATACCGAATACACAGACAGATTTCGGTCACGTCCCCACTTTCTCCATCAGAAAATGCAAGAGATACTTGTCCTGCTTCTTAACATCTTGTTCATTACCAACTAAAAAGGAGAGAAATGAACAAAACAACTACTAAAACAGAATTTAACAAAAAGACCAAATTAAAAAAACAGACGACCTCCACGACAAACACCACTAAAGACCAACTAGTCTCAAGCACAGCAATAGGTCCACTGGTCATCCTCACCAGCGGCAGCAGCAGAATCAGCACCACCACCATACTCATCGCCGTTGCAATAATAATACCCATTTCCACCATTGGCAGCAGCAGTCAAACAGCAGGATGAAGAACCGGCAACAAGGTAAGGCATGTTGTGGAACGAACTAGCAATCCCATTAGCAAGAGCCAACCCATCCTCGTTACTCTGCACAAACTCCTCAATCCTGTGCTTGAGCATCCCAAACATGAGCTCTGGCTCGTGCTGCATCACCCTCAGCACGTCCCCGCATGAAGGCCCAGGAACGGCCCGGGTCACCGCAAAGCTATGTGGCCCGTCACTCTGTGACACGCGGACCACGCTCGGGCCTCCAAACAGGTTATGGACTCCCCCTAGGGCTTCCTGATACGCCCCGCCCAAGAACATTCCCAGATAGTAACCCCCGCTGCCTTCCAAATCGTGCAGCGGCAAGCTCGATTCTCCGCCTATGAACTTGTCAATCTTCCCGTCACTGTCGCAAGTTAAATCCGAGAGGATGCCACGTGCCCCCGGCCTCTGATCCAGCTTGTGAATCGGAACGATAGGGAAAAGCTGCTCAATCCCCCAGAAATCAGGGATGGAAGTGAACACCGATAAGTTAACATTGTACGTGCGGACTGGATCAGCTGCTCCCGCCGCCTTGGACACGAAATCGCACAGGCCGTCGACGGTGGCGAGTTGTTCGATGCCCAAGTTCCCTTCTTTGAACTGCTCAACGCATCTCTGCTTAAGCTGATCGGCATAGATCAAGCACGTCTCGTTCTCGCGGCGGTTGGCCGCATCGGATAAGTTCCTGTAATCAGCAAGTGCCTCCTCCGCCAGTCCCTCGACTAAGTAATGTAAAGTGAGTTGACTCATAACAGGTGCGTCGCGTGAAGTAGCTGACACGGCCTCGAAGACCAAAATCGAGTGGTGAGAGACGATTGCTCGGCCGCTTTCGCTGCAGATCACGGGATGTTTTATCTGTTTACGGCCACAAACAAAACTGACGGCCTTAACAACGGCCGTGGCGTACTCATCCAGGCCGTAACTGACGGAGATATCAGAGTCTGTCGACTTCGAGCCGTCGTAATCGATTCCTAGGCCGCCTCCGATGTCAATGACTTTCATGGAGGCGCCGAGGCGGACCAGCTCGCAGTAGAGCTGAGCGGCCTCGCCGACGCCGTCGGCGAGCAAGGCCGTCGTAGGTATCTGAGACCCGATGTGGAAATGCAGCAACTGTAAGCAATCTAACATACCGAATTTTTCGAGCTTTTTCACCACACGAAGAATCTGAGTCGTCGTGAGTCCGAATTTGCCTTTCTCGCCCGAAGTTGATCCGAAATGGCCGGAGTGTTTCGTCCGGAGCTTCGCTCGGAGTCCGATTACCGGTCGGACGGCGAGCTTCCTGCTCATGTCGATCACCAGATCAAGCTCTTCCTCTTGCTCAAGCACAATCACTGTGTTCAAGGACAACTTCCTTCCAATCAAAGCAAGAGAAATGTACTCAGCGTCTTTGAAACCGTTGCAGACCAGCAGAGCTTCGGCGCTCCCGTTGCAGAGACAGCTCATGGCTAGGAGGAGCTCCGGTTTGGACCCGGCCTCCAAACCGAACCGGAAGCCGGATCCGAATTTCACGATGTCTTCCACAACAAACCGGTCCTGGTTGCATTTCACGGGGTAAACTCCCTGGTAATGAGAATCATAGCCTTGCGATTGGATTGCCAAATCGAAGGCTGACTGGAGGGATTCGAGGCGGTTTTTGAGGATGTCAGGGAACCGGACGACGAGCGGGAGCTGTAACCCGAGTCCGCCTGAGGAATCCGGATCCGAAGCCTTTTTCACGACCTTTAAGAGGTCGATCTCTTGGTGAGGCAGCGTGGCCGTTCCGTACGGCCTGACGGAGATGTCGCCGGAGTTGTTGACGGCGAAGTAGGGGGCGCCCCATTTGTCGACCTTGTAGAGGGCGGCGGAGTCTGACGGGGACCAGACGGTGCTATCGACGGCGGCGATAGTGGTGTTTGCCGGTGGAGGTACGCCGGAGAATGGCTCCGGCGCGGGAAGAGAGGTGGGGCAGTTATCCCAGGAGAAAGAGTAGCCTGGAGGAGGAGCCACGGCGGCGTCTACGAAACACGCGATGGCAGGCATGTCTTCTCTCTTCCCCGATCTGTTTTTTTATCTTTGGGAGGAAAAAAAGAATTAAAAAATTGAGGTGTGTATTTTTGTAATTTCTGGTGTAAAGGTGGGGGCTTTAGAACCCGCCGAGGCCGGAGCCCCGGCTACCCCCTCAAAAGAAGCAGAAGAGATCTGAGCACAAAGAACGAGTCCCTAACTCACCCTTACAAACTACCCAAATCCCCACACCGACCTCTCAGAAGAAGAAGGAAACGAAAGAGAGAACGGAAAACGAAGGGAAACCTGACGGAGAACACAAATCTAAGCACCGAAAACAAATGTCACCATACAGATTTTGGTCGACGAGGAGGAGAGAGAAAGGGAGATGGAGAGAGAGAGAGAGAGAGAGAGAGAGAGAGAGAGAGAGATTTTATTTTTTTTGACCCGCGAGAGAGAGAGATTGGGAGAGGAAGAAGTAGTAACTGAAAAGAACACCAACACCACCTGGTGAAGATGACGAGAGAGAAGGAGAGAGAGAGCGAAAAATCCGCAGGAAAATGCGGTAATAAAAAACAAGTGATAACAACGAACGAAAGAACGGCAGATGGGAAGTGATAGGGTTTTGTAGAGTTCAGAAAGAACGGTTTAGCAAATGAAATTGGCGAGAATTGCATGAATGGCGAGGGGGTTTTATATAGGGGGAAGGGGGGGTTGGGCCGTGGGCCCAGATTTTTTTTATTTTTTGGGCTTAATTTAAGGTCTGGTCCTAATTTCACGTGATTTTGTTTTCGCAATATTATGTTTTTTCATTTTTTATTTATTGAATTATTCTAATCTCTGCCTTAACGGGTAAGATAATAGGTAAAAAAATCTATTAATATTTGAGAAAGATATATTGATATTTATGAAAGTATATTAATATCCGTGAAATATTAAATTTATTTGAAATTATGTGCATATTAATAGGCAGAGATTTGGAGAACCCCTTGATGAGAAAGTGAGAAGAAAATAGGTAAAGAAAATACCCTTAAAATATATATGAACGCTTCAAATGCTCTGCACAATGAATCTGGATCATTCATGTACACTTTAAGAATTTTTTCTTTGTTAATTTTCTTTGTCTCTAACACTCCTGACCGTTTGATTATTTATTTCTTCGTGGTTGTGTGGGGGTGAGATTCTCTCGGGGAGGTAATCGGCGTCGGGTTGCCGCGTGGCTGCGGGATGTGGGGCCACCGAAAGAGTGATTCAAATCGCGAGGCTTCGTGCTTCATTTCCTCGATTTAGTTTGTGTACGTGGCGATACAAAGGTGGGAGTGGGTTTTAATTTAGCGCGATACGGTATTACGACATGATTTTTCGAGACCGGAAAATTTTGAAAATCTCCTTTTTGTAACAACAATTGTTTGATAGTAACACTCAAAAGTGACGGCGGCGTCTATCATAATCACACTCAAAATTTTATAGGAGTAGTAATTTGTGGGAAGTTAACAAGTTGGGAGGGCGATAATCAAATTAAATCAATTTCATATTGATTTTTGCGAAAATCAATAGTATTCAAGAAGAATACGATTAACAATTTGAAAAGTATAAAAATCACTATCTTAATTTGTAACTAATATGTATGCTACGAATAATAATCACACAAACATAGAGTGTGATTATTTTGAATTATATACTGATTAAGGGATGAACCTATTATTTCATCTATGGTCCCTCCAAAGTCCAAATACATTATCTAAACATAGTGTTAGGAGTTTGTCGGAACTTTTTTTAAAACCTTTTATATATAGACACAAATTATCCAGTAAGGGATCTTCTACTGTTCTACCGCGCCGACGTCCCATTTTCCGAGCAAATTTCAATGATCCAAGCCACTCAAAGTGTGCAGAACATGATTTTAAGGATATTCGAAAGAAATCAGCAAAAAAAAAACGGGAAATGGCTTAATTTGAGCAGTTTTTATTGAACCGTTCAATGAAAACTGCTCCGATCAAGCAATTTCCATTCTTTCATTTTTTTGCCAATTTCTTGTGGGATACCCTTAAAATCACGTTCTGATTAATTTAAATGATTCGGATCATCAAAATTTAATCGGAAAAGCAAGATCTGCTCGATAAAACTGTGTGAGATCCCTCACTGAATAAGAATTATGTATATAAATATCCAAGAGTCTCATTGAAAAGATTACCGAGTTTGATGACTTAAGGCCCCGTTTGAAAACCCTCCAAGGGGTTGGGATTGGATTGTTAGAGTGGGGGTATTAACAATACCTTGTTTGGTTTCAAAAAATGGTCCGGACTAACAATTCCATCGGATTGCTAATACCCCAATTTGGGGGTATTGCTAATACCATCTTGGAGATGGTATTAATAATCCCATCCTGACCTCCCCTCCTTATCAATCCCTTCTCATTATGAATTTCTTCTATCAATCCAATCCCATCATCTAATCCCATCTCAAACAAACATGATATTAATAATTCCATCATCTAATCCCATCCCAAACAAACATACTCATTATCAATCTCTTCTCATTAATAATCCCATCTCATTTCCAATCCCAATCCTAATCCCATCTCCTTACGAATCCCATCTATTTATCTCCGTTATCAAACGGGGCCTAAATATGGTATTTGAGCTTTTTATAGAGTACTTAACCAGTAATGTTCTAATGGTTATTAAATAAGCGGGTAATAAAGGTTATCCAAATATCAACGTTAATCACAACATAATTAAGAAGTTTTAAACAAAAAGTTCGTATTTTCTAGTGAGTAAATTCAATTAAAAGAATTAAAAAAATGCCTTATTAGTCAGAGAGATTCGTTCCTATACTGAGTCAACTGACATCACCTAATGAAAAAGAGTTTGGATTCCACAATATACTGTACTAACTTTGGTCACGGGAAATCAGGAATTTCACCCGAGAAAATGATTCCGTGAAATGGCTTACCTCCGGCCAACGTTATCCTCGAGACGAGAGAAATCTCCCACGACACGAAGGTTTCCCAATTTGCTTTCATTTTCTTATTATATTATCATTTGACGCGCTAGTCACACGTAAACAGTAGTACTATTGGTCAACTATAGCAACTCCAACTAGAACGTGGATTTGGCGCTTAGATCCCGTTCTAGAACTGAAAATAAGTATTTATTTTTTAATAAGATATTTCTTCCGTTTTAAATTGATGATCCGGTTCGGTTTCTAATATAATTTTTAAATTGTTAATATCTTTCAATCTACAATATCTTTAAAGATTTTAAAAACTTTGTATAATAGAACTAATTGATATCTATCATATAAGATCCATATTGCACATAAAATTCATTGTAGATTGGAAGATATTAACAATTTAAAATTTTCATTGGAGGCCGAACCGGACTTTCAATTTGGAACAGAAAGAGTAATTTTTAACATAAAAATAATGTATTTACATAAATAATTTTTTTAGTAATATAGATCTTATTTGATAGATCTTATCGAAATCTTTTATACGGTGTAAAAATAATTTTAAAAATAATTTTTTATTTACATTATTTTTGAGTTTGAAAATGTGAAATAAGTACTTATTTTTTAATAAGGTATTCTAGAACGGAGCCTTAGGAATTTGCTCCAAATGCGGTAAGAGGAGCCAAATACTCCATCCGTCCCAAATTCTTTGTTTGGTCTGCAAAACGGAGTGTTAAAAATAATACAATTTTTGTAAGAAAAAATCAAAAGTTTTTCAACAACTTATTAGATATCAACAAGTATTTTTAATTTGTGAAAAAGGTTTGAATTTTTTCTTGAAAAAATTGAATTATTTTTAACACTCTATTTTGCAGACCGGACAAAGGACTTAGGACGAAGGGAGTAATTTTTTGACTCTTCAAGCTTTCAAAATTGAACTTTGTTCTTTCAACGCTATAATTGGAGAACGCGGTTTGTTGGTGCCAAAATTTTAATTGTCAAATTGCTACATAAACATCACAAGATTTGGCATTCGTGGAAAGATGCTCTTTGTCTCTTTTTAGTCATACAACAAATTTAGACCTTAGGCTAAAATACGAGGCCACGTAAGTGCGTCATAAAAATAGAGGCCGACACTTGGTGGTGTTCCAAAACATTGAACGATCTCTTCTTCTTTTCTGTTTTTTTTTTTTTTTTTTCTGAGTATTGAATGATCTCTTATATATATAATAACATAATAAGAGACACTCTCCAATCATCAAAGGACCAAAATGTAAATTCAAACTCACCCGGGGTAGCACCTAGGGCAGGCTCATATGGTAGTTTGCGGCTTTACGCCATAGCTTGCGTGTCTTTCTGCCATAAAATTCCAACGTTACCCTTTATCAAATTTTGTGTTCTCTCCAAATGCAAAAGCAATCGCACTGGGGACATGAGTAAAATAAATTAATTATCAAAGACTTTGTCAGTGGACAATACTGACCTTTGACAAGTGGGTTGATGTCAGTAGGATTTGAATTTGGATGCGACTTCCCAATAACATGTCATGTTTTAGCCTCAACAGAGGATAAGATTCATGGGCTCCCTTTCAATTATTTTCTGCATAGTTATTAATCAGGATAGTATGAGATGAAGAATAAAAATTCAGAAGGGTTTTTCCCCCCTCAAAGTTTTGCTCAGAAAACTCAAAAGATTTGGTCAAGTATAACAAGGTCTAATTTCTTCCTTTACCAAAAAAAAAAAGGTCTAATTTCTTCATTGTGGATAAGAAGTTGAGAAAGTAGTAGATAAAAATGAAGTATTAAGAAGTTAGTAATAGAGAAAATGAAGGATTGAACAGAAGCTTAGAATTGATGGTGACAAACTGATACAATATCATAAACTGCATTAGTATTGCAAACCTAGAGTCAAATTGCACGTGAGGAGGGTTGCCAACGAATTTTATAGAGATTTGAATTTTGACTTGAATTATACTTTTGGATAGCGATTGGAGTGAAATCAACATTAATTAACACTCTATGATGGAAAAGTAAGAAATAATTTTTCAAAGGATGTATTTTTTTTTCTTCAGAAATATTGATTCAAGTTCATCCAATCTTCCCAAAAAGATTTCCAAATTTTGGATAACTACATAACCTCAAGAGAATAGTGTAGATAATTCTTTAGCAATTACATGTGACAACACATTTAATTCTTTTCTTTATAAATTGATTTAAGACGAACAGATATCTATTTTAGCTTTTAGTTTGAAAACAACAAATTTTCACCGGTTTTTCAGATGATTTCGTAAATAACTAAGAGCAAGTCCATTTTTTTGTGTCAAAATGACATTGCCAAAGTCATTTTTTGACTTGCGATAGCGTCACAAAAGTTATAATATAGTAATGTTGCTACACCGATCTATCAACACAATTTTAAATCTAAACTGTTGGATTAAACTCATCTATATTCAATGCAAATCAAACGACTCGTATAAAATAAGTTGAAATGACAATGGATGAACTCATTAGATATCATA
Organism: Rhododendron kiyosumense; assembly: GCA_019656275.1. NCBI lineage: Eukaryota > Viridiplantae > Streptophyta > Magnoliopsida > Ericales > Ericaceae > Rhododendron > Rhododendron kiyosumense. The sequence goes on from BPLS01000612.1 coordinate 370,364, forward strand.
AAATAGGAGTACTCAATTGAAAGATGATTCCGGCCGGACTGGACTTTATTATAAAGAGAAGAGATATACTCCTATAGAATTGCAGAAATTTTTAAGTCAAGGATCTTGGATTTTCTTACAGTTCGGACTTCATTATTTTTGATCGAATTTTGATGATCAAACCGTTTAATGTGTTTAAAACGCATTTTTAAGGGTATTGAAATGAAATCAGCAAAAAATATGATTAGAAAGGGCTTGATCTGAAAAGTTTTTCATAAATGCATGTTTATGAAAAATTGCTCAGATTAAGCTCTTTCCGGTTATATTTTTTCCTGATTTTTTGCGGGTATCCTTAAAAACATGTTTAAACATATTAAACGGTTCAGATTATCAAGATTTGATTGGAAAAGTGAACTTTTACATGAGATCTAAACCGTTAAAAAAAAAGTGTGGGATTCCTGAGCTGAAGAGGGATGATTTGGGGAGGACTGGACCAGTGGGTTTGAAAGGTAGAATAGTAATACGACCCGAGGTCCATGTGAATGCAGGAAACTGGCTTTCGTAGGAAACTGCTTAGGAGGAGGAGCAGTACCTAGTAGCTGTAGAAGACAAACAATGGACACTTATTCTTCTTTTACCCGCAACCCCCACTATCTGATTGAGTCTACTTTGACTAGTTGACTTGACTCATGCCTTGGTTTTTTGCCTTTTGTTCCGAAAATTCTTATGTCTCTGTGTTGAGGGATTTTTTAGCCGTAGAATGTGTGATTTTTTTTTAATATTTTAATGCCTTGTTTAGATGAGTTTTTGAGAATTTTTTTATGAAAGTGATGATTGAAAGTAGAGGTAATTAATGGAAAAAGATAAATAGATAAATGAAAATAATGATTGGAAAGAGGGGCAATGAGTAGAGAGTAATGATTGAAAATAAGAATAATGAATGTTTTTTGAGTTGAATTTTTTTTCTTCCAAATCTTGATCCAAACAAGGCATAAATCTACCTGCCGGAACACCCGTCGGCTCAAGGACCGGTTTCCAGCACATAGAATCCTACCTCGTGAGTTTATTTTGACCAGTTGACTCAGGCCTTCGAATGGAATTTGGATTTGGTCTTCTGCCGACGCAGCCCTTTGATCTTTTGTTGCCCCAACTTCTTACAAGGTTTTTCAACAAGCCAACAACTAAATCATTGTTTTTTTTTCTAAAAACATGTTTTAAACAGTTTCTTGGTGTGACGTTCTCTACAGGATTATGTGCGAGAAATGACTGATACAACCTCGTAACCTTATCTTGTATATAAAGCCACCGGCTTGGCTAATTATGTTTGATTTTTCTTTCAGCATTCTCTTGAGGCCCGCCACAGGTCATTTCATCTCTATGCATAAACGTATTAACCAGCTGTTGTGGGAGAGCGACAATCTAGTCACTCTAGAGTTGCCAAAAAAAAGAAAAATATATTATAAAACTTTATCTTTGTATCGATCGGCATTAATTAATTGTCGTTTACTTATCCTTACTTTGTAAATTAATACTATTGCTCATTTATATATTGTGTATATATAGGTCATATACATGGAAAACACTAGACACATCATCATCTGTTTTATTCAAAATCGGCGTACGTGTGGCACATGCACTTCTAGAGATGAGCCTCTTGTTTGGACAAGTTGGTATCTGGGAGAGGTTACACTTTGGAGAAGTGAAATTATCATTATCCCTAATTACTTTTCTAATAGGGTCTAGTCAATAATTGACTGTCATTGGCGGTGGTTAAGAGACACAAATGTCCACAACAATCAAAATTCTGGTACGCTTCAACGTGTTATTGGCGGTGGTTGGATACATGAATATTCTTCATCACATCTTCTCAACTTTTTGTTTTCTTTTTCGGAAAAACGAACCCTACAGTAAGGTCACTAAGGACTTAACTGTGAAAACTAAATCTTCGGGAGAGCCAGTGCGGTCATACTATTTACGGCTCCCTACTTACTACAGGGTACTTACTCAATAGAAAATTAAATTCCAAACTTCGAAAAATACTGTCAAATCTTGAACATCCACCCTAACTACTAGACAACCCTGGGTATACTGTAGCATGGTCATGATAAAAAGGGCTTCTCAAGTTGAACCCATTCGGAATCTATACTGCAAAGAAAACTTGGCTATTTTTGATTTGTTGGGTTAAAAGTCATTTTCATCATGTTAACCGCATGAAGTAGGTAATACTAAAGCATACAATTTGGTCAAACCGAATAATGGAATTAATATGTTGTTCTTACAGTGTTAATCTTACAAGATCTTTAATGATTTATTTGGATCATCTGATATCTATAATGTTTGTTGATCATTTACAAATTAATAATGATTATACAAGCCTTAACTCGACATGCACTCTCTTTCTGTAGGCGATGTGTGCTCCTCTCCCACTCACTCTATCAATAGTATTTTGTATGTCGCGGAAGGTTGGCCTAATATAAATATTTTCACTTATCTTCGTTTTTTTAAAAGCTTTCGCAAATTTTGCATGGAACTATTTAAAACCATTTATTTTTCCTGTACTCGAGAGAAATACAATAATAAAAAAATAAATCAAAAACTTGGAAAGGTTCAAAAGAAAGAGTAATAATCCCCAAAAAGTGTGTGTTAAACAGATGGAATTATCCTGTGAGATGGGAATTAATTAGGATCGTCCAAAGAATCAACGGTTGGCTGATGAGGAGGAGGAGGAGCGGTTATCACGGAGCTATGACCAATTTGGAGGACCCCCAGCTGCAGCTCGTGTTGGGTGGGACCCAAAAACCTTGACAAATTTGGGATATCTCTTCAAAGCGGAATCCAGATTCGATAACAGTGGATGATTTAGATGTAGCCATGCAGGTTACAGGTGGGGGAGCCTCTTTCTAGATTCTTTTGATCCCTTCCCCATGTTCCTTTTCATTCTTTCCTTTTCTTTTCAGAAAGGCACCGTTTTGATTATCAAAGAGTACTAAAAATTTAACGTATTTTATTATTTTATTTTTAATTAAAAAAAAATTTTAATATTTTATTATCTCGTTTTTACTAAAAAAAAGTTGTCGACAAATTTTTTTTTATAGTAATTCTATTCATAAATTCATCTAACAATTTATTTTTTACCGGAAACAACTTGATATTTCTTTAACAATTTATTTACTACTGGAAACATCTAATAACTTCTTAATTACAAATAAAAATTTACTACGGGAAACACCCCAAAAGCCTAATAACACAGATTTTTTACACAATTACATTCAAAATCATCCCTAAATTAAAAAACTGGATACCATGAGCCCCTGAAATAGAGCCGGGCAATGAACACGAAACACGATAACATGACACGAACCGAACACAAAGTTAGCAGGTTAGGGTTGGGCATTTCTGACACGAAACATGAAAATGACACTACTCGAAAAACACGAATTCTAAATGAGTCGAGTTCGGATTGAATGATTTGTGATACGAATCTAACTGACACGACACAAATACAATCCGACATGACCTGTTACCCAGGTCTATCCTAAACGTAGTGGTGTTCCACTTTCTAAAAAAGTTCTTTTTTTTCAAACTCAAATATAATGAAAATGGAAAATATTTTTTCAATTTTTTTTACACCGTTTAAAAGATTTTAAGGAGATCTATCAAACAAGATCCATATTAGTGGAAAAATTATTTGCGTAAACACATAATTTTTAAATTTGAAATTATCTTCTTTTTTTAAAAGTTCTTTTTTCAAGAAACTGGAACATCTAACCTTCACCCTACCGTTACTAAGCCCGGTGAAATGTAGTTGAGATACTGGGTCTTATGACTATACTTGACGTTTTTTTTTTTTTTTTTTTTGTGTGCACTTTCACACTTACCTATTTTGCTCAAGGAGGGAAAGTGACATTGGGATAATTATATGTTTGTGTATGTATTGTACTTATTTTATTCTGGATCCATTTCTTCCAAATAAAAAATCAATTTTTTTCTGGAGTCATGCTTTCGTACTCAGCCCGTCTCAAATTGCGTTGCTTTGGTAATATTTGGTTGAGAGTTTAATTTAGTTTAGTTTTGGTAGTGTATGGAGAGAGAAACAGAGTAATGATTGAAAATAGGAGTACTGATTGGAGAGAGATGAGAAAATAATAATTGAAAAAATAGGAAAATGATTGGAGAAAGAAGTAGGGTAATGATTGGAAACAAAATTAAAATTAAAACTAAATAGGGTACCGTACTAAAAAAAAAAGATAAGATAAGATAAGAATTTTAATTTATTTTTTCATTTACCTATATGGTTCTTCTCATCCATAAGATAAGATAAGAAACTTAGTACAGTACTAAAAATGAAAGACCTAAATAACTGTGATCGGCTAGAAGCTTAGAGCATCGCCAACACTTGATTTCAAATTGGAGATGTCAAATTGTTTTTGAAGGCTTATGTGGCATTTTGATAGCTCAAATTTGATATTAAAACCTCTACTCCAACCTTTATGCCAAATTCTATTTACTTAAAAAAAAACCTCAAACAAGTAGTATGGAGAGGTTTTAAACTTTTTAACAATACTTTTTAGTTTTAACGGTTACTTTTTGAAATTTGGCATGGGAGAGAGTAGGTGCCGAAATTGATATGCAGGAGGTTCATATCAAAGTCACATCAACTTTAACATGAGTGAAAGCAGCTGGGTTGAAAGGTAAGTTACTGTCAAAAGTAACCAATGCACCGTTCAACATCTCCCATTGGAGATGCTCTCACAGGCTCCAAACCACACCACCAAATAAAACTAATTAATTAATGATAAATTTTCCGTCCACAGCAAATAAACAACTATACATGCAATACACTTTTCCATGCCTTTTAGGTTGAGGCTTATCATAATTCAATTGTATCTTTCCCGGGGAGGCTCATCATAACTTAAAATCGATGCGTGAGTAATTAATTACAATGTGATGAGAATCAATGTCATGAATTTTTTTTTTACCCTCATAGGCCGCAGCGAAAGACTAATCACAACCTAAGTCGCATGATTCGCGCGAGCGGTAACAGAAGCACAAGAGTGAAACCATTTTTGATAAACATCTCAAACTATTAAAAAACGAATTAAAGAGCGAAAATTAAAAATAAAAACGGAATATATACAAATTAAGATTGAACGCGGATCATTTTGAAGGATTCACATCACAAGACTCCAACCCACTAAACGTGGGCTGTTTCTTTCTTTAATCTATAGAGTATATCGCCAAAACAAACCATGATACCCAGGAATGATTAAAAGGCCAAATTTACACATAAAGCCTCCCCATTTAGACAATGGTTTTTCCAGATCGCCGAAAAGAGAATTCGTTGAATTTTGAATCAACTGGAACACTACTTTGGGACTATTCGAGTGGAGCAACACGATTGGCTTTCTCTCTCCTCGAAAAGTTGCAGTACGTAATAAGACAATGTTAGCTCTTGATTGAGAGAGAGAGAGATAAGAAAGGGCAGCAACCAAGCATTTGTTTAATTGCCTTTGGCTTCAAGATAACAAACCCTTCTTTTTTAATTCAAAGTATGTTTAGGTAACTTGATTGTCACAACCTAATTAGTCCCTTGCTAAATTACTTTGGCGCAACACTTGAAGTTTTTAAAAAGCCAAAATGTACATTTTTTTAATCCGACGTCCCACAAAGCTTTCGGTTTCGCATAAATTGACGATGGAACCTATCGATAAGGGAATGACGTACGTGTACCTATACATATACATCAAATGTACACATGCATTCTCTAAAATTACGTCAAAAGTATGGTACACCAACTATGTTGAAAATGTCATCAGGAACTACCGATCAGTCTTTTTGCGAGAGTCCCACAAAGCTTTCGATTTCGCATAACTTGGCAATGGAACCTATCACTAAGGGAATGACGTACGTGTACATATACATATACATCAAATGTACACATGTATTTTTCAAAATTACGTCAAAAGTAAGGTACACCAACTATGTTCAAGATGTCATCAGGAACCACCGATCAGTCTTTTTCCGAGAGTGATTGATGTAGTAATGAACCTACCTACACAGGCTCATCAACTTCTCTCGCGTTGTGGATATCCTTCGCTCCACCTAATTAAAGAAAGATTAAAAAGTGAATCATACTATACTAGTAAAAAATTGTGCATAAAGTTCTATGAGAGTTTAAAAGTGCAATGTTTTTGTAATATACAAAAAACCCATTTGTGGACCACTTTGGTGGAGCATTTTGGGCCATGAATTAAATGCTCCTCTCTGCCGAGGAAGAAACGAAAGAGAGTTTTCAGTGTTCAAATGGGGCGTCCGTTGGGGGTCAATTCTCTTGCAAAAATAATCAACAAAAGTAGCGCCTACTTTGCTTGTGTCCAAAACTAAAATTGGGTTGATTCTTAGTCGCGTTCCACGAGGATCCGCAGTGGTCCATGTTACTAGATTAGTAAACGTGTTTTTTTTTGTCGGGGCTAATTTGTGTGCATTTTGACAAATTTCAAAATCTTGAAGTACTTAATGATGGACAAATCTTCTTGTGGCCATGAGGATTTGAATGTTTAGCCTCCGCAGGATACGAACATGTTTATTAAATGTATTAGCATCCAACTAAGATCCGAATCGGTGATAATGATATTAATTGAGTTGGTTAATGACCTAACAATTTTGTACGAGTAATTAGCTTAGCGATTATGACACTGGTAGATTGGGTATCGTTCTGCCCCGTCGAGTGGGGCCGGCTCCGGTCTCATTCCGGTTGATTGAAAATGTTTATTTCGTAGAACTTATCGTGTAAAACTACTATGCAAAAAATTTGCTTGATTGGATATCATAAAATGCCTAATCGAAACACCTTTATCTTGAAAAAGTATGGATCCAAAACACTAGATCAAACCCACTGGAATAAATTATTTCCAAGTTATATGAGTTTCGATCAGGCACATGTAATGTCTGATTGAACTAATTTTTGCATGCTTGTTCTATGCGACAAGCTTTACGAAGTGAATGTTTTCGATCAATCGAAGTAAAAACCAAAGTAGGCTCCACTCGGCGGGGCAGCACCTCCCTCGATTGACGAAGTGGCTCGATAAAGTCCAATTAGACCATTAGGGTTGTTGCGCATATCATGCGCAAATCATCGAACACATCTGATGTGACTTATCAAAAACCTGCTCTCCTTAGTCTAACTGAAGACATGTAAAACCAAAGTAGGCTCCACTCGGCAGGGCAGCACCTCCCTCGATTAACGAAGTGGCTCGATGAAGTCCAATTAGACCATCAGGGTTGTTGCGCAAATCATCGAACACATCTGATGTGACTTATCAAAAACCTGCTCTCCTTAGTCTAACTGAAGACCCGTAAAAACCAAAGTAGGCTCCACTCGGCGGGGCAGCACCTCCCTCGATTGACGAAGTGGCTCGATGAAGTCCAATTAGACCATCAGGGTTGTTGCGCAAATCATCAAACACATCTAATGTGACTTATCAAAAACCTGCTCTCCTTAGTCTAACTGAAGACCCGTAAAAACCAAAGTAGGCTCCACT
>BPLS01000612.1:377893-403510 GCA_019656275.1 Rhododendron kiyosumense
TGGCGTGGCAGCACCTCCCTCGATTGACGAAGTGGCTCGATGAAGTCCAATTAGACCAAGGGGTTGTTGCGCAAATCATCGAACACATCGATGTGACTCATCAAAAACCTGCTCTCCTTGATCTAATTGAAGACCCAACCTAGCTAGATTATGTGGACAACCATGAGGCTTAGTATGTGATGTCTGCTATGCAAGTGTTTTAAATAGGACTTGTAATGGGTAGAGTCCTAGTTGTTTTAGAATTTCGATGAACGGTCGCCAGTGTATAGTAAAAGTTAAAAATTAAGACCAAGCTTTTCTCTAGTCCCATTTTAATGATAGAAATCGTCCATTTTTTAGAACTCGTCAAGATTTATTGACAAGTTAAAAATCGCAATGATCAGATACTGTATGATATGTTCTTGGATTTGCAAGACTGGATCAAGGATATAAGGATCGATATTCAATGAACACGATTTTTGACTTGATTAATATGTTCTTGGCGTGTCCTAAAAAGTAGACAGTTCCGAACATTGCATGAAATGGGCCCACAAAAGCCATTTAAATTCTGCAATTATGTTTATGACTTCAGTTTTCTACTTCAACACTTCTCCGACGCATTACTTGCAAACGAGGGCATTTGGCCGAACGGTTGTTCTGCTACATTTAAATGTGGCGGATGGAGTTTTGAGTTCAAACTCTTTTATAAAACTTCGGATCAAAAAAAAAAAAAAAACCCCCCTCTTATAAAGCAAACAAGAAAGGCATACAATGAAGTATACGGGTCCGAGTTTTTTTTTTTTTTTTGTCATTCGTTAGTATACGGGTCCGAGTTTTTTTTTTTTTGTCATTCGTTAATCTTAATCTACTCTATTTAGGCCGGGGACATAGGGAGGAGGGATGAATACTTACGGAAATCGAATCATGCCGATATACATAAGAGTATAAAAGAGGCGCCAGCTGCATGCACCCCACCCCACTTGCGTATGGATCCGAGTTGAAAGTTGTTTTTCCATCTGCGAGTTGGATAATTTATACTGATAAACTCGACCTCACACCAAATGAGAGAGTTTCAAGGCGTCCCTTTCGTTATTTTCGTGTACGCCAACCATTTTCTTTCTTTATTTTTAGCACTAATTCAAATTGCGTATCTCAAACAATTAGCTTGGCTAATTTAGTAGTCTCAGGCCACAAATAATCTGTAGAAGTGTTTTTTATTTGGGAATCGCTGGCGTTTGTTGTTCGACGAGCAAATGAACACGTTGCTCGAAAGCTCCGCGCACATCTACAACAAATAATGTGTAGAAGTATCTACCTGTAGTTAATTTTCGTCCATCTCACTTGAGGCCTTAATTTTTTTTTAGCTGGAAGAAATCCAAATTAGTTAATTTTTTATTTATAAGGATTCGATAACTGTTTTATCCCCTAGCTAGACACAATGTTGGAATGATAGATGTTCACATGGCCGAAATTATAAAGTACTAATTGCAATTTTAATAATGCATGTCTCGAGCAGTGAAATTCTGTTTTTTTTCTTTTTCATTATTCATATCATCAACAGATAAGAAAAAGGAAAAAAGGAGACTAAACGTCGAAATAAAATTGATATTCGCGCTCCAATTTTTATTTATGGCACTCCACTTTGTTCATGAAGTTACTACTAGTAACTTAACGTTAAAATTGGATTTATTCTAGCTCAAAAAAATTTACTACTAGTAATTTCACGTTAAAATTGGAGCGTCATCAGTAAAAAATGAAACGCGAATATCAGTTTCCATGTCAAAATTGGAGATTCGCCCACTTCGGTACGTATGTATCTTGGAATCAGATTCATTGTCCCAAATTCGAGTTGCCTTACAAATGCCCAAAATATTTACCCTATTGAATTCGTGGGATGCCAATTAAATGAAACAACAATATATATAATAGTGTCAGTCAAAGATAAAATATACTACTCCCTTTGTCCCATTTTGTTTGTCCATTTTCGTTTGTTGTGCCGTTCTTTCAATACTTATATCTCATAATTTATAATATTTTTCATAATTTTGAAAACTTTGAATTATAGATCTAATCGAGAATTATCAAACAAGATTCATATTGCATAATTTTAGAGATTCATATTGGAAGATATAAGCGTTAAAAGAACGATACGAAAGACGAAAATGAACAACCAAAATGGACCATTGGGAGTACTACTTTAATAGTCCTCAGAGTCGGAGGATTGTCTAGACTCAAATCAAAGTAAACAAGAAGCATCGATCGGCAAGTGAGGTGGTAATATCATGTTGGTAGATACCATATACGTAGAAGACCAGTGGTTAAATCTTACCAACAACAACTTGTAACATTTCTTGCAAGTCACACAAAAAAAAAAAAAAAAGCATCGATCGATGGAGAGTTGGAGACCCATATCGAAAAACAAAACAGAAATATAGTAAAAGAAAAATAAAAACCTCCAAGATCTCAGATTTAGAAGCAAAATGCCGATCGAGTAAGTTCTCGCGATGGCGTGTGTACGTACCATGAACTCTTCATCTTGATGGTCCAAACTCCGGCAACCGAAATCTCACCTTTTCAAAGGAGATCGAACGTGGAAACCCTTGATAAGAAAAGAAAGTAGGGAGAGAGAGAAGTGATCGAAGTCTATATATGAATCTATGAGCAGTGTTACATGCACAAATTAAGTTTTGTATACAGAGAAAGTTTTATGCACGTATTTCTGTTTAGTTAATGCGGACTATTATTTAGTTAAAATTCTAAAACTAACCACTTTTTTCAATGCTTGTGCTAGCACAAACTATGGGCAAAAGAACCGAAATAATCATAACAAAGGAATGTGCTTGTCACCGGGTTAGGCTAGGCATGACACGAATGGCATCGTATAAGATGACACTTAAAACATACATACTCCTATATACTACTACTAGTATTTGAGAACGTTAGATTAATTTCTCGTTCTATCTAGCTGTACGTATCAAAAGAACTGATCACAGCCATAATTAATTAAGACTTTTGGAACACTTTTGAAAATGTTCAAAACGATGTTTGGGATGGGATGTCACACATATATAAAGAACCTTTATTTTTAATTTTATTTTTGTCGGGAAAAAGATTAATGAAGCAAGAAAAGAAATGATCTCACTTTCTCAGCACCCAGAATGTGACCTAAGTTCTGCTGAAAGGGATCATAAAAGACAACAAAAAGTAATACGGAGTAGTAATTAAAGAAGATGATCGATAGATATGTGTATGTCATCCATTCCACCAACAAAAGCAAGAAAAAAAAGAAAGAGAAAAAAATAAATTTTAAAAAAACGGAGATAATGAGGATATCATAATAAATTTCCCGATACGGCAAAAGTGAAAATAAAAATGTGTCTTCTAACCTCTGCCTGGCAAGCGCAGGATCCAATATGCAAATAATGTCAAATAAATTCGGATTTCAATACATATATTTCGTGGTTATTTAAAGATATCATGGCACTCCACTTTTTTTTGAATATATAAAAATATGAGTGTGTTCTAGCGATCACCTAATCATATGATAGCAATCTTTTGTTTCCATGAGAATAAATAAATAAATTAACGAAACAACAAAATGAATGATCTCAGTAACAGAGTGCATGTGACCTAATTTTATTATGTTGAAAAAGGGCTGATACGGGGGACCAGTACTGGACTAGTGAGAGAGAAACAGAGAACATGCAGTCTAACATGGTGCATGTTGGTGAGCCATGACCTAATTTTTTCAGGTTATGAATGATTCATAATAAGTAACCTAATCCCAAACTAATCATTCTAGGCTTCTAGCTACATAGAGATAAACTGTTCCACTACATGCACCGATCGATTTACGCCTCTCATGTCACTGTTTTGTTTGTTTGTTTGTTTGCACTAACGCGAAATGCGTTAAAATACGGAGCCTAGATAAGCCGATAAACGTAACTTTTTTTGTATTTTATTATGAGGATAAGTAAAGCACCAATGCCTCCAACATTTTTATCGTCTCATCATTTTATTTTATTTTGGTACTTTGGAAATATTTTATCCTCTCATCTGACTCATATTGGACAATCATGTAAACTTTAAGGCCTCGATTGAATGAGGTAGTATTATTTATGGAAGGGATAAGATAGTATGTGATAATTATTTATGGAAGGCGGGCATACATTGATGTGACTTTTATGAATGTTGAATAAAAAAGTACAGTAGTTGGCTTAAATGAGATACTACAAAAGAGGGATAAAATAATGTACTTGGTTAATTCGGATGGAAAATGAGATGAGCGGATAATGTTGTTTTTGTAATTAATTTGTTAGGGAAGGGGGGTGAGGACTAGGAGGGCCTCATCCGCCTTTTTTATAATATGGACACCTCAAGGGGTGTCCATAAATGAAGTATTATTTAGTCCCATTAGTGAATTGGGATGATTTAATCTGGGTGCGCTTTTACCTTCCAATCCAAGGCAAAGACATCCCATCATTACTTCATCCCTTCCCATTGACTGCATCCAATTGAGCCCTAAGAATGAAAGTGTGCAATAAAACATTTGCATATTGATCCAATCCTGGAGGTTCAAACCATGACCTTCACTTATGGAAGTTATGAGCCTTATCTCTCTCTCAGGAAAAAATTAAGGGCTCTGATCAACCAAAATGGTTAAATTCTTTATGGGGGAATATGATGTCCACACCTTTTCAACAAAAATAAAAAATGATGTCCACACAAAAAATGCAAGGATATCGAATTTTATTATAGACCTGGGGATCTTGTAATGTACACCTTGTAATGTAGTATGCAACCATCCGTTTTCGCAAACGATGGTTCAGATTCGCTGAAACACTCTTATTGATCAAAGTTAACTCTTACCGGTAAGAGTGAACAAACATACATAAACTATTAGCTGCCGAGATGGACTGACTCGAATACCACACTACAAGATCCGGTTTTGATAGCCATACCAGTGGGTACTCGTACGCATAACGTCAAATGTCTCCAGTTTGATTGGAAGTGAAAACAGGGAGAATCTTTCTGTTGCATTATTGCAGAGTCTCTGAGCCACGGGTCCGAGCTCGGAAAGCATATTTTGCACATGGGTTAGTCTGACTATATACAAATTGCAATAGTTGGTATTCCCATTGTCAAGAATACAATACAAAACAAAGCCCAGTAAACTTTGTTTTCCCTCCACAAATATAATATTCCATATATTCAAATACTATAACCAAAAGAAAGACAACAGTGGAACCCACAGTTTGATCAAGAATAAATCATAAAAACAGACCTATGTTACCCTGAACGTGGATTGCATGGGTACGAGGAATGGAAATGGGAACATGGTACACTACATGTGTCTAATCCCCGTGGAACGAAAACAGGAACGTGATACACTACGTGTCTAAATTATAAAACACTAGGGGTAGTGTCTAAATTGTAAAACACTAGAGGTAGCCTTCTATAGCTGTATCAAAATCAAATCTTAACCTTCCAAGGGAAAAAAATCTAGTAAATTTAAGAATCATTTTCCAAATTATTCGTGCAAAATACATTTCTAGGAACATAATGACTGAATTTTTCCATTTTCTCCAAATTTTTACATCAATAAGTTTAACTTTTTTGGAAAAAAATATTGGGAGATCACTTTGGATCACCATATTTACCATCTTGGAATGGAAGTGTACCATATATTTCAGAACATTCGTTATGCAGCATTCTATGGTAACATAGAAACATACTAGTTCCAAAACTTGAAAAAAGGACCATAGTTGCAAAATGACGTGTCTCTACACAGGTCTGAAACTTGTACTGGGCCAATGTTAGATTACATGCATAGATGAAACCATACAGGAATCTTCATGAGCTTTTATTCTGCAGGTAAACTCGAGCCTACTCTACAAACAGCAAGAACAGCCACAAAATAAATGTATCAGGTTCAAATTAATCTCAAGATGAAGAATGTGATGAAACCCTGTGAAAGCTGTTCTGTCTGAGACGATTTAGAACTTCTTTGAGACCACTATACTCAATCTGCTCTGGATTGACCAGCTCGCGAAGACAATATGATACCAACAATGAGACCATAGAGTGCCAGGGCTTCAGCAAAGATGAGAATGAGGATCATTCCAACGAAAAGTTTCGGCTGCTGCGCGTTAGCTCTGGAAAGCAAAACCATATACGGATAAGGTCGACAATAACAATGATAGAAATTGTGAGTCACAATATAGCATCAAGTCCACAGAAGAGAATTTCCTCTATGCAAAGCATTTGAGAACAAAACGAAGATACCAAATCCGGGGGATAAAAAACAACTTTCATGTCAAGAATTGGCTCACAACATTTACTCATAGATCCCCCTTCTCCAAAATATTTCAAATTTCCAATCGAAAAAGCATCCAAATTCTGAAACTAACACTTGTTTCAAGATTGAGTGAAGAAAAATTTGATGAGGTTTTCCTTGAAGAGTAGGAAATTCTATGTGTCGATGGAACCATGTAATGTATTTGATGCAAACTATATTGGCAGTTAGGAGGAAAAAGAAATAAACATGGATCAGGTTCCCCTAAACATCCAGGTGAAAAGTAGTCTTGGCTCCATCAGTAGGTTATGTCATTTTTCTGAAATGCACAAACTGTCTGTCCGTCTTTACAACTAGTGACGTAAATAATGAGAATCAGGTCTGCCTGTTTGGGAAGCAACAAGTGATGCCAGCAGTACCTCATTTCCCAGTTAAATTGCTGTATCCCAAAGAAGTAAATTTGCCAATGTTACCACATTGGCTATTATCCTTAACTTCCATATATATAAATGTCAACAGATAACCACATAAGCTAACTGCATAAGCAAAGCAATCAATATCAGCCTAATGCAAATCAAGAGCGACAGAGATCTAACCAAGTTCATGGAGTAAGTAGCAGAACAGGACTACCATGACAAGAATCAAGATTGCATGCACACTAATTAGGGAGAGATTTCCATCCGCCGGCCCTGATTTCTCCTTTTTGTGCTACAAGTCATTTCTCAACAGCAATTACTTTTCTCCAACAGGAAATCACTGCATATAAGTTTTTAGTTTTTACCATTTTCCACTGATAATCTTGTTGTCGTCATTTGATAACAGCAACATTAGCTTTCTTAGATGATGAACCTCTCAGAGATTACCACTTGAGGTCATAATAGACAACAGATGGTTTCCTGACGTGGTCAATCGAGTAAAACTCACAACATGAAGGACAGGAAAAAGGGAAAACTGCTAGGTCGTTTCACTTGGCCAAAAACTACAAGATCTCTTTGGCTACACTGCGAGGCCTCTTGGCTAGAAAGTTAAACTGATGTTCCTCTAGCCTCAAGGCAAAGGGTGGAGTCCACATCAATTGGGTGAAAAGATAATCCTTGTTCTCTTCACTTTTCAAAAAGAATTTTTCAAAAAATTCCCCATAGATTCCCCCTACTTCCAACATTTCTCTCTTTATCTCTCTCCACTTATTACCCCTACTATTTTTCAAAACCCAATCCAAATATAGCATTAATTTCTTGCATCCACAGTCCACAAAGAATGTTTCACTACATGGAAACAAACTTCAATCACGATGTGAACATAATGACATAAGCCAGATCGTATGATGCAGGTAGTCGTCTAAGTGTGTGAAGTATCGACTCTATATTTGGGGCCAGGGTACGAGAGTTTGGTCCAATGTGGATACATTCACCTAACATGTCTAGCAACTCAACGTTACTAATTTAAGGGTTATGAGTGTACAAGGATCCCGCTACCGAAGAGTCTGGGGAGGGTTGGCAACCTAACCCCCGCACGGAGTGGCCCATGACCTCGTCGTCACATTGGGACAACCTTACTTCATGCATCGGCCGCCCTTCTGTAATTTATTGTTGCTAAAACTACGTTAATATTTACACGTGCACAAACTTCAGTTACATATTGTTAACATGAGCTTACTTGCTTCAATATCTACGGTGCCCGTACTAACACTTTATCTACACCACAATATCCCTAATTATAAATGAAGAATAAAGATAAAACATTAAAAACTAGGACATCTAGTAGTTTCCCTGGATTCCAGACTTACATGATCTTGACACTTGCACAGAAACCACACCCGCCACAAGTACCCATTCCATGGATGTAATATAGGTCCTTCTTTTGGATGAGGGTGACTGGGCCCAACTAATTACCAGGTCCCAACAGTTCCCCCATCTCACATATACCAATACATTACCAAACCAACGCCCTAGGTGCTACAGGATTGACCCTGCGAAACAACAGAATAAACTCTAAACCATAACCAAATGTTTCGTAACCATAACCAGGAAACCCCAATTTGTTTCGTAACCAAGTCATGCTAATAAGTAATAACATCTAACTTAATTCCAGAGCAACAGGACCGACAAATTGGAAAGCGAAACAACAGAATAAACTCTAAACCGTAACCAAATGTTGGCTCTTCCAATCAATCAGTCCTCCAGGCAAGGACATGCCACTAGTAGAAGGAGCATAAAAATGAATGGCGTCGCAGGAGAGAGAAGTGCAAGATGCTTATTTCAAAATAAAAAGATAACAGAGGAGAAATAATCATGGAAACCAAGCTCAACACAACAACTTAGCATTCCCAGGATACTCAAAAGAGTACATCTGCCCTGATGCTGTCCCAACCGTAACTTTGAAAGCTGACACCCGGATTTAAACTAACCAACAAACTGCAGCAATAAAATGGAGACAACAGAGGAAAACTAACAAATGTCCTTGCTCTATGAATTAATCAAGACCAAAGGGTTGGCCTAGTGGCTGAGGTGCTCCTTTACTAGGTGAGATACCTGAATTCGAGGCTTATTGCTGCAAAGTGCATCAAATTCAGTGGTTGGGTTAGAGATTTCCCCAACCCTTTCTACCACTTGGCAGAAAAAGGAAAAAATAGAGTACAGAACTAGTCAATTTATTCTTCCTCTTTCTTCTTCTTTTGTTCTACTCTTCTAGTTTAGCAAAGAAAAAGATTCTCTCGATAGCAAAGAAAAAGATTCTCTCGATACAAGATTTGACAACTATCATCTCGATAAAAAATTTAAACAACTTGATTCACTATGACCAACTGAACCAAGTGCAAATGAAAAACTGATCCACAAGAACCAGATGAAGCTATCAATAACTCATTTACTGTGCAGACATGTAGAATCCTCAATGACCCTAAATTCCAACTAAATTAAGCAACACAAAATCATCTCATGCAGAAAATTAAACAAATCCTGCATGACCGTCCAAAGCATGAGATTGTCTGCCCTGACTAGCTTGTGTATGCTTGTGAATACATTTGTGCATATATCCCTGATTATATGAATTGAGTTATGAGCTCTCAATAGTTCAAGAACAAGAAACACGGCATCAATGTGTTCCCTACGTTGCTTTATAGCTGAGAAAAACACTGACGGGTTGCTCTAGTTTTATCATGATTTATCTGCCTACCCCATCACTCGGACTGTGCTAAAAATGAACCTAGCATTACTTCATAAACAGTTCCAAAAATGTGTTACCAATCCAACCATCACAAATGTAGCAAAAATAAATTCACAAACATGAGATAAACCAACAATCTGCCAAGAGAAATACCTAACACCAGCATCACCGACGATCCCAATTGCCATTCCAGCAGAAAGACCAGCGAGGCCGCAAGCGAGACCAGAGGAAAGGTGGGCATATCCATCAAACAGGTAATATGACTTGGCCTTTGGGTTAATACCAGTACTGATGATAACAGCAATGATCAATCCATATATACCCAAAACACCAGCCATAACAACAGGAACAATCGATTTCATCACCAGTTCTGGCCTCATCACTCCCATCGACGCCACACCAACACCACTTTTCGCGGTCCCATAGGCAGCTCCCATACCTGGAATCAGGGGCGGCAGCCGGATTTTACCCACCGGTGACAAAATCATATCAAAAAAAAGTTTGTATACAAATCACAACATAAAATACTCCCTCCGTCATAAAAACATTGCCTGGTCCGCAAAAAAATAAAAAATAAAAAAATCTACTTTTACCACAAATAACCCTAAATGTTTTGCATAAATTGAAAGAACTCATTGGTATCTAGTAACTTGCATCTAGTAACTTGCGAATAAAAATCTAAAGTTATTGACAAAAACACATATTTTTAAGTTCACATTTTGCAGACTGGACAATCGGAGGTCATATATTTTTATCGGGCCTAAGTTTTATTTTTTTGGATTTAATCGAGCTATATGATCCACAACTTGTGCTAAGGAGCTACATGATCTCCTTACTTACTAAATAATTTGATTTTTCATCTATTCTGAACTTGTACGGACGATTAAGTGTTAGTACATCTACATATGGACAGCAAACAAGGACGTATATCCAAAATTAGAGATCTAGAGTTAGGCAAAGAGTGCAAAATTTACATGAGAAGACGAGAGCAGCAGCGGCGCCGAGGAAGCCGAAGAAAGGTGCAGTTTCATCTCCGCTGAACGTCGACATTTCGAATTTTCTTTGAGAAGGAACGTCGATTGGATGGATCTCGAGAGAATTGCGTGGGAATTTTAGTATGTATGAGAAAGGGGAGAAATCCCGTGGAGTTTAGATTAGATCCCTTCTCTATCTAGACTTCTGCGCAAGATTGATGGAGAAGGAAATTACAGTATTATTAACTAACTGTTCGGTAAAGATGATAACACACGTGGCTATTTGTCTGTGATTGGGAATGGTATTTGGGCCGGTCTGTTTAATTGGGCTATTCAGTTGGGCTACTATGTTAAAGTATATTTATTTCTTTATTTTTATACCTGAGCCCAATTTCATTTGTGCTAAAGTAACTGTCAAAATTATTTTAACTTGCTACAGTGGAAAGATTTTTAGAAAAAAGAGAGAGAGATAGCCATGTGGTTATACAGGCTTGGTCTTATTTTGGCACAATCTTAGATTCAGACCGTTTAACCAAATTTAACTCTTTCTCTTTGGAATAAATCACTTGGCTTTCACGATGTTGAAAATTGGCAAAACTTAACGCTGTGTTTTTTTTCAATCTCAATATTGTATAACATCAGAGGGAGTTAGTGGGGTGTTAGTATATTAGTCAATAGGATATTCATAGCCCTGAACTCCAAATTCGCCTCCCGTGGGGCTTGAACTTCCGTCTCCAAATCTAACTATGGAAGAGAGAAGTTTTTTTTTTTTTCATTTTCTTTCTTTTTTTTTTCCCGACAAGTTTTCAAACAAAACCCTGAAGTTGTTCCCAATTTCCGCACTAAATATGATACTTTTTTATTTTTATTACCAATAAAACAACTTGAGTTTTTTTTTTTTGATCCTTAAAACAACTTGAGTTTGACACAAGATTTGTCAAGTTGTGGCTTTGATGTGAATGTATCTGTCATGGTTACAAACCTTTGGGTAGATCAATATAATTTTAGCCTTTTGTCAAAACTTTAGTAACATACTAATTCTTTAAAATACTATGGGCTTGCACACGTGATTCCACTCACACACGCAATCATGTGATTTATACAAAGGGCAAATTATAGTTACCCCCTCTAACTATGCCTCGCGTACACTTACCCCCCTTTAACTTTTTTTTTTGGCATTTAATCCCCTCAAACTAACGGAAATTCAACGATCGTAACTTCAAACGGTCATAATTTCTTCGTCCAAGATAAAAAATATGCAAATTATATATCGATTTCGAGATCTTGAAGTCAGCTTTCTAATGACACCAAAATCACATCACGATTCAAAGCACACAGAAAGTTATGATCAAAAGAGTAAGGACTGGTAGACAGAAAGACCGTTTTGATCATAATTTTCTTTGTGCTTTAAATCCTGATGTGATTTTTGTGTCATTAGAAATTAGACTTCAAAACCTCGAAATCGATATATAATTTGCATATTTTCAATCTTGGAAGAAGAAGTTATGACCGTTTGAATTTCCGTTAGTTTGAGGGGTTAAGTGCCAGAAAAAAGTTAGAGAAAGATAAGTGTACGCGAGGCATAGTTAAAGGGGGTAACTATAATTTGCCCTTACACAAACGCGAATGCCCAACGCGAATGCCCACTCTGTGATTTTCGATTAAAAAAAACAACATACGTAATGTGTGCCCGGAAAATGGAAAATTCGGTAGCCCCTTACCGGGGGAGCTGTAAATTGGACACCACGATGACAATCTGAAGAAAACCAAGAGAATCTCTCTCTCTCTCTCTCTCTCTCTCTCTCTCTCCATGGAACAGTTTACTGAAAAGAGTTTGGTCGATGCGTTCCGAATCTAGACCCCGCAGATTCTCCCAAATCCAGTAAGTTTCTTTCTCGTCCACTCAGAACTCTTTCTTCAGTCGCCTGCTTCTCTGATTCGACTTTCTACAGCTTCATCCAGCGCTAATCGTCAAACGCATACATACACGACTGTAACATTGGATACACATGCTCGACAAGCCTTAAACATTGACACTTATAACCAGCTCAAAACCCTAGATGCTAGTATATTCGAGCTTACTCACTTCACTTTTACGCCTGTTTTATTGATGCTGCTTTTTAAGGCTTTGACTTTGATCCTTGCTGCTGTAACTGATTGTTCTGTGATTGAATATGCAATGTGTCGTTTGTTGCTCCAGATTGGCGCATTCATGTTCGATACTAGTTCTTTTTAGCTGTGTCGGAGTAGCTCCATGAGCAATTACTTAAGTTGTGCGTGTATTTTGACTTTTGACGAAGGCGACTGATTTCGGATTTGAGAGGGAGTTTTGTTTTCTGTCAAATCAGTGACCGATAACCCAACGAGGAGAGTTATATAAATATTTGGTTTAGAGGTGAGACGATGTAAGGATGATTGTTTGGGATACATGAAAGGAGAGAGAGTCACAACTTTTACGAAAAGTGAGGATTCGAGTGTGTCCGTGTATGTGTTGAATTTTTGCTCTGGCATCTCTCTTGCTTTTACTTGTTATTCGTTTGGTTTTTGCTCAGTATCAGTGGTGTTGGAGCTGCCTAGTACAGCAAACTGAACTTACGGTAGCAATTATGAGGATCGGACCGAGAAAATCCAATATGCATAACCTTGAGGCTTCAGGTTTTATCAATATGAGTATTTTAGATGAAATTGGGGTCATCTAATTCATGAAAGAAATAGTGCACAAAAGCGTGGGGTGTTGAGATTAGGGGTATAGTCCATGCATGGTTTTGGTTGAAGGATCTTAAAGGTAAGTGACATTCATGGCGAGTGGCTCAATGGAATGGAAGTTTAATGATAGATTTTTATGAACATGATGAGATTTATTTAGGCGAATAACCTGTCTTAGTTTAGCTATATCAGAGAATTTGGATTATAAACTGGTTATTACTGTTGTTTTTAAGTATGATATACAGTTGTCAATTAAGTTGTTGAGATGCTGGTTTGCATTTGGATGATGTTCACAGAAAAATGGTTGTATTTTGAAAAGGTGATAGTTTGGGAAGTGGAGAACCATTTGATTTCTCCTTCTGAAGATGTTTGTTGTGTTCGTCATTATTACAGGGAATATCTTCACATATATCGTAATATTTTGGGCCTTGGGAAAATCTTCTTGTATAACAGGTCTATTGTTTGCGCTTCATGTTCTCCTTTAAGATGTATACCAGCATGGAGTGTCCATTAGCTTTTGATTTATATTTATAATGGTTGCAGTAATGCTCACTCTTGAGTCTTGACTTCTAATGTTGAAAATGCCAACTTAAATTGAAGCTGTCCGTTGTCTGGAGTGTTTGTTTTGTTTTCTGTAGCCTTTATGGGTTGTAGCGTGGGCTTCCACCAACACATTTAAGTGGTGGTAAGTCTCCTCTCCCCCCCCCCCCCCCCCAACTTCCTCCCGGACTCGTGAGTAATCAGGATCCTTGTACACAGGTGCGACCTCTCTTACAGCCTTTAGCCTTATTGGTAGCGATATAGGAATAGGAGGGGCCTATTTTAGGTTGCCCAACATCTAGATATAGGGTGGGATGGGGCTTCAGATTAGCCTGATGCTGGGAAATTCAGAGTATAGATTAAAGATACAATCAGCAACGGCCAAAGTCTAAGAGGGATCACTTCCTCGATTTCTAGAGAGCAGAGGTAAATGAGGGTTGTAAGCATCGAATGGTGTGGTAAAGATGTCTAGGGTCAATGGTTTGGTTTTTATTGATTTAATCAGGTGAAAGAAGGCTGTCATGTGGCAAAGAGGAAAGTACTCACAAAATTTTAGTAACAAATACCTACTTAACTTCAACTGTAAGAAACTGCAGAAATTAACAGAATCTCTCTTATCTGAATCGTTGCAAAAAAGGTAGTTCAAAAAATCTGACTTCAGTTGGGTAAAGGTTTTTATATCCATTTGGCTGTTCCAAACCCATCAGAGATAATTTTTCAAGTCATGTGACGCCAATGGAAGATCTCTGGATGTATTTGGGGGCCATATCGATTTTCCTCTTTTCTTCATTTTCCAAGCATATGCTTTCAAGGGTTCTGTCAGACCATCAAGTTGCCTCACTGGGGAATCATTTTTCTATATACTCCACAAATCCAGGTGGTAAGTAGAGCTGTAGCATCAAAATGTCAACAAATTTAGAGTACAATGCGGCATTTGAGTTTGTCCACTTGTGCTTGAAGCAGTACCCCCTCTGGAGTTCTCATTTCTTGCAGCATTCATGGGCTTTATGCAGTTATTCCCCTTTGCTTTCTGTTCCTTTTGTGAAACATGTAGCCTAACAGCAAAAAAACAAGAAGATAAGAATTCTGATAGAACTTACCTACCTGCTTTCATGCTTGTAGAATGAAAGTGACTTGGTACCATAGATTTATCAATCCTGACAAAAAATGTATGGTGGTGCTTTGGTTAGGTGCTATGTTGCTTTGTTTACACTTGTATGATGAAAAGATTGAACTCTTTGTGTTTTACATCGGCATGCCCATTATGAGATTGCAATTCTTCTTTTTCATCTGGCAAAGAGCATACCAATTTCATGGGAAATTTCCTCATTCCTATCACATTTGCTTGAGTTCTATTGCTGCTGAAGTGTGTTTTCCCTATACAAGTAAAAGATTAAATAAAATTATTGACCAGGCTTGATTTGTTGGGCAGTAGATGTTGTCTGGGGAATTTTGCTTGTTTCTGTGGCTGCATTCCCAAAAATCAGTTGAAGTGTTTTCAGCACCATCGCCTGTTATTACTTGTTAGTTTCTCACAATCCCTCTTCTTGTTTAATTCAGGGAAATCCTCCAGCTGGAAACCTGGAATACTTAGCGAACAATAGAGCTGCTGCTTTTCAATTGACCTCTTCTTTACCGCCAATCCGTGGACGTAAGATGGATGACCGTGGGCAACATGATAATGGGAGGCATAGGGTGGATTTCTACCATGGTGTGCACTCTCCGGTAATAATGATGTGCCAATATATTTTGAAATGAATAACTGAACAGTAGATAAACAACTATAATGAATGTAGAGGGGATAAACAACTATAATGAATGTAGAGGGGAATGATAAAAAGAGAAGAAAAGAAACACAATTTCGTGCCAAACCTTCATCTTGCTTTGGAAATAAGTGAATTTTCTGCTGCCCTTCCATTTATGAATAGAAAATAAACCAATATTGATATAGATGACGTGGATAAAAAAAAAGAATAGAGAAGAAACACAATTTGTTGATAAATCTTTGTCTTGCTTTCGGTAACGATTGAATTTTGTGCTGCCATTCCGTTTATGATTACAGTGGAACATGATGCCCCAGTATCAGATGAACGAAGCAAATGCCTTATTCATGAATAAGAAGATTATGCACATCACTGCAGAGAAAGATGCTGCTATGGATGAACTGAGCAGGGCAGTATGTGACAAGAATGCAGCCCTAGAGGAGCTAAACGGGGCAATCAGACAGAGAGATGAAGCAATTGCTGCTAGGGATACTGCACTCAGGGAGCGAGACAGTGCAATTGCAGCCCTTCGATTCCAGGAAAACTCCATGAATGGTAACCTGGGTTATTCAAACCAACGCGGAACAAAGCGCACAAACCATCCTGTCAGAGCCTCTGAAGCTGATTATAATGCAAAGGAAGCACAAATAACTAATGCCATCCCATTATCAGTTGTGTCATCGGAAGATGTAAAGGCGAAAAGACCAAAGGAGAAAAAACCAGTTTCATCACCCAAGAAACCTAAATATCACAAGAAAGGAAAGAAAGTGGGTGACGATTTGAAGGATTTGAATAGGCATGTCACTACAGATGGGTCAAAAGCCGAATGGGAAGCTCAGGATTTAGGGTTAATCAAACAGGTTGATTTTGACGAGTCTAGTATGGCGCCACCTGTTTGTTCATGCACTGGAGTGCTTCGGCAGTGCTACAAGTGGGGGAATGGGGGTTGGCAGTCGTCTTGTTGCACCACCACGCTGTCGGAATATCCGCTCCCTCAGATGCCAAACAAACGTCACGCGCGAATGGGAGGCAGGAAGATGAGCGGAAGTGTCTTCACCAGATTGCTTAGCCGGTTGGCAGCAGACGGCCATGATTTGTCATTCCCGGTAGATCTCAAGAACTACTGGGCCAAACATGGAACAAATCGCTATATTACCATCAAGTGACTCATCAACGTTGTTAACGATCCTTAGGGTTATGAAATTTGTATTGCTTGCTGAACCCACTTTAGTGATGTTGCCTACAACTTCATAAAAGGAATGATGGAGATCCAGTACAAGGGGCAGTTTTCAAATCAGCTTTGGTTGACGTAGGAACACTTTGAATCATGCGATTGAAAAAGTTTATCCCCATCTTAAGGGAAATTTGTGGGCAGTTGGAATTTATGTAAATTGCTGACTGGTTTGCTAGATGAAGGTAATTCTTTTGTTTTTGCAGCATACCAGAGGCCTATTGAAGAAGTTTGCAGGGTTTTCTAGCTGCGGGGAATACTATTTTTGCGTATTTGTTGCTTCCTTATGGATCGACTGAATGAACTTTAAGCCTGTTATTGTGGAAGGATTTGTGCGGTTCATTTGTTGCAATTGATTATACCAACGGACGGTCACGATGTGGGCTGTGGCACTCAGCAATTGCCAACTAGACATATATGGCTTTGTTTGTTTGGGCGTAAAATGTTTTAACTATTTTCTGGTATTTGGTTGTGTAAAAAATGAGGTGTAAAATATTTTTCATTAATTGGATGAAAATGACTTTACCCTTGAATTTTCCGTTAGTTGTTTTTCAAAATGAACCCGATGCCTTCTACTGCAATTTTCATCACTCAGTTTCCTTGATTGTTAGTCGTGACCCATATTCAATTCCAATATTTTTAGATCTCTCCATCGTTTAAGCCCCTCTTTATCTTTACACTATTTTGTCGATTTCTGAAAAATATTTTCAAGTGCCAACCAAACACCGGAAATTAAAATTTTGAAGTTTGTTTTCTGAAAAAACATTTTATATGGAAAACATTTTACATTGAAACAAACGGAGCCTATATAAATGAAGGGTGAATTTGAAAAACAAAATGATAAGTGAAAATTGAAAATTGAAAACAAAGGTCAGAAAATAACTACAGTACTAAAATTTTGCAAACCTTATATATGTCAGAATAAAAGTTTTTTAAACTGTTACATTTGGATAGATTACTCATGGAATCCTAGCTCAACTTAAATTCTCCAGGAGTTTTATCTCCTCACCTTTTCAAATTCTTCTTTTCTACCAATTAACCCTATTCCCTCTCTGATTTCTCCACCCTCCTCCCTCACTTTCCAATAGCTTCCTCCTCACCAATTGTTTTTTCCTCCCTATACCTCCACGGCTCCACTCTAGTCATTCCAAGATGGGTGAAGAAGCACCACCTCCCAGAATAATCACTTCGTGCCTTTCGAATATCAATGCTTTCTTTCGCGTTTCCAACCCGAAAATATTTCACCTCTTCATCATAAGCAGCACTGCCACTTTCTTGTTGGGCACCGCAATGATAATCGAGTGGTTCTACCACGGCCAATACCATCCGGGCTACCGTTGGATCGTATACTTCGCTCCATCAATCATAGTTTTCCCCATCATTATGCTGATCATTTGTCTCGTATCTGCACAAATTCTCGTAAAGAAGGGTGAAGATAAGCACAGTTCGCCGGTCGTTGATCGATCAAATTTGAGGCAATCATCATCATCATCAGAAACTAAAAAAACAAAGCGTTTGAAAATACAGGATGGGGAAGTTCTTTTTGAATGGGTTGACACATCAACTGATGAAGAAGCATTAATAGTGCAAGTTGGAGAACAAGGGTACTGCATGGGTAGTAGGTACACCAATTTGGATTTAAGAAGATCTCGTTCTTGTCAATTTTCCACTAGTGTTGGCCCAAATAAGAAGAGCAAAATGAAGCGATGGATGAGCTTTTGATACTATAATGGAGGGAATGTAGATACATGGGCAATAAACTTCTAGTCTTATATGTTTTTGTGTAATCAATCTAGTGTCTATATTTTTACTTTCTTGATCATATTCCTCTTTCTGGTCACTACCGTTTGAATGGGCATACTTGTGCCTGCCATGTTTTCAAATTTCAAGTCTCGTGATTCAATCAAAATCTTTTATTTTGTTGGGTAGATAACTTATTGGAGGTTCATTAGATATCCACAAGTATTCGATTACGGCATTCAATAAACGGGTGGTGAATGGAAATTATGAAGGTTGGTTAAGAAGTACTAATAATCTTTTTAAATCATCGATCTTGTGCAAATAAAAAGGGAATGACAATCAATGAAAACACTCAAGCACCCATTGCAAGAAAGTAGTGAGTCCTCAACGAAGAAACACGGCTTTGGTATTCACATTTTTACAAATATACTTCAAAACTTATTCTTAATGTTTCAAAATTATATGTAGTTCAATTCTCAACACACACTTAAAAATAAATTTAAGATATGTTTACCACACAATGGAGTGGCAAAATTGTTTTCCCATGGTGTTAATTATACTTAAACTATAAGGCTTAAACTAATGAAAGAAGAGTAGGGGTTTTTTTTCCTGTGAGAGGCAAGATTAGAATTATGTTATTAGTTTTATAGGGGTAATTACTTATTATGCTTGCTAAGAACATAGACGTCAGGATGGCCGAGTGGTCTAAGGCGCCAGACTCAAGTTCTGGTCTTCGTGAGAGGGCGTGGGTTCAAATCCCACTTCTGACATTTTCCCCTTTTTTTTAAATTTTTTTCCCACTCTAGATCCTTATTCTTTTGCAACACAATATGGTCAAGCTGTTCTTTTCATGCAAAAAGAAACCTTATACCCCGTTCATTTTGAGATTTTGGATTTGAATTTATAAGTAATAAGTGTAGAGAGAAATACAGTAATGATTGAAAATATGAATAATGATTGAGAGAAATAGAGAGAAAAATAAAAGTAATGACTGAAAAAAAATAAAATAATGATTAGAATTTAAAATCCAAAATTCTAAACGAATTGGGTCGTTCTACCACCGTACTTCAAAATTTTAAACATCCAACCAAATTCACTTTGGAAATGACTCACAAAACTAACAATATTGAATCTCCACATACAACCTGTTTTCTCAACTCTTGTGTACTTTTAATTCAAAGTATGTAAAATAATTTTCTTAGTAATTTCCTTTTATTCTTAGGTAGTGATAATGCTAAAACTGTTTTTGTTAGTGTTAAAATTTCAATGCATAAAAGTCTTGTATATTGCATATGGTACAAGCCTTTTGTGCACTAAAATTTTGTCACCAATAAAAACAATTTTGACATTATTATTTTCTTTATTCTTTAATAATTCCCTGTGAAAGATGGGATCTCGAAAAAGAGAACAACAAATCAAAAAGGGTATGAAAAGCTTAAAAAATTGGGTATTGATTTTGTACTCTCTTTTTTTATCGGCACCCTTTTATTTTATTTAATTTGAATTATTATTACCCTTTTATTAGTTCACTTTCTCGCACATCATGATATAATAGTAGTAAATTCGCATCAACAAAAAAAAGGAGAAATTTGAATGTTACTGAGTAAAAAGGGAGATTGCAAAAATAAATATCCTAAAAACTTGTGTTAAATTTACCACATAGGAACAAAGGCAATTGTTTTTGTTTGAGTGGGCTTTAGACGAAGCCCTAATTATCTTACAAATACTACAATTCGGCCTGATCTTTGGGTCCAACAAAGCCCACTCCACGCTTCGTCAGGCTAAACGACGCCGAATCGTCGATCGAGTCCCTCGTCTTCTTCTACAACTGATAGTATAGTAGTAGGAACAACAAACCCTACGAAAACTTCTCTCAGCGTAACCGCACAAAGAGATGCCTTTGGGTCACTAGAGACTAGAGGTCCGATCCGAATGGACTCGGACGGTGCACCGGTGGAGCTCGACGTCGAAGAACCAAAAGTACCGGAAGATGCGCCACCGTCGGACGGCGGCGGCCGAATTGCTGAGAAAACACCAGAGGAGCTGATAGCCAAAGCCATAGCCCCCGTGAAGAGAGAGTTTCTCCGTCCTCCGCCTATCAGACCTTGCAGTAACGAAACGAACGACGCGGCTTCTGGTACCAAGTCTGCTCCTTCTTCAAGCCTTCTGAAGGAGAAGAAATCTAAACGTCAACTCAAAAGAGAGCGCCTTCAGGTCCTCTATCTCTATCTCATTAACATACTTATGTACTTGTATGTGTATTTGTGTGGGTGTAAGTAATATATCTATCTCTGTAGGGAGGAAAATGGTTCATTTTGCTTGTAGGCTTCATTAGAATCAACTAATTAGGCGCTGTTTGGATTGGTTAAATTCATGGATCGATTCATTGTAGTAGGCGTAATCTGCTTAAAGCTGTATATTGCTCTTTCTCTATGCAGGACCGTCGTTCATTAGAGGGCTTCTTGTTGTCTATTATGTTGAATTACTGTAATTATCCTGGATTCGTAAGCAAACAGGACTCTGAAACGCCATCTCCATCCCTTTACTCACGTGTTTACCTTATTTGAAATTTTGAATAGAATTCGCCTTAAACCTTCATTTGATACGAAATTCTCCAATGTGCAAGCTGAAATTTATGCACAAACTTGAATAAAAGATGGTGAATTTGGAAGCCGCGAAGGTTCCAAAAATTGAGCAAAGAAAGAGTTTCTCTTGGTTTGAGTAAAACTCGTGAGTGAAGGAATTCAGTGGGATTTGTATGTGTTTATTTAAACTGAAATATAAGTATGACTGTACGAGTCAAGACTTAAGGGCAGGAGATGCCCTAATTTCATATCATTCCTTTATAAAGCGGATGCGGTGGTGTTTCCAGTGGGTTCCTTGTTCCATTTTGAAATTCAGATCGGAAGTCATTTCATGCCCCTCAAGCATGCATGTCTTGTTCTCTGATTGTTCGTAAACCATTTTTATGAATGTAATTATACAAAATACTCTGAAATATCACAGGAAAAGAAATCTGCGCTACATCTATGTCCAGAGGTAGCAAGAAGTGGGGATGCTAGCTCATGTCGTTACAATGAGAAGTGCCGTTTCAGCCATGATGTAGAAGCATTTAAGGCTCAGGTAGAAATAGGACAACTCCGTAAGGACCATTTTATCACTTCTGAATGATCCTTTTGTCTTATCAAAAGAAAAGAATGATCCTTTTGTGCTTTTTATGTAATTGAACTCTAACGGTCACCTGATGTTATTAAATGCAGAAACCAGATGATCTAGAGGGAGTGTGTCCTTTCATGATTGCTGAAGTTCCATGTCCTTATGGTTTGGCATGTAGGTTTTCAGGTACTCATAAAGATGGCTTCTCTGCTGATTTGAATGGTCGGAAGGAAAACCCTGAAATGAATGGGTTGAAAAAAGATGTGCAGCATCTTCTTTGGAAAAACAAAATGAGGTTCCCAAAGGCAGACGCTCAACTAAAACTTCTTGGCCTTATGGTATGAGCAGGCAGCTATGGACACTTGTTCTGATTTTATTCTTTTACTGTCTTCCCTTTCCTTCCCTTTGGTGATTTGGTAGTGGTTATTCAGTCATTCAATTGTTTTGTTTCATGGCGTTTCCCAGGAAAACCAGTCCGGATTATGTGAATACACAGCATAACCAAAGAATTTCCTATGTCTAATGACTCTAATTGAATAATCTACGAGATGGAAATAGAATCAAATAATCTACTGGTAGATGCTTCCTCACTGCAGTTTCCATTTCAGATAACTAAATATTCTACATTTAACCGCAGGGAAAGATCAATTCAAAAAGCAAAACGACCTCAGATAAAGAGGAAGGTGAAAAAGCTACTTCAAATGGGTCATCCGTTAATGATAAGAATGGTTCTGATGTAGTGGCATGCAACTCGAATAATCAAACTGATGACAATCCGCAACTACCCAAGGAAGAGGATTACGCTGCTCCGACATTTGCATCTGATGAGCTTAGTAGACCAATGAAGAAAGTGAAATCTTGTGCAGATGAAGATTATTGTCCTGAGGAATTAGACAATGGTTGGTTTATTTTCTATGGAACATATTATTGTGTGCATCTAATATCATCCAAGATACTTGCAACTTACCAGGTTGATACTGATCAGGTCACATTGTGCTGGAGAAAGATCTTGAGAAAAGCTGTTCTCAAACAGAATCAGGAACTACGACTGAGTGTATTTCGACAGAAACCGATGGAAGCCTAAAGTCACACCCCCGAGAGAAGAAGCTTATTGATTTCAGAGAAAAGCTCTATCTTGCACCCCTGACCACAGTTGGGAATCTTCCTTTCCGTAGGGTTTGCAAGGTTTTAGGAGTTGATGTGACATGCGGTGAGATGGCAATGTGCACAAATCTTTTGCAGGTTCGTAATCTGTTGGACCGATAAAGTTTTGGGTCAATATGAGGAATATCTTCACATTTGATGCCAAACTCTTTGGTTTCAATGTTTTAATACTCCCTTCATCCCCAAAAGATTGTCTAGTCCACAAAATGTGAATATAATAAAAATTCATTTTCATGAAGAAAAATTCAAACTTTTTCTCATAAATATTAAAAGAACTCGTTGATATTTAGTTACTAGCGGCAAAAGGCTTTGAATTTTCCTAAAAAGGTGTATCATTTTTAAGTCATCGTTTTGTATACTATGAAGTGGACAAGTCATGTTCTTATTTATTTGCACACATCTTTTTTACAGATTGCTAGGACTGTCTCTTGTGTTTAATTTATGTTTTTCTTTCTGGCTAGTAGTGACTTCTGTCCTTTCTAGACCTTATTCATCTCTCAATGCAAGGTTTTTCTTGTCTGTCTCTTTTTGGGTCCACATAGTAAAAGGGACATAAGTTTGTCTGTGTATATATAAAGATCTTGTGGCCGACTTTTGTTTTTTTCCTTCCTTTGTAAAATCCATATTGTCAGGGATAGGATAAGATTTTGCAAGTATTCTGCCCCCAATCTTGAATGGTAATAAATCCTATTCTAATGCTGATAAGATACTTTGTTGAATTTGGAGGGCCATGGGATTTGGTCTGTTTTGGAATAGTCTGTCCTTCTCCCGCGTTTGGGGTGCAGTTTATTGTGTAGAATTCTATCCCCAACAATCATCTTTATGCAGATATGGGGGCCTATTACAATCCAACGGGGGATATGTGGCATATTGCATTCTTCTTTGCCCTTGTCAAAGTGTCTGCTGTAGTGTTCCTTTCCATCTACCATGCAATACTTTGTGAGCCCATGTGTCATAGACTCATAGTTTAACTCATTTCTGATGCATGTACAGGGTCAAGCTTCAGAATGGGCACTGTTGAGACGTCATTCCTCTGAGGATTTATTTGGGGTTCAAATATGTGGGGCATATCCTGACACAGTCACACGAACTGTTGAACTTATAGACCAGGAATGTACAGTGGACTTCATTGATATCAACATGGGGTGCCCGATTGATATTGTTGTCAATAAGGGTGCTGGATCAGCACTTCTCATGAAACCAATGAGGATGAAAAGCATTGTACAAGCAACTTCTGCCACAGTTGACAGACCTATCACTATCAAGGTACCAAATACCATTGTTATAGATGATGCCCATATAAACGTGTTGCCATTTTTAATCCTTGGATTATTTATTGTTTGTGACTTAAATTTCTACTGTCCTTACCAAAAAAATAAAAAAAAAGTTCTAATGTCCTTTCCTCATTGAGCTTGTCTAAGATGTTTGTGGTTACTGTAGGTACGAACAGCTTATTTTGAGGGGAAAAACCGCATTGATTCATTAATTGAAGATATTGGACAATGGGGAGCCAATGCTGTAACAATACATGGGCGATCACGCCAGCAACGCTATAGTAAGCTTGCTGATTGGGAATACATCTACCAGTGTGCAAGAAAGGCTCCCAATGCTTTGCAAGTCCTGGGAAACGGTGATGTCTTTTCATATTTAGACTGGAATAAGCACAAGTTTGACTGCCCAGAGCTTTCTACATGCATGGTTGCTCGAGGAGCGTTAGTTAAGGTTCCGTTTGTAGCTTTGACTTCCATTGATTCTTTCATTCTATTTTGTTGAGTATATATCTGACTAATGTATTTTTGTCATTTGGAACTCTGCTATTTGAGACTGGCTAATGAATTCAGTTTATCTTCTTTTCTTTGCAGCCTTGGATATTTACTGAAATCAAAGAACAGAGGCACTGGGACATCAGTTCTGGAGAACGGTTAAGTATTTTGAAGGATTATGCTCGCTTTGGGCTAGAACATTGGGGTTCTGATGCTAAAGGTATGTGATATGCGGTTGGTGTGGTCATACAGTTGAGTTACGATCCTTTCCATTTGTTTTCGGATAATGCTTATTGCTTAGTGCTGTCTCCGCTTCTAGAGAAATAAAATGTGAATGACCCATCTACCATGTTTTACAGCCTATAAGTGCACATATTTTAGTTATTTGGTGGCATCACTAGATTTGGAAGTTTACGTGATGCCTGGGCACTTGAGCACCTGGGGTTCATGTAAGAAGCCCATAGTCTGATGGCTTATACTGAAAGTTTAAAACAAGTATTTAGAGTCAGTAATGTGTTTTGTCAAGCATTCGTATAAAACTTGTCATCACACGCCAAGTCTACTAAGCCTGTGTTTACTGCCTGGGACAGCCCTGTCTAAGGTGTTAATCTGTTGTGTGTTTTTTTTTTTGAATGGCTAATCTGTTGCATGTTTAACCACCTGGTACATGTAAGGATTACTTTCGTCTTCCTAATTTTTGAGAGACAGCCGAAGATGTGATAGTTATTTTGCATACAACCCTAAATAAATTTGAGGTGATGCTGCCTCTTCATAATGCATTTTTGCTGAAAATCCATGAATCAATGTGAGGCTTTCCTGCCTCTTCATTATGCCTGTAATATCACTTGTTCTTGTGTCAAATCCTTGTCCTGATTAGCCACATTTTTCTCTGGCTTTCGCTATTCCTGCATCTGCAAGTTCTGCTGCAGAATTTTCTAATGGTCCTTCAGCGAACTGCAATGACTCAGTAAGGGGTAGTCAAGTTCTGCTACATTATTTGCACAAGATCACGGTCAACCTCATTGGCAACATCAGAAATCCTTGTTTTTCCATGTTTAAGGTGGTTTGAATCAGCTACAGGTAGTTTCATTGAAGGGTGGCGTTAATGCCACGACTGTGAACAACATTCTGACGCTTTTGC
>BPLS01000612.1:413283-426403 GCA_019656275.1 Rhododendron kiyosumense
CCTTTTTTTCCCCTCCAGTTTTCGTAATTGAAAAGTGGTTCCAATTAGGAATAATTTCCTCTCGCTTATGTTCATACCTGCACGTCTGTAGATTTTTCGTCCGGTTCTTTTGGTGCGTTACATTATGCAGGGATACGTGTGTAGTCCCTAGTGGTCAATCGTAATTTGTTGAATGCTGTTAGACGTTTCATTTGGGTCATGGTTTGGTTTGAATCAAACTTGCTTGCTAACTTGTTAATCAGGTAGAGTTTGTATGCGATTTTTCCATGGAAATGTGTATATTATAGTGGTAACTTGATTCAATTACTGTTTGAATTCTACGGTTCTAGTATACGTGATCCCATATGTTGAGAGAGTTAAGAATCTTCATAATTTAATGTATGGGGACATGACTAGTACAAGTGCGAACTGACGAGAATAGATCGAGTAAATTGGATTAACCTTAAGCAATTGAAGATGGTTAGATCATTTGCTACTCTGAATTATACATATTGCATGAAAAAACTAGCGGTTCAATGTAGAACAAGGACTGGCCAAGCTGCATAATTCGTACTTGTCGTAGTAGTAGTAGGCTACTGGTCTTAGATTTGCTCCTAAGATGAGAATCTAGTCAACTATTTAGCACGTGTATTTCTCTCTTTTTCTCGCTACCCCAAAGTCCTTTTTTTGGATATATGTGTAAACCATTGTTCTGTTGCCAAACTGCCCTTAATTTGTTGGAGACTTGGAGTTGTTTGCATTTATGATTTGAGTAGTTTTTGTGCTAAATCATTTGTGATCTGACGATGTCTAGAAAGACAAAGCATACACCGAATTGGGTTATTAGTTTCTTGGATCCCTTCAAGTAATAAAATGTATTTATTCTGTTTTGAGAGAATCAATAGGAAGGATTGTTTGGTTGGCCTATCACAAATTAATGTTAACTTCCTGCGATGTGGGATGCTCGGAGCTACTGCATAAGCATTTCATGAAAAGTTTACCCATCGCAAGCTGTAGTGGTTATTTTCTGCTAATTCAGGAAAATTGAGCATGAGATGTCAAGCTTTAGGATTGCTCAAAAGAAGGTTGTGTTTAACATTACTTCAGGACCGTGTTGGATGCTGGAGTGAGAAGTTCATTTTGCATTGGCTTTTTCATACCAATTTGACAGAAGATTGTTTTCCTCTTGTTGTTTAATCCGATGGTTTGACATAATTGAGAAAGGAATCCTTACTCTTTGTGTCGTTTTTTTTCTTCTCATAACCCTTTGATAGAACTACACTACACTTCAAATCTTTTTCTTGGTAAAAAGGGTAGGATGGGGCGGCTGTAAAATGAACCTTTAATCTTTATGGGTGTGACCAAAGAAGCCGTACCTACCGAGGTGCTTGAGAAGATAATGTTTTGTCATTTTGCCTCCTGTCACGGTGCATATGAGTCATTGGCGCCTTTTGCATGGAACACCACTATTTTTCACGCACGCGTAAATCCAATGCCAATGGTACTTGCCTACTTCGTGGCTTGTGCTTAGTTGTGCTCTTATTCACCCTTTGCTTTGGTTTTGCGAGTAATGATGTGCTGGTTCAGACTTCCATCCCCCTGCCCCCCTAAAAGAAGTCACTTAGGAATAGTATCTTTTGTGTAATTGTCTACAAAAAGGAATGCCACACCTGCATATAAGAAAGGAACAGACCTAACTCTCCACCAAAACTGGGGAGAAGACAAAAAGGCCACTTTACTCACAGTGGGGGATCGGCACAATCTACAAAAGTATCAAGATTTAAGACTAGGATTCACGGACCGACCCAAAATACAATGTAGTAAACATTCTAGTTGCTTGTTTCCTCCTCTTTGACAGTGTTATTTTGGATATCCTGATATCTGAATGCATTCTAGTTGTAAGCAGTATATGCCTTGTTGCCTTGTCAGATAGACAAAATAAATTGTTCCGGAAATGGCCCTCAGGGCATATGGACAACTTCCAATACTTATTGTGGTTTCGTCTTCTTTCTCAGGCAAAGGCTAAATCTCATAAGAAGGCTGAAGCGGTGGCACATCACTAAATGGAGGGGCTTTGTTTTTTGGGTTTCCGATGAAAAAATGATGAAAAAATAATGCATGATGATAGAACCTTACAGTGTTTCATCTCTTCCTAAACTATTTTTGGACCATTGTTCTCGTCAATTTTGAGAATTGATTCACTTATTCCGACCTTAGCGACTGCTATGGCACTTCAGTTCTCGGTTTTTGGTTGAATTAAGTGGGGAAATCAGATATGTATCCACATTCATGAGTTTTTTTTTTTAATCATCTGCACTAACGACATTGCATTGGACTTTTTTAGTTGTGTGATCTGTCAGCAGGCCTTGGTCACTTGTTCCAGTTTTAGTTGAATGGTCGTGCTATTGATTAATGGCTGACCCCTGTTTTTGCAAGTGGATCCAACTACGCCTGCTTGTGGGGTTGGACTAACGTCCAGTCCTTTGCCGTCGGTTGTGGGGTAGTAGATGGCACACAAGCGGTCGTTGAACTCCACATATTATGCTAGGAAAAGATCCATGAAGGCCACAATGGGCTTGGACAGGATCATCCTGTCACACATTTGTAGACTGTATTTCTCCTAGATTCTAAGGGGTTCAATGATGTATTGCTTGGTTCACCATCCTGTAAACACGATTCTAGTCTGGATTCGTGTTTTCGCTCATAATTTGTAGAGGAAGTATGCATTTTTGGAGGGGAGGGATCGATTTCACCATGAATAATTCCAATAGACGGACAAGATTTAAATCAGAGAGGAAAGCCAACAAATTGCTCGAAATTGGATATTGCGCACAATCCAGAATTTTATACATTTTGCAAGTGTGAAAACAAGAAAATAACCAAGAAGTTGCATATGATTCCTGTTCTCCACCACCACAATTCAATATTTCAACGTTTTATGTGTTAGATGAGAGCAGAAATTTGGAGATGATGATTCAAATCATGCTTGTAACCTGCAAAAAAAGATTACTGGTATAGTTTTTGGTTTGAACTTGCCGAGGGTGGCACGTGAAAACCCGCCCCTCAATAGCCCCGCCATTGTCAGGGGTGTGAAACATTTTGCATGATTGATGTAGAGCGAATTGGAAAAAGGGTTGAGATCTTCATCGGTCCTTACGACCATTATGTTTTTTGTGATCAGCCGAAATTTCTGTTAAGAATGCAAAGTCTCATTCTTTTTCCATGCCTCTGTCGAGACTTTGCATTCTTTACAGAAACATTGCCAATGCGTGGGTTTGTTACACAAGTAGATAGAAGATCTCATTTCCAGGAGAAAAAAATCGGAGACTTGACTCGGTCAAGTAGATAGATAGAAGATGTTCTTATCGGTTTGTTCATGCCATTTATCCTTCCACTGTTTTGATCGATCCATCTGAAACCAATGACTTCCCACGCAAGCATTAGCCAAGCCTCCATTTTATAACCAAAACCTCCAAGGTTGTCGAAGACTACTCTCATTCTCTCTCTATCTTCTTCTACCTCGCACTGTTCAATTCCAAGAAAATACTCCAGATGTGGCCTCTTACCGAATTTCTTGCTTTGGTAACTCCTCACCCCGCTCTCTCTCTCTCTCGATCGATATTAGATGTGTGTATATGTACTTGAACATACATACGAATGCAAGAGTATATGTTGTGATTCAGGCAATTTATGATGTATGTTTCTGTTATTTGCTTTGGATTTAGTTGACTGCTACTTCCGCCATTGGTGTTGGATCCCTTTTTGCAGTCATCAAACTTGCTTCCTATGCTGATCGACAGGTACCCCGTTTTTCCAGTTTTGGAAATTTTAAATTGTTCCCGTTTAGGAACGATTTTCTCTCCCATTAAGCTTTTATTTCTTGATGTACATCTGAACTCGCTTATGTTCATCTGCTTCTTTTGGTGCGTCTTACATTATGTAGGGATATATGTGTACCGTTCATAGTGGTCAATCATATTTTTGTTGAACACGGATTTTGTCTGAGTTACTATTTGAAGAATACGTGATCTCGCATAGGTTGCGAGTCAAGAATATTTATACCTTTAAGTTCAGGAACATGACTAGTATTATAAGTGCAAACTGACGAGAAAAATCGCGTGAATTTAATTGGATTAAACTTACTTAAGCAGTTGAAGGCGGTCAGCTCATTTGCTACTCCGTGAATAATCCCCATTGCATGGAAATATGCTGTGTTTGGTTTCGTTTTTGAAAAATAGTAGGGGTAATAAGTGAAGAGAGATAGAAAGAGAAATATTGAAAATAGGGAGAATCTAGAGGGAATATTTTAAAAAATGCTTTTCAAATCCTAAAGCAAACGCAGCTGGTTCCAACTTCCGTGTAGAACAATGCATATGATTGGCCACTCTTTGTAAAAATCCTTCAATAGAACTACATATTACTTGAAATTGAAATCTTCTGCTAGATAAAAAAAGATAGGATGGGGCGACCGCAAAATGGAACCCTTTAATCCTTCAATAGAACTACACCACGATTTTTCATGCACCCGGTAAATCCAATTCCGATGGTACACTTGAATAACTTCTCTCTCTTTAGATGTTGGCAATATGAAAAGTAGACCTCTAAGGTCACCAAGCGAATAATCCCTGGAAAGTCGCGCACAACAAAAGGGAAGGAAGTCCCGATCACAGTGATTCTTATGAAATATGGAACTCATCTGGATAGAATCAATTACCTTCCACTTTTCCCTCTAGATCACCGAGAGTTGCCGAGACTCGATGGAAGGAATACCTCCTGTCCCTAGCGAGGATGAAAAGACATGACATGATAGGAATGAAAGGACAGGATGGTAAGCAGGAGCATTTTGCCTACTTCGTGGCTCGTGCTTCGTATAGTGTTCTTGTTCACCCTTTGTCTTGGTTCTGGGAATGATAACAATGTTGTGCTGGTTCACCGACTCACATCCCCCCGCCCCGCCACAAAAGAAGTCACCAAGGAATAGAATCTATAAGTGTAATCGTCTAAAAATGGATGCCACCGGACACAATGAAGGAACAGACTTAGCATTCACCAAAACCAGGGAGGAAGACAAAAAAGGCCACTCTACTCAGAGAGGGGGATTTCCGCAAAATCTACGACAGCATCAAGATTCAAGACTAGGATTCACTGACCAACCCGCAAATACAATGTAGTAAACATTCTTGTTGCTTCGTTTTCTCTTCTTTGACAGTGTTATTGGTGATCTCCTGATTTCTGAATGCATTCTAGTACTATAAAGCAGTATATGTCTTATCAGAAAGCCAAAAAAAAAAAATTGTTCCAGAAATGGCCCTCAGGGCAAATGGGCAACGTCCAATACTTATTGTGGTTTCGTCTTCTCTCTCAGATGTTGGCTAATCGTCTTAAGGAGGTTGAAATGAGAGAGGCGTTGCAAAAGAGATTTAGGAGATGGAAATGAGAAGGGCGTGGCAAAAGAGAGCGATTTTGACTCGCGAATAATCAGCAAGTGAAGGACCGATCCTCCACATCACTAAAGGGAGTGGCTCTGTTTTTTTTTGGTTTCAGATGGAAAAATAATGCATTATGCATGATGATAGAACTTACAGTGTTCCATCTCCGCCTAAACTATTTTTGGACCATTGTTCTTGTCAATTTTGATAATTGATTCACTTATTCCGACCTTAGCTGCTGCTATGGCTCTTCAGTTCTCGGTTTTTAGGTGCAAGATCTGACAGCATGCCGTCGTTACTTGTTCTGCTTTTAGTTGAATGATGGTAGGACTCTTTGTTAATGGCTATCTCCTGTGTTCGCAAGTGGATCCTCCATGGATCCAGCTCCCCCTTCTTGTGGGATTGGACAGGACGGTCCAGCCCTTCGCCGTCACTTCTGGCTGGGACCAAAAAATGGCACACAAGCGATCGTAGAACCCCAAACCCCACGGACTGGGGGAGAAAGAATCCAGGATGGAAGGGCCCATAATGGGCTTGGACAGGATCGTCCAGTCGCACACTTATCGACTGAATTTCTCATAGATTCTATTGGGGTTCAACGATGTCTAGCTAGATGGCGAAAGGGTGTGGGTTAGTCCCCTTTCTCACACACGGTAATAGTCCTGTGAACCAGATGTTGTGTGCCTACTCTAGCTCTTTGGTGGGTTGTGGTGACACTTACTTTTTCTGACATTAGTTATGACTCAAACTAGACATTTCACCATGGGTGGTAATCCCTATGGTCACGCTCAAGGGGTCACTACGCTGGTTGGCCCTTCAATCATTTTTCTTAGGGAAAAAATGAAAATTCATCCAGTAAACATGGTTTTAGTTTGGATTCGTGGTCTCGCTTATAATTTTAAGTGGAACCGTAAATATTTGGAGGGGAACGATCAATTTAACTATTTAAGTGCGAATAGGCGAACAAAATTTGAATCAGGAAAGCCAACACATTGCTCGAAATTGGATATTGCACACTCAATTCAGAATTTTATACAATTTCTAAGTGAAAAGAAGGAAATAACCAGTAAGTTGCATAGGATTCCCGTTCTCCTTGAGAAATGCCATCCAAGATTAAACTTTTCTGTGTCAGATGAGAGCAGAAATTCGATTCGGAGAAGAGACAACCCAATGTGCCACTCGATCTATTACTACTTACAACAACTTCTACGAATCCAAAATTAAAAAGAAAATCTGTAATGAAGAAATTAACACTCTCAATAGTTGCATCAAGAAATATCGATCGATCGATCGTTTGTCTTCGAGATCGAGCATGTTAGTTAGTTTAATTTACTGCCTATTTCTGACTGTTTTATTAAGCGAGCTCCCTTATAAGTAGTAATTCTTTTCTGGCTGGGCTTTATAACATAGTATCAAGATTCAAGAATATCAACACGGATTGGGAGAAAGAATCCATGAAGGAAGGGCCCACAATGGGCTTGGACAGGATCGTCTAGTCGCACATTTATCGACTCTATTTCTCATATATTCTATTGGGGTTCAATGATGTATAGCCAGATGGCGAAAGGATGTGGGTTAGTCCCCTCCCTCACACACGGTCGTGGGTTCGAATCCCGCTTGTGGGCAGTAGTCCCAAAGGGTGTGGATTAGACTCTGTTCCGCTTTCTTTAAAAACATTCTTTTTAAAAACGAAGGTAATTTCAAACTCAAATATAACGAAAATGAAAAATAATTTTTCAATTTTTTTGCACCGGTTTAAAAGATCTCAATGAGATCTATCAAACAAGATCCATATTGGTAGAAAAATTATTTACGTAAATACATAATTTTTGACCTTGAAATTTACCTTCTTTTTCAAAAAGTAACTTTTTTCAAATGTGAAACAACCTCTTAGTCCCCTCCCTCCCACACGGTCACATGCTCGAATCCCGCTTGTGTATAGAAATCTTGTGAACTAGATGTTGTGTGGGCCCCACTCTAGTTCTTTGATGGTGTTAAGAAATGCGAAAGATGTATTATTGATTGTGTTCAAACCATAACCCTAATACGCCTTTATATAGGCTACAATACGCATAACAAGAGAATACGAATAATAAGGAAACCTAGACTAACTAGGAAACATAAATAATAATCTGCAAAAACTGGAAACGTAATAATAAAGTTTAGAAAATATGGTAATATAATATTTCTTAATATTATATTAAAAGATGGGTTGTGGTGAGAGACTCGCCTTTCAGGACAATAGCTATGACTTGAACCGAACATTCCATAGTGGATGGAAACCCCTATGGTCATGCCCAATGGGAGTTGCTACACCGATCAGCCCTTCCCATCCTTTTTCTTGGCAAAAATGTTTAAAGGTTCCCCATGCAGTAAACATGGTTTTAGTTTGGATTTGTGTTCTCGCTCATAATTTTAAGTGGGAACCGTACATATTTGGAGGGGAACGA
Source organism: Rhododendron kiyosumense (assembly GCA_019656275.1). NCBI lineage: Eukaryota > Viridiplantae > Streptophyta > Magnoliopsida > Ericales > Ericaceae > Rhododendron > Rhododendron kiyosumense. Next base: position 421,142 of record BPLS01000612.1, read on the forward strand.
TCAATTTAAGCGCGAATAGTTTCAATAGGCGAACCAAATTTCGATCAGAGAGGAAAGCCAACACATTGCTCGAAATTGGATATTGCACACTCAATTCAGAATTTTATACAATTTCTAACTGAAAAGAAGGAAATAACCAGTAAGTTACATAGGATTCCCGTTCTCCATGAGAAATGTCATCCAAGATTAAACATTTCTGTGTCAGATGACTCAGATGAGAGCAGACATTTGGAGAAGATACTTCAAATCATGTTTGTAACCTGCATAAACAAGGCACTGTAATACTTAACAGATTGATTTTGCCCCGAAACAAGTATTATATAGTACCTGCGAAGTGACAACTGAAAACCACCAAATTAGATAAGTAATTCGTTGGAGAAATACCAAATCTTTTTAGACATTATTACTTCCCTTGCGAAAATGAAAGGCAACCCAGGCCACACCCATAATTGGTCAGAAAATTCCTGCATTTTATATTCCTATGGACCATTACAATAGCTATGGTTTAGAATGAAGTATAACTCCACATTTGAAACAATTCCACTTCTTTAAATATCCAAATTATTCCACAAAGTATCAGATTGGTACATCATGTAGCGCTGAAATATGTGAACTGATCAAGGATGCAGCTGAAGATAAGGTACAGATTTAGTTTCAGAACCCTGAGAGATAAAGGTTGCTTAAGCAAAGATTTTGATGTCTGGGCCAAATATTGACAATACCAGGAAATTGTTGAATAAGCAAATAGATACTCCAAACTTGATGGGATGAAAATCGCCACATAATTCATAACTAAGTTCTCTAAGAAAGAAAAGAAAAGCAAAATGGCAACACCTATCTATGAGACTGAGGGAAAAACAAACCTGTGAAGAAGTGAGAAACATTTTGCCAACATGGGCAGAAGCTAATGCTGAGCAAATAAGGGAGCAACTATTTTACATAAATGATGCCTTCATCGTCAGGGTCATCATCATCCCAATCACTGTCATCATCAGGTAGATCAGAATCGTATTGGTCATCGTCCTGACCTCCTTTTGCATTCATCCTCTCCTTTTTCAACTTATCGAGAATATCAATCACCTGATAGGGTCAAAAATCAACATATCAGCGTCGGCTAAGAATGCAGAGTGCACGCACAGTTAAACTTCAAGTTTTATGCCCACTAGAGAATACAAAGGGGAAAAAATACGCACCCAGGGAAAAACAACATAAGCAAAGAATAAACAACAGGGAGGCAAGAACACATTCATTGTCAGACAGTCAAACTTGGTTCATGAAAAATTGTTCCAGATTGGGATCACTCTTTCTTTCGATCATGAGTCTGTTAGTTCTAATCCCTTTACTGGTTGTTTAGGGCAACTCCAAGCGTCAGTTTAACTTTCTAAGCAAAGAACAAAAGGTGTGCATGCAGAGAACTGAGAAGTATCCCTGTTGAATTTTCAATTGAGGGACAATATTTGTCACATAGTTAACACTGACTTTTAACAACAAATACGACATTCAAAGCAAAAACTTTTACCACTATAATGAAAAAGAGAATAGAAAGGGAGTTTTCCAACCATCAGAGCATACCCAGTAAAACATGAGTAAAAAGATGATCTTTTGACACACAAGGGGCACATGAGCTGAACATCGCGGAAACCCAAAGTTATCAGCACTTCATCATTTGTGATATTCCACTCCACTCATTAGTTGAAATTGTACAGATGGAGACCAAGTCCATTTACACGGATAAGTAATTAGAACTTGTATTCCTACAACTCCATATTCATAATCAAACCCCTTGAGGGTGTGGAATTAAAATCAATCAGTTGGCATCACATGGCTAGAGAGCATTGTTGAGTGCAAAATTTAGTAAATTACTCATCCATATAACAAACCCCTGAATTTGCTGGAAGCATGTGAACAAGCATCTTGCCTCTTTCTTATGCTACGAGATAAATTGGACATGGTAAGACCACAGGGATCCTATGCATTTTTAGGGCAAATGAGAGAAAAAGGCTCTGGATTGTTTTTCTAACATCAAAAGAGACACAGAGATCAGGAACCATGTAAAGGAAAAACCAGATGACAAGTGTTACCCTGCTTCCTCGCTCTATAGAGTCGTCTTCTATAAAGCGTATCTCAGGAGTCAGCCGCAACTTCATACGCTTCGCTAATGCGCTGCGAACATACTTAACCTTTGATTTTAACCCAGATATGGCGACCTTCTTACCTCTTTCATCCCCAAAGACAGATACATACACTTTAACCACCTATTAAAATGAAGAAAACAGTGTCTTAGTAACAGAAAACCATTTATCCTCACATCATATGATATCATCCCAAGTGAAACACCATTATGTGAGACACCATATGATCGTAAACATTGAAGAAAAGAACCCTGTCAGGGAAGAGATCAAATCTCCTGCTAGTGTTAAGAGTTGCACACATGTTGCTGAGCAGAAAAAAAAAGGAGAGTTGCACACATGTTGGTTGTCATAACCATGACTCTTTGACACCTCAAACCAGAGAAAAGGAATGGGATTAAATCTAATCCATCACATACAACTGTCCAGTTTGATAACAAGTATCAATTTTGTGAGAAGGAAATTCAAAAATAAATAGCTATAGCATCCCAAAGTGGATATTTTTCCCTGTAAGGTTTTCTGAGTGTCAACTGTCAGATTCAAAGTTATTTAATTTTAGGGTAGTGATTTTCACTCTCCTTTTTGTTAACCACACTCCCTTTTTGTCTTCTTGTGATGTGAATTTACAATATTGTCCTCCCATGTATGAAAGAGAATACAAATGAAAGGTTAATTTTGTAAATTCACATCACAAGAGGACAAAAATGGAGTGTGGTTATAAAAAAAAAAAAGGAAGTGTGAAAATCAATGACCTATTTTAACCTTCTGCAGGTGTTAATTGTTTGCATGGAAAAACTTACCATTCATTTCAAGATGTGCAGCGTTCGAGAAAGGTCTACATCAAGACTGCCTGGTCATGTAACTCACTGCAATTCGTTAAGGTAAAATTGCCAATTAGCATCCACAATAACAATTTGCGGACAATCTTTTAATTCTTCACTATCCTATACCCAGCCTTCCTTATTGTCAACAATGCTCTTTTAGAGTTCCATAAAGTCTGCAACCTCGTGGGATTTCAGCTTGGATCTATACCTGTCAAGTACTTGGGGCTGCCTCTCAATTCTACAAAACCTACTGCTGATGACTGCGAAGGCCTTCTTGACAACATTTTATAAAAGGGGCTGGGACAACAAATCTCTATCTTATGCTGATAGGCTTCTATTCATTAGGTCCGTATCCAAGTTTTGACTGAACAATGCACTTTGTCTTCAGTTTGCTTGCACATGAAAAGCTGCTCAGATATTTCCTTTCAACTGGGATTGATTTTACAACTCCGCCTGTGCCGTGCTTAGAGTCTTGTCCTTTTTAATAGCCAGTCCCAAGCCCAGATAAAGGAGGAGGGTTGTGTGTTAGGTAGCTAACAACCAACACGTAAAAGCCCCGTTAGATCTCTATGACATGAATCCTAATATTGGAAAGGGGAAATCAGTGTTTTAAATGGCGAAAGGTGCACCGAGGCGCAACGGTCCCTTGGGGCTTTAGCGCAAGGCGCGGTGCACGCTTTATTGACGTGAAGCGCAAAAAAAAAAAAAAAAAAAAATCTTCGCAACGAGGCAAATTTTATTAGAACAAGTTTTCAACACAAACAAATACTAGTACAACTTTCAAATGTCATAAAACATAACATGTCAATGGTTAAACAAAAGTACCAAACACTAAACATATCCATGAAAATTGTGTGAATCAACCTTTTCGCAATACTTCCAACCAGGGTCCTTTTTACTAGAATTTACAGATGTCATCTACAATTAACAAGTACAAATAAATACAACAAACTGAACAAAGACTTTAAGCAGAGCTGGGGAAAAAAAAAAAACAGCAGGTGAGTGTCACTGTGATTGGAAAAAAAAAAGTGGGTCGGTCTGTCGGTGGAAACAGAAAGAAGAGGAAGAAGAAGAAGAAGAAGAAGAAGTGAGCGGCGAGAGGAAGAGGAGGAGGAAGACGATGTTACCTGGAGTCCTAGAGCCTGGAGAGACGACGATCAGAGAGGGAGAAGAAGAAGCGTCCTGGAGTTTTGGTCTAAATTGTTTGAAGAAGAGGCTGCTCGAACTGAAGAATAGGGCTAAGATCGATTTAAAGGTAGAAATTATTCAGTGCATCGCATCTTCTGGCAAGGTGTGAGATTGTTTTTTACTTCAAAACAAAAAGCGCGCACCTTAGCACCTTTGGGTTCCGCGCTATAGCCCACGTTCTCAAAGTGCAATCCTTGCACTGCGCTGCGCCTAGCGCTATAGCGCACGCTTCACGCGCTTTTTAAAACACTGGTAGAAATTACATTAAACTCCCTCCAACTACACCTCGGGAGACTTGGATACTTAACCTCCTTCATCTATTATCGTGTGACACTTAACCACCTCCCGTTAGTGAGCCGTTATGAATTTAAACGGCAGGTCATGTGACCAGCGCATGGCCTTATTAATGACTAGTGATGCCCTAATAAATACGTATATATGTATCATCTTCTACAATGGTACTCTGTCACTCTCTCTCTCCATCTCTATCTCCCAACAGTGCTCTGCATCCCCCCCCTCTCTCTCTCTCTCTCCTGGTGATGGAAGGTAGCATTGGATCTTGCGAAGGGGATCCAAATGTGCTGTGCAACTGAGGCATCAGAGCACCAATGAGGTCTACAAGAGGCGGAATCAACGCAGGGAGAAGGTTTTATGGCTGCCTAAACTACAAGGTATGGATGCGGAATAAACCCATTGATTTGCTTTGTTATTAGAAATACTCTAAAATCACTATATGTGTGGTTGTAGACAAAATTTGGTTGTGGGTTTTACTTCTGGGTCGACCCACCAAATTCTGAGAGCACCCATTTGAACATAGAGAGCACCCAAAATTTGCAGATCCACAATTTGGAGTCGCAGAGAAAGGTTGATGAATTGGGAAGCACCCATTGCAGCATATAGTCGGAAAGCTATTAGATCCAATTCCCCTATTGTAACTTGCCATAGGCATAAGCTAATTCGGTTCCCTAAGTGCATTTCTAGGTCTGACATCATTCTTTGGTGGCTGCAGCATATAGTCGGAAAGCTATTAGATCCAATTCCCCTATTGTAACTTGCCATAGGCATAAGCTAATTCGGTTCCCTAAGTGCATTTCTAGGTCTGACATCATTCTTTGGTGGCT
>BPLS01000612.1:426413-446142 GCA_019656275.1 Rhododendron kiyosumense
ATAAGAGGAAAGCTTAAACTAGGACACACTTAAAAAGCAGGGGGGCCGTGGACTCAGCTATCCCTTCTTTGCCAGGAATGCGATAAATCTCTTTTTCACTTGTTATTTGACTGCCTTCTTTCAAGAATAATTTGGAAACAGATTTATTGTCTCTGTAATGGATACTCTTCGTTAGTTGGAAACCTTGGTGGGAAAACCATTCACAAGTGTATTCTGACGATTCCTTGGGCTGCAAGGGTGTATCACATTTCATGAGAAATCATCGATAGGGTATTCAAGAAAATCCAGAGGTCTGCCACCAATATTGTAAACCGCAGTTTTGGTTTTAAACTAAAGGGAATCAGTTCATTTATATCAAGCACACCACTCCTCAAATGCTGATATGCCAGCATTGGCAGATTCGTTCAAGAATCTATACAGCACATTGGCTTGTAGATTTGATTCTTGCCATTTGCTTTTGGTTCTGCTTCTATCAGCTTTTGTTCTGCTTCTGTTGTCGTCGTTGTTTCGAATTTATGCCTCACTTGACTCTCGTACGATATGATCTTTCAAATGAATTTCTCTTTTACCACATCAACCATCATCATATCCAGAAAAAATACACAAACAAGGCTAAGCAAACCAACAACTTTACGCTCAATATATATATTTTTATAATTTATAATTTGTAAGCTGCTTAGGCTCAAGTTACAGGAAAACAACAATAGAAATACTAGACCTGGGTAACGAGTCGTGTCGAGTCGTGTTCGTGTCGTGTCAGTCGGGTTCGTGTCACAAATCACCCAACCCTAACCCGACCCATTTAGAATTCGTGTTTCTCAAGTCGTGTCATTTTTGTGTTTCGTGTCAGAAATGCTCAACCCTACCCCGTTAACTTCGTATCCTGTTCGTATCGTGTTATCGTGTTTGTTGTCTAACTCTATATAAAATTATAGATATACCATATATTATGTATATATGTTCGTGAAAATGGGTGACACAAATTAGTAACCGTGTTAGTCGTGTCAATTTCGTGTGTCGCGTGTTCAACCCGAACCCAACCCATTTAGAATTCGTGTTCTCGAGTCGTGTCATTTTCGTGTTTCGTGTCAGAAATGTTCAACCCTAACCCGCTAACTTCGTGTCCGGTTCGTGTCGTGTTATCGTGTCTCGTGTCTGTTGCCCAGCTCTAAGAAATACAATGGAGTAACACAAAGTACATAAACTAATTCTACGACTTCGCCCAATTGGCACCTAATAACAATACCAACCACTGCAAGCAGCACTTACGCTTACCCAATTAGCAAGAAAAATCTAGCTTCGAGTATAACCATATGCTGATGAGGAATAGGATAGAACTAGGGCTGTCAACGAATCAAACGAGCCGAAGAGATTCTTCGAGCTTGATTTGAAACAGAAATGAAATTTAAAAATATGTTCAAGCTAGGCTTGTATACAAGACACACTGATGTCAAACGAGCTTTAATCAAGCCAAAAGCACAAATCAATCTCGTAGCTTGAAATTTTCAAACATCCTAAGTCGAAAGCAGCCACACAGTAGCTTGCTTGAGCTTGATTTGAAAGCTTAACTAGCTTTAAAAAATATTCAAGCTACGTCATTTTAACGAGTTCTAAGTTCTAACTCGAGCGGGTAGGTCCGTTCAATGTACAAAATTCTCTAGTGATATCAACGAATTACCTGCAAATCAGAGGAGACTTCGACGTCGCTGATGGTGGTGAGGGAGGAGATATAACGATCCGCGCCAAGCGCCGCCTCAGGGAGGACGGCGGCCTGGACAACCTTATCAGTGAGGAGCATATCGGAGAGCTCCCTCAATATCTGCTTCCCCACCATCTGCACTCTCCTCGGATTCGCCATACACTTCACAACCCTCGCATTTCTGTTCAGCTGCGGCGTAGGAGCGCGCAGAACGACGCCGCATAGGGGATGCGGTTTTCCGGTGAGCGAGCATCTTTGGAGTATACTGGTGGTGGAAGGCGGTGGTGGTAGAGGACTGCGGTAGTGGTGGTGAGGTGTTAACGGTGCGTGATGCAGGTGCGGATGGTGGAGTAGAAGGTGCGGCATCACAGAATCTTTCCTCTATCTTCTTCTTCTTCTTCGCCTATTTTTTTTTTCAAATTAAAGTGCGAAATTTGTTCTGTTAGGTTTCTTCTTGACGAATTTGGGGCTCTTTCTGAGATGGCAGAGAGAGAAGAGGAGAAGATGATGGGATCATTGGGATGGGTGGTTCGGTATGGACTGAGCTCCCGTCCAGTGTGGACTCAGTCCGGTCCGTTCATTTTCGGTCTTTTGTGGGCTTTTTCTGCATCCATAATAATAATCTGAATCGTTAACTTTTTAGAATTTGTTGATGTAATTGATCATGCTAAAAATTATGATGATTAAATATCGTTTGATGGAATTTTTTAAATACACACTTTTTGTTGAAAGGGTTGCAATATTGTGTTGCACACTTTTTTGTTGTACAGAAGATTAATGCATTTTGAAATAATATCAAACGGCATCTAATCGATTTTATTTTTGACGTGGTCAATTTTCTCGGCGATCCCTAAAAGGATAATAGTTCTAATCAATCATTGTTGTAAGCTCAGAAAGGACCCACAAAAGATCGAAATTGGACGGAACTAGACAAAGTCCACATTAGACGGGAGCTCAATCCGGTTCGGTATACTCCTTGACTGTGTACTAAAATTACTTATTTTTGAACTAAAATTACTTATTTTTGAATTAAGGTCTCGTAAAACAAATATTATTTAAAAAATAAATGTTTTGTTCTCTTCTGTTTTCAAAAAGTATTTTTCAAAAAATTTCTCCCAGATTTTTCCTATTTTCAACATTTCTCTCTCTATCTCTCTTCACTCATTACTCCTATTATTTTTTAAAAAACTTTTCAAATACCAAACCAAACACTGCAAAAAACTTTGGCGCAACGGAACCTAAGGGTAGATTGGTAAACATGTGTTCGATAGGATATCTGTGGTCTGGGGGTATAAATTGGGCTCTCTCTCTTGGGTTGGGCTATTAATGCCATCTAGTTTCAAGAGCCCAATCAGGCCCGGCTCTAAAACCAAAGGGAAGACAGGCTAGATTTGGCTCGATGTTGAAATTGGGCCGATTTTGTCAAGCGCAATCCTTCACTCTCTTTGCTCCCGCTCTTAATTCTCGTGCTCTCGATTTTTTCTCATACGAATTTTTCTATTTTTAAATGTTTTTAAAAGACGTTTTCAAGCTTGCACGTGTAGACGCAAATGCATCGTGCGACTTTAGGACTCTAGGCCATAATTGTTTTGTAGGCCCACCGGTGACCGGCCCACCCATCGTACCCAATATGCAATTGATTTCGGATCGAGAGAATTCTGAGCGTTTTTGTCGGGCTTAAACGTAGATAAGCACATACCTGACGTACAAGGGATTTACAGTCGCAATTCACCAATGTAGTTGTGCTCTAGCTACCTTCTGTAGATTGTCGCTAAGCTAGCTAGAGGATTTTGGGATTCCTGAGTTGTCATCAGTGGCGCAGTTAGTAACGAATATGAATCAGTGGGGTACCATAAACCACAGGCACAACGAAAAATTTCTGTAATTAACGATATATGGCAATAAGATTTTCTTCTGATGGAAATACTAATTCAACTAGGATAGTACTCAATGAAGATAAAAAAAAAAAAGAAAAAAGGTGAGTTTTTACAATAGAGCATGGCAAGTTTTGATTTTTTTTTTTCTCCTTACCAAAAAAAAAATAAAAAAATGATGTTTTGAAAGCTTTTGCACTATAGCTTTATTTTCAACGCTTTCAAATAAATTCTTCACCTGTTGCATTACATGCATGATTTGTAGTCGGAAAACACCCTCTCAATAGTCAATAATAGTAGGTTTTAAAACAGGTAAAGTTAAAGTCAATCAAGAGCAAGTAAGGATAAACCTAATCTCTTCCATCAAGAGCAAGTAAGGTAAGGGATAAACCTAATCTCTTCCAATTTCCACCATTATAAATGCTAAAAGTATTTGGGTAACACTTTTTAAAAAAACTTGAACCACAAAGAAAACTAGTACAAAATTACATTGGGGCATGTGCGCCCCACAAGGCATATGCTAGCTTGGCCGTTGGTTATCATTACTGGTACGGTATTAAGAATCTTGACAAAAACTGTCACATATTCTTAATTCTACTAATACAACAACACTTTGCACAACAATATATACGACATACTTATGCGGGCACTATAAGAGTGGACATTGGATGAGATATCGTTTTATATTGTCCTATGATACAGTGCTACATAAACATGTTATATATACCGTTGTGTTAATAAATTTTCTCTATTTTTCTCTCTGATCACCAAAAACTGTAATTCTCCATCTAACTGTGCATGTGTCAGTCAATCAGTCTGTCTTCCTCAAACACTCCCATAATTAACTAAATGGCTAACTAAATTAATCAATCTAATCACCTTTATGAGACCGAGGCCCCAGCATATATTCCCCAAATCTTAGTGTATTACGGTATTACCTACTACTAATGAGGATTACTGTTTTTTTCTGGGGAGGCAAGAGATCATGGGAATTAATGAGGGGAAAATTAAAGAGTGCATCCAAATCAAGTTTTGTCTTTTTGCTCCATTAGTTGAAACATCTGTTAATGACATGTTGATCGAGCATCCACCATCAATATATTTGTTGATTTGGAAGTTGTCATCTGTTTGCTTAGGCCACAAGAGCTGATTATTATGTTTAAAATAGTAGTAGTGTAACATATTAAATTTGTAAAGTTAAGAGTGACTATAGCTAATGAATCTTGTTTGGACATCAAATCGTTTTTTATGCAGGCGAAGTTTTCTTTTTGTACTTTGGGAATTCATCCCGCCAATTGAAACCTTACTTCGCGTGGTCGTATCATAAATCATGATCTCATTCTACAGCTATTTCACACAAGTACTATTCGCTGTGGGCACAACTGGCCCAAAAGGCCTGGGCCTTGGATGGAGATGCCCAATTTTTGGGGCACCCTAATTTTTTTTAGTATTTGGGTTGGGTAAGATTCTTTTGAGGAAATGCCCAATCTAAGTTTCAGAAGCAAGATCCAGTCTCTTGAGTATTGATACTGAGGCAATAGAACTTTCTACTTATAAAAGATTCATTGCCTTCATTGTTTCCTTCAATTAGTGATATGGGACTATAGGTGGAAGGCTTTGTTTTACAACTTGTTTGTCCCACAGAGCAAAGGCTCAATTGGCAAAGTGGATTTAATATTATAGTTTTGGCTTTTTTTGTCTGTTTTTTTTTTCCGTAAAAATTGTCAAGCGTTTAGAACACCATTATTAAAACAAGCATTGGGCACCCAAATACCTTGGGCCGACCCTGACTGGGGAAAAGTAGCCGTAAGAACCTTGATCTTAGCTAGGGTCGACCTAGAGACTTATGCCTCCAAGACACTTACCTCAGGTCTTTTTAGCTTGGAGAGTCAATATTTAGAAAAGCAAAGCCACACATTGAGCAAATCATGCAGGGCTACATATTTTTAACTTTAGAGGTCTTTTCATTTCTTGTTGCAGTGACTATAGTCGTTTCAATCTTTTACTTGACTAGAGGTGAAAGTTAAGCAAACTTGGAAATGATGTGAAAGTTGTTCCCTACCAGATAAGAAGGTGAGAGAAATGAGGCTGGAAAAAGACAGTGATTGAAGCAAATAGCAGCCCTTGTAATAGCAACCCTTGTGATGAGGAAGCCAAAATCGTCTTTAATTTGGTGCTACGACGATGGGCATTTTCCTTTTTGTTTGGATCCACGGAATAATTTCGTCCTGCCATTACCATTATCCGGAAATAAAGTTGTACTCCACTTATTTTCGTTGTCGAATAGAAATGTTGAAAGAATGATAACTTTGGATGTCCGGGTCAGCTTACGCGCACTTCGACTAATTCATGGAAATCAAACCATCTACTAGTGGAAAAATTGATTAAAGGGAACAAAGTCTTAGTTCAACAGGCATCGTAATAACAATTATTCTTTCTTTGCGATGTGTACTAGTAAAATTTGAGTAAAAATCAATCTTAGTATGAATTTAACTCAAGAACTGTACTGAATTCAGAGGAATTTTACTCATAATTTGATTTTGAATCAACTGAAAAGAGTAAGTGCCGGAAATGCTCTAAGGCCCCTATCGGTTGCAAAAAAAAGATGGAAAAGAATAGAAAAATCAACTTCTCATGACATTTTACAAAATAAATTATAGGACCCACAATTTTATTATTTTCCTACTGAAAATTACTGTTCTTTCTTGCAAATCCAGTCATGTCAAAAGAAAAGAAATTCTAGTTTTCCAAGAGAACACAAACAACGAAATAATTTTTTTACTTCACCTTGCTTTAATGCCTTGTTCCTTTTGGTTTTCAAAGAGCATTTTTTAAAAAATACTCTCTAGATTTTCCGTATTTTCAACATTTCTTTCTCTATCTCTCTCCACTTATTATCCCTACTATTTTTCAAAAAAAATTTCAAATCTCAATCAAAACAAGGCAATTTTTCTGGAAATCCGTTACTCAGACTACCATTTCCGACGACAACTGAACGTAGCCTATAGATTTTTGAAATTGACGACTTTCGAAACAGCAATTTGATTGCTCGAAAAAAAAAGAAAAAGCAATTTGATTGACGTGTAGGAGGGTCAGTTAGAAAGATGGGTTGCTCCACTTATTAGTGACGTGGCTTTGTTTTATTGGGTAGGAGGGAATTGACTTGTACACGGACCCTTCGTGTACAATTTAATCTCAAAAGCAAAATACTGGTACAAAAATGCGGCCAAACATGCCCTAATTAAATGGTACTGTAGAATCTGCCCACCGTACGGCCTTGACGGTATCAAAAACAACAGACGTACAATTTCGTAAAAATCGCAACGACCAAGGGCATTATAATACTCCTTCAGTCACCGTATAAAAACCACTCTCTCACTCCATGCACCCAGAGAGGATCATCTCAAACTCAAAACAAACACAAGGTTCACCCCATCTCTCTCTCTCTCTCTCTCTCCCAACAACGGCAATGTCATCGGCGACAGAAAAATACAATAAGATCCGTCACATTGTCAGGATCCGTCAGATGCTCAAGCGGTGGCGGAAGAAGGCGGCATCCTCCTCCTCATCCAGCCGCGTCGCCGCCGGGTGGGTCCCGCCGGACGTCCCGTCGGGACACGTGGCGATCTGCGTCGGGACTGACTGCAAGAGGTTCGTGGTGCGCGCGACGTACCTGAACCACCCCATCTTCAAGCGGCTGTTGGCCCAGGCCGAGGAGGAGTACGGGTTCGCGAACCCCGGCCCCCTGGCCCTGCCCTGCGAGGAGTCGCTCTTCGAAGAGATCCTCCGAGTCGTGTCCCGCTCCGACTCGAGCGACTCGGGCCGGTTCCTCGATCTGGAGGATTTTCAGAGGTGTTGCCACGTGGATCGCAGGAGTAGTCTCGATGGTCGCGGTGAATCTGGACCGTTGCTTCCCGGGATTGCTGACAAATCAGTCTGTTAAAAGCAAGTTGTAAAACTATGCTTTATCGTTCGCCAGACTCAGTACGGGAGCGCGTTTTCTGAGTCAACTCGGTCATTCAAACTAACTTTCTGAGTGCAGTTAGTGCTCCTTTTTTCTTTTCTTTTCTTTTTTTTAAATTAGCTTTTAATTCTTTATTTTAAATTTTGGGCAATGACTCAATGTTTTGTGCTAGTATATTTTTTTTTGTTATGGTATTTGGCTCTGGAGATGGCAAATATGGGTTTGTAAACAATGGCCGAGTCATCCCGAGTTTGAATTGGAGCAAACAGGTTATTAAGATTGTTTGTTTGGGAATTTCTCTAGTTAATTTTTTTGCTCTTTTCTTTTGTGGTTGGAACTTGGAATTGCAGATATGTTTTAACCTGTGAAATTTTTACTTCGAATCTCCAATAGGACCAATACCTCTAAGAAAATATTTTATCATTATCCCATAAGCTCTCTGATTTTTGCTTGTTGCCTAATCTAGATTTGTTTACTTGAAAGACAAAAATGAAATAATGAAGAAATATTTTAAGATAGCATGGCAATTGAGAGAGAAAAAAACAATGAAATAATTCAAAATATATTAACAATGCATTTTTCTCAACGTGATGTACGCGTAAACCAAAATAGATAGCCAGATAGGTAACCATTGTCACAAAATTGATGCATTTAATAAGGTCTCGTTTCGCTACTTATTTTTTAATTAAATGTGATTATGTATTATTAGAGTACTAGTATTTGTTCGTGCCTACGGTACTACGCACCCCCGTAGTGCCGTAGGTGCGTAGTGCCGTAGGCACAAACATTTTTGTAATTTTTTTTTTATGTCAACTCCAGAAGCTGAGTAGAAGGTAACAAGAACTGATGATATTTTTGTAATATATTTATAAGAGTGTTGGTGTTTTCTTAAGAAAGTTGGAGAATACACATCAGTCATTGGATAGAATGAATCTCAGCCATTCTTTCAATTTGTATTTGTGTGGTTCCCATACTCTTGTATTTTATTAGGTAGATGATCTGTTTCGTAAAACGAAAAATAAATATATTTAAAAAATAAAAAACTTAGTGAAAGTGATCAAGTGGAACGAAGCCTCCATGCATTACAATTTACATGTATTATATATGGGACGGGGGAGTGTGCTGCACAACTACATGTTGTGCAGCGTGCTGTGCGGTCGCTGGCGCCACCGGCCTTGTTGGCATCGGCTCGACGATCGGAGATGTCCACTGCGAAGAGCTTGTCGAGTACTACAAGTGTACCAAAAATCAATCCGATCAAATATCGTTACGTGCCTCATCGGAACACATATAATTCGAAAATAATGGATTCAGTGGTTTTGATCCAGTGTTTCGTATCCATTAGGATTCATTTTTTTCCAAGTTATATGTATTCCACTGAAGTACTTAATGATATTTGATTGGGTTGATTTTTGGTACACTTGTAGTACTCGACAAGCTCTACGTAATGGACGTCTCTGATAGTTAGATTGATGCCGGCAAAGCGGTGCCGGCCACTGCATAGCACGTTGCACAACATGTAGCTGTACAGCACACTCCTCAGTCCATTACATATATATATACACAAACGAAAAAGATTCGATATGCATAGATAGTCAAGTGAGAACATTAACTAGAATTAAACAATATGCACGAAAAGTACTCTTTACGTTCTAAATTCCTTCTAAACACCACACACACCTTAACAAATGAACAAAATATGAGAAAGCTTGACGAGGACAAGTCAACTAGTCAAGACGTGCAAAAAGGAGCCGATATCTTTTTTTGACTATTGGCTGGTTTTTTATATATTTAAGGGAAGAAATTATTAATCATGTTGTGGTGGATCCTAAGTTCCTAACACCAATCTGGATTAAAAAAAAGGAGGGAGAAAAAGGCGAAAAAAGTGTTTTGGGCCAACTTTAGTACTCCTTTTTGAGTACAAAAGTTACGACAATTATTTTCCTCCTTCTCGGACTCATGATTCGCAATTGTGCGCCACTCTCAATCATTATGAAAGTCACTACTAGTATTTCATTTTTTAATTTCAACAATTTTAGAGTGTTTTTTGTTTGGTATATAGTAGGGTATCTCGGGCCAGTCTGGTGCACCTCGATCTAACTCCTACAGTTTTTCTCATAGTTTTCGTAGTAACCTTTATTTTATTTATTTATGAATATCTTGCTAATTATGAAACAAAAGCCGTTTTATCTCATTTCGATTAATTTTTTGGCAAACAAACAGGACGTGTAAAGTGATAGTTCAAAATGCACGACACATAGAGAAGTTCTAGGTTTAATTTGCACAAGCAAAGAGGAATGATACGGGCCAATTAATTACATTGATCAAAAGGAAAGAGGCGACAAAATCATTGAATGTGTGAGTTGATAGTATGAAAGTACTATATCAGAAGAAAATGAATTTTTCGTTTAGCACAAGCAAAGATATGGGCCAATTAGTTGTACAGATTAATTAAAGAAAGAGACACTTTAATGTGTTTTGAGAAGCAAAATTGATATAGCGATATGATATTGATTTAACGTTTCCATTTTTTTCAAAAGTTGGATAACGTTCATATTTTTCACATAGTGACGGAGATTTGAATCCGGATACATATATATTTCACAATCGTTCGAGCTTAACTTAACGTATAGTTATGTCACTTTTCAACAATAATTCAATCAAAATTTCTTTAATTAGTCTCACTTCCACACCGTTACATGATGTTACTTTTCTATCATAAATAACATGTCATTTCAGTAGTTAGCATGCAAGATGGAACTCTACTCTAAACTTCGTTATCTCCATTTATTATTAATTACTTCTATCACCCACAAATAATATATGATCGAGCTTTAAGCCGTGAAAACAATGCTAAACTTTATGTAGTAGTATATATTAATGTCAGAAGTCTGGGCTACCAGTCACTGGAATTGACTAAGAAAGAAAAATGCCCCAGCGTTTCAATCAAAATTTTATGCTTTGATGACTTCTCTCGCCGAGACGAATATATATGTAAAAATTAGCAAATGCAAGTTTTTTTTTTAATAAAGACAAAAAATAAATTACTATTTGATTTTTAAAGCCAAATTCAGTCCCTTATGAGTTTTAATAAGTGCGGTATTGCATGCAAATTGCAAGGCAGACTGATAGTCACTAAAATGACAAATTTTTGTTGCGCAAAATTGGTAAAGAAAGCGAAAAGCTATCTTTCTGCAGGATAACCAAAGTTGAACGCAAAGATATTCATCAGGCCCATCGGCTAGAAAAACAGGCCCTGATGTCTTTTGTTCGCTATCCAGATACAGGAGATCAACACTTTCGTACGTAATAAAGCTAGGATTTCATTCCCATAATTGTTGCTCTATTTGTTGATTATTAACTCTTGTATAATGTTAATCATCTATATATTTCTTGTTCTTCCCCCGTCCAAAAAAAAAAAAAAAAAAAGCAAGCGTTGTACCCGCACTATGCACGGGGCTACATGAATAACTCAGAATAATGAAGAAGCAAAAACGACATTGCCTTGCTTGGAGAATTCCAATGAAATGGCCTCGGCTGCCTAGATAGTTGTTTGTCTTTCTTAGCTATTGTTGTTTCTTTTGTTTGGTGTTGTGTCTGTTTGGTTGGTCTACCTGAAGTGTTCATTTGGGTAGGGCCTGTGTCTTTATAGCGCCGGTTTGGTTCTGGCTTTGTTGTTCTGTCTTTGTTTCCTTCTGTTTTTTGGTTCTGGAATTGATTCCAGAGTGTGAGTGCATGTCTTGTAAGAATTTTGTGATAGTACTTTTTTGTGTGTGGAAAGACTACAATACACACTCCTTATTTGGGTGTGTATCATATGTACCCCTTGCAATGTTATAAATTATAGAGAAAATCTTACGAATCGTATTGCAAAAAAGTTATAAATCGTATAAAGATTACGAGATACATCAAAATGTTATGAATCATAATACAAATGTTACGAATCGTATTGCCGAAAGATTATAAATTCTAGAATAAAAGTTACGAAATACACTAAAATGTTATGAATGAACCATAAAATAGGTGTATATGGTACACTCTTTTAAGGGTCTATATTGTAAACCTTTCCTTTTTTTTGACAAGTAAACTTTCATTTGCTTCGCATTTTTGTTAATTAGTCATCCAAATAGAGAGAATTAATTTAGCTTGGCAACGTTTTCTCCTTTCCTTCTCTCTTTGCGATCCCATGATCCAACTTCAATTATACACTCAAAGTCTCGTAGCCACAAGAGAGTCGGAGTGGGAATCACGACACTCCAAAACTAAGGAATAATTTTTTTTTATTGTTATACCTATATGTCTCTATTTGCAATAAAATTTAGTGTTCTGGTCCCCCAAACTCAGAATATTTTTGTATCTAGTTCCCTCGTTATCAAAGCACTTGGTCCGCCTCCACCAGTACCACCGTATATAGCTCCGGTAAGATTGTAAGTATTTGATGTAATTAAGCAAAAAAAAATAAAAATTTAGTGGTCTTGAAGTACCTCTACTTGGTTCCCCAAGTGGCGAGATATGGTTGCTCATCTGTTGGCGCGCAAAGGAATATTTGGTATGGGGTATTGTTTTAATTTTGGATTGATTTCCTACCGTTGTGTTTAATTACTTGATCCCTTAATTAGGGATGAGTCCCATTTTTGACGTAATGGTTTTTTTTATAGTTATAATATCTGTTATCGGTTGGAAAAAAAAAAAGAAGTGGTGAGATAATTGGGTCAATATATTTTGCTAAATTCGATGGAAATTAACAAGATGAGAATGACAGAGTTGTCCTCGAGGAAAATATACAGAAGTGGGTTTGGCTTTAATTAATGCTTGTCGTATGGAATATTTCAATGTCTCGTAAGGTTTTGAGAAAAGATGCGTCAAAGATTCGTTCTGATAAACGCGTATAAACGCAAATTGATGGGTCTCTCTGCAAGTGGAAAATATGCACAAGACTATTGCAAGTCATAGTCTAAAATGAAAGAAACATTGATATTTCAGATATGTAATCCCTAGTCTCAAAAGAGATTGTTCGGTTTGCAAAACAAAAAACATACAAAATAGTGTAAGTTTATAAAAAAAAAATCCTAACATTTTTTTGTAAAATTAGAGAACTCGTTGATATCTAATGTACCCGATCCGGCTGACCATAAACCCCATTTCGGCTTGAAAATATATACCTAAGAAGGTACCATGTAGCCTAGGTGGGTGTTAATATACCACATGAGGCTTTAACTTCTAACCAATTAATATGAGACTAAACGCTCTTGAACCCTCAAATCTAGGTATTACATCTAATAACTTGTGGAATATCTTTAAATTTTTCTTGACAAAGATGCAATATCTTTAAATTCTCGTTTTATGGATCGAATAATCTTTTTGTAACAGTCCAAACACAGGTAGTACTTAATTATCTGCGGGTTTGAAATAATTATTTTACAACCACACTTATTCACACTCCCACACGCACAAGAGTTTCGACTTCACACACATTGGATGTGTGTCGTGGAGCCCACACAATTATAAATGTGAGTGTGTAAATGAGTGTTGTTCTAACATTTTTGGATTTGAAAGAGGATATCTGTACTTGCGTGTCTTTCGATACTACACCTCCAATCAGGAAAAAAAAAGGGTAGGATAAGATTCGATTAGCCCTCCTTTCATTTCGCTTGATTCTGATAGTGAAAAAGGTTAGCTGTGATAAATCACTTTTAAGATAAGTGATGATGAGAAAGTTACCGATGATCAAGTTTGTGCATAGAAAATAACTTATTTACGGAAAAATCGTGAATAAGTTATTCACGTAAAAACTCTTGACAAGAGCAGCCACACCCCCCGACATTATATTTTGTGCTTCGCCAAGGAGTCCGATGAGGAGCTTATGCAGGTAAATAAATGGATTATCATCAATGACCTAAAAACAAAGGAAAATCTACAAACGTAAAACAACCTAAACAATATTTTGTACAACGTACAACATTTGTAGCAGTGTTCATCGACAACTGGATGAATTGCTAGTTCTCAATTAGTTTTTTTTTTTTTTTGAAAAGGCTAGTTTGCAATTAGTAATAATTTGTTTTTCAATTTATTGAGGGTAAATTGGTCATATCTTTCGATGTGCAAACAACTTTAGATTCAAACTACTTGGGTTATAAAGAAGACTCAACAAACTTTTAAAAGGTTCAAATCTGGCGAAAATCGGAGTTCTGGAGTATTCGGGACAAAATCACAAAGTTTGAGCAATTACGGAGTATTAGTGCGCCCTAGGCGCACACCATTGCGCCCCGGGCACATCCTCGATGTTTCAAAATTGACCAAATTTTGCGGTCTTGCCACGGACACTCCCGAACTTTGATTTTCATGTGGTTTGAACCATTGAAAAGTTTGTCTAGACTACTTTCTAACCAAATAAGTCTAACTAAGGTATTCTTTCATTTCTTAAAAGTTTGAGAGAGTTCATAGGACTTTTCACACTTCATCAAAGCACAAAAAACTTATTATGTTATAAATGAATGCGGAGGTTGTACGGTTGTGTGACACCAATTGTGGTAGTAGAGCGAAAGTGCGGTGGTGGTGGTGGTGAAGTGATGTTGGTGTAGGTGGTAAAGTGATAGTGGTGGAGAGATTGTGTTACGGTGACAGTGTTGGTGGTGAAGGAGTGGTAGTGCTCCGATCATCTTGTAGTGGTTAGCTAACCAGCCACTTTCATAAACTTAACTTTATTACTCCCTCCGTCCCAAATTGATTGTCCCGTCCGCAAAACGGAGTATTAAAAATAATGCAATTTTTTCAAGAAAAAATTCAAACTTTTTTCACAAATTAAAAATTCTCATTGATATCTAGTAAGTTGTTGAAAAACTTTTGATTTTTTCTTGCAAAAATTGTATTATTTTTAACACTCCGTTTTGCGGACCGGACAATCAATTTGGGACGGAGGGAGTATTATATATATGATTGGATTCTAAAACCTTGTAATACTTTGAAAGTCCTCTTTATCGGTATATGATAGAGTAGGTTTTTATACGATTTAAGATGAGGGAGATGCGAGCTTAATTTTTACTGAAATGATTGCTTTTCAACTCATTGGGGGTAAATTGGTCATATCCTTTGATGTGCAACCAATTTTAGATTAAAACTACTTGGGTTATAAAGAAGACTCAACAAGTTTTTAAACGATTCAAATCTTACAAAAATCAGAGTTTGGGAGTGTTTGGGACAAAACCACAAAGTTTGAGCAATTACAGAGTCTTAGTGCGCCCCAGGCGCAATTCCGTGTGCCCCAGGCACACACCATTGCGCCCCAGGCGCATCATTGAAGTTTCAAAATCGAGCAAATTTTGTCGTTTTGCCACGGACACCCCCGAACTCCGATTTTCACATGGTTTGAACCGTTGAAAAGCTTGTCTAGACTACTTCCAAACCAAATTAGTCTGACTCCAAAATTATATATTCACCAAAGGATATGACAATTTTGGCCTCAACAGGTCGAAAAAACAGAAGTTATTATGGGAAAGTATTTGAATCACACTAACTTTAAACCGGATCAAAACCTATTTTATATCGTTAAAGAGGGTATTCAAATTACTTAAATATGGTGGGATCTAACAATAAAGATAATGATTTTGGTTTACGAAAAATTGGTCAAAAGTACACAATTTAAAAATTCGTCAAAGCTATTAGCACTCTTTTACACACTCACATTCACAAGAATATGGGCTCCACACACACAGAATGTGTGTATTGTGTGTAAGAGTATTAGCTAGTGATCTTGGTTCTGGCATTTTTGGGTTTGAAATGGGATCTGTACTGTACTTGCTTGTCCTTCGATACACCTCCTCCAAATCAGAAAAAAGGTAGGATAAGATTCAATTAGCCATCTTTTTATTGTAAAAAGTCTAGCAAGACTCCTACCATACCAACCACTCCCCAACCACTTCTCCCTCACATATATGTGGGGTCCATTCCACAATTATATGTAAGAGATGTGTAATTGAAGAGTGGTTAATTAGGAGTGTATGTAGCTTTGTTTTTCATTTCGATTCATTTCTTTTTCTTTTTTTAGCTCCGTTTCATTTCTCATATATGTGTAGGGTCCATCTCACAATTATATCGACGATCAAGTTTGTGTATATAGTACGCAACCCAAAGGCTCCTGTGGAGTTTGCATCAGCCAGCTTGGTTCAATTTCAAACCCTTGTGAGTTCACAAAGTTAACCGCTGCGGGTTCATCCTTACCCAACAACGGCATAAAGCTTGACAAGAACAGCCTCTCCCCATGAGTACATTATATATTTTGTGCTTCACCAAGGAATTTCTTACAAGCACTCCTTCAGAAGCCCAATATTTCACATGCAGATAGGCCCATTCTCCCGCAACAGGTAGAGCCATGATCCCATGACATGAAGCTTTGGTGATCAGGTTAGGGCCTTTAGAACCAAGATCATCACATCATAACCACTTTGTGAACATGAAAAATCTAGCACTAAGGTTACACCAGCATCCATGTAGGGGCCATGCCAAGGACTTTTCTTAATTAGGTCCCACATGCATTATCGTGGACAGAGTGTTTTAATCAATCAAAAACTTGTGGTTAGAGAACCACATCGCTCACTTAGTGATAAAGTTTCGTGTGTGGGATAGGACTAAAAGTCACCTTATGTGTGAACATGAGCAATGTTAGGCAAAACATGGGTGAAAGCGTGTTTAAAAACATCTCATCCTACTAAAACTTGTGAAATTTGTGAAGTGGGGATTGAAAATTGAGCATATAGACGTTAGTAGAAAGTTATGCGACCTTGATTAGGACATTGAAAATTGATCTTATTTACTGTATATAATTGACCGCAACTTGCCACGCGGCTGCAGATGATTAGTCTAAGCATTGCCCTGCATCCGGTAGAAGAGACGCTTGATTATTTGGAAAATGGTTTTAGGCAATATTGTGCTGCCACGTAAACTAATGTTCCTCTCAGCAGACATCGGCCAATACGTTTCTAATTTGTCATATACAATCAGTCTTGAATGGGTTCAAAATGGATTGGGCCAGCAAAGCTTCATTTCAAATCAATCCAGCTAAGTGACAATGGGATACCCTTTAACTTTCAACTTCTGGACTTTCAAAGTCATGCTTTGTCATGGTGACAAAGGAAAGTTTTTAGTGTCGAGTAGGTACCACATGATAGTACCCATCGACGATCTGGACCGTCCAAATGTGATTTAAATGGTTCGGACGGTTTAAATTGCCGACAGATATCACGTGGACAATACCCTGTCAACACCCAAAAATTTCTCATATGGAAGGGTCCAACTTCTGTCCAAAAAGGATGCCTTTCATGGGAAACATTATTGGGTGGTCAAGGGTCCCTCAAGGTCACCTCAAGAAAACATATGCATTGATTTTCTAGATAGCATAATGGCCGTTTGGTCCCCGGCTTGTTGCTTGAGGAAATGAAGAAAATATAGAAGAACTTGCAGTATAAACGAACACAAAATTTCACAACATGGCCGGAACGAATAAAGTGGAGAAGGATGCGGGATTGCTCATTCTCCCACTATTGGTTGGACTACTAACGAGTAATGGACGTATGATTTTGTGGGATCAAAGACTCCGTCAGACTAATAGTAGCCGAATGAGCAATATCCCACATCCCAAAATCGGGATATACGTCTTGTAAGACGGGGAATTTCTTCTCCTTGATATACTTAATTCCACCACCAATTGTTGCAATACACTAAAAGAACCGTATAACTCCACTAACTTTAATCAGTCCTGCTAATCTCTGCTTGTTAGGAAAATGATAATATGTCAATAATTTCAAGCAGGTTTGAATATCAATCTATATCTCACAGATAATCATATGCTTTTTTCGAATATCAATGCACATTTTAATTGTAGTCATATTATAGTCATAGTTGAAAAAAGTAGGAGAACATGATACTACTGTTTTGCTTTAGACACAACTCCTGCATGCACACGCGCGCGCGCGCGCACACACACACACACACACACATATATATATATATATATATATATCATTCCTACATGCATGATTTAATTTAATTTGTATATATATCATATTGACGGGACGGGGGATCGAGAACATGGTTTTGTACTTCAAGTGTCCCTCAATTTTGGATGAGAATGGGCCAATTGTGGGGTACCATTCACATGCAATTAAAGCATCAAAAGGTCCATTGAGAGATCAACAACACAATAATAAGAACCCCACAACTCGTAATTAATATGTCCAAGCTAGCCTTTCACTAACGAGTTAGTATGTATCTAACAAACATAATATTCGCAATTTTATCCAAAACAAAATTGTTTGGTCGAGATTCACTTGGATCCACAACTACCCTATAATTAATATTGATGCTATATATACCGCATGTCCCTCCACTTTTTTGGCGTATGTCTAAAATCAGAATTGCTCATAAAATTACTGGTTTTTAACTGACATTGGATTCAAAGAGTTTCAACTATCGATCACTATGCATCGTATGGACCCTATGTAACGGAATTTTGACTATTGGTAAGTACTATAAGGGGATTGATTTTCGCACTTTCTAAATTACTGTAAGGGCCCTCCAAATGGGAAAGCGAAAATCAATCCCTATATAGACTTGATTTTTGCAGTTCTTTTTGGAGTAGATAAGGGTAGATATAGATTTGGATGCGGCTATTTAGGACCTTTGACCTTCAATTTAGGCTAAGTTTTTTTATTGTCTAAATGGACTAAAGCCCAAAAATAATACAAATTTCGAGACAGATTATTCTCTTTACATATAATCAAACAAAGGGGTATTTGTGAAAATTTAAACACTTTTCAATTTAAAAACTATTAATTAATAAAAAAGAAAAATTCCCGTAATGAGCAAAAAATCCGGATAGAGGGAATAGTAGTCCGTATAAATGAATATACCTCCATGGATTTCATGATTTGGTGCCTTGCCTCGACGGCTCGACCCAAGTGACATTTCACACAAATTACGTGTGAAATTGTCTATCTATTCCCACCAACAACATTATCTTCCCATATGGACAAATTGGGATTTGTGCAAAGGATGGATCACCACACAGTACATATCGTACGTTTCGTTTGGGGCATTTTTTTGGGGTATCCATGCACATACTCTTGAGTCTTGGCTTCAGGCCCTTGAATTGAATTATTACTATTAGTTAGTGCTTTTAGAGTGCCGCTGCATAGCGTTTCAAGAGTCTTCTACACCGTACATTTGTGTGAGAGCCGCATTCTTTGGTTTCCATACAAATATGTGGTGGAAAAGGCTCCTGAAACATCATAGAAGAAAGAATAATTTTTCCTTGTGAACGTATATATAGTATTTCCCAACCGAAGTTAATTTGGGCAGTTTGTCTCTCTAGACTCTCCCAATAACAGATATCAATGATGCTCCATACACTAAATATATATTTGTCAATTCATTTATTGTTATACACACATATATTCTTTTTCCAGACAAACAGCGTCCATAAATAATTTGAGGAGAGAGAGAGAGAGAGAGAGAGAGAGAAGAGACAATAATGGGAGGAAGATATTTTTAGTTGTGAGGACTGAGGAGGGATAAGTCTCTACCAGTTGTAAGTAGAAGAGATACAATTAATATTCCTTTGGAGGGACAAGGGAAGAGTTGTGAGTGTCTGGATGAAATACTCATCTGTGATGTGTGTGTGTGTGTGTTAATGGTAATTTTGTCGGGCGGCTCTGGCAGAGAGAGAGAGAGAGAGAGAGAGAGAGAGAGAGAGAGAGAGAGAGAGAGAGAGAGAGAGAGATATGCATGCAACTTGCAACCCATGCAAAAGTAGATCGATTGGATCTCAACAGTTCCTTATAGGAATGTTAATACTTACTACTAGTACGTACACTTGATTGACTTTACGTGAAATAAAGAATTCTTCTATGTCGTACATACTTAATCAATTCCAAATTCCAAATTCCAAAATTCTTATGGTAATAACAAGTACTGTTTTGGGACCACATTTTCACTATCGTGTGTTTAGATACCATCTCACATGCAAGTAGTAATGTGTGGAAGTTATAATATGATTTCCAAATATTTGTTCGCAAATATGATTCGTTATATAGTATTGCATGCTCTTATGATAATTATAGGGGGCTTCCGAACGGTTCCTAATTCTTATTTTATGATTTGTTTGCAAATTTGTTTCCTTTTTTGAAGATATACAACCGT
>BPLS01000613.1:11049-37001 GCA_019656275.1 Rhododendron kiyosumense
ACATAAATGTTGTGAAATTTTATGAAATGAAATGAGTATAAGGCGATTCAAATGGTATGAACTGTGTATACTAAAATACGCATTTTTATTCTAGCACTTTTCAAAAGTAAAAAAAAAAAAAATTAATGGACAAAAAATTCGAATATATATCAGAAAAGCTATACGTACCGACGGTGGGCATAAGGAAATCGTAACGGCCACACCGGGCCATCTCCGGCCACCGGACGGCCGATCCAATATATATATATGAAAAATAGAGTATTTAGATCAAACACTTTACACACATCGGATGCCATTGATTCCCACGTTAAGCCCCTCGTAATTTTTTTAAAAAAAATTTAGATGGCTCAGATCGGCCGTCCGGTGGCCGAAGAGGGCCCAGCTCGGCCGTCGGTATAATTTCCCTATGCCCACACCTCTCTCTCTCTCTCTCTCTCTCTCTCTCTCTCTCTCTCTATATATATATATATATATATATATATATATATATATATATATATATTATACACACACGAAGTTGGCACCATCTTGAGTACAAGTGGAGCCACACTTTTGTTTTGGACAATAGAGTATATACCCAAACGCCTCAATTATTTTTGGGATCTTGAAATTAACGATCAGATACAAATCTTCAGTGGTTCGTATGATTTTTGGCACGTTGACATGCAAACTTGGAAAATACTATTTGTTTACTCACATTCATGCTCCCATCGACCAGCCTTTGAGATCAGTACTATTGAACGCGTCTAAGAGCATCCCCAATGGAGATGTAAAACCAGGTGTTATAGTTATAATACAACCCAGATGTAAAAAAAATTGCTCCAATGGGGATGTAAAATAGGAATTTCGGAGATGGAAAATAGCACAAATGGAAAGGGAGATGTATATTTACATCTCCTTTTGGCTGCAGCTATAAATTACAGGTCATCAAACATCATCCAAACCAACTGAAATACCAGAAAAAATGGACAGCCGGAGTTACCTGTTATCGCTGGAAACTTGGCCGGAATTTGTTCCTCATCGCTGGTTTCTGCAAATCTTCGCCGGAGTGACAAAAAATTGCCGGAATCCAGTGAGAGAGAGAGAGAGAGGTGAGAGAGGAATCTCGCTGATGAGAGGGATCTTGGCCGGAGTCGGTGATCATCTCCCCTAGGGTTTCAGTCGCTCCCTAATGGGAGAAAGAGAGATAACAGCAGAGAGAGAGCGAGAGAGAGAGAGACAGAGAGCGAGAGAGAGACAGGGGTTTCATCTCCTCTGGTTCGTAGAGAGAGAGAGAGGGTGGGGGGATTTCACCGACTTCTGGTTTTCCTGATTCGAGACAGAGTGAGAGAGTAAAGTTTTTTTTTTTTTTTGTAAAGACAGGGAGAGTAAAGTTGAGTTGTTGATTTGGACAGGACTGTGGGTTTTAGCCAAAATAAATGGTGTAATTGAGAGTGGAGAGTAAATGGATCAGATAAATGATATTGTTGAGAGTAAATAGATGAAGTAAATGGTGTAATTGAAGTTGATAAAAAGTAAAAAAAATAGGGACGCAAGTTTTTTTTTTTTTTTTCAGAATAATTTTTTTTTAAGTCCTTGATTACCGGATACCAAAATTATTTTTTAACGGAAGTAGTACTTGAATTAGGATTGAGAAAAGTTGAGAAAAAATAAGGAGGAGGGAAAGTTAGTTAATTATCCATCCCTGTTTTACATCTCACCATTGGAAAAGGGTGGGTTCTATTTTACAACAAACTAACTTTTAACCACTTTTTACATCTAAAATAACTATCCAACCCCATCTAAAATACATCCCCATTGGGGATGCTCTAAGCGGGGTTTACACGGGCTTATCAGTTTTCATTTCTTTCAGTTCAAAGTTCAAACACGGTGCGAGGTCTTGTTCATACGAAAGCAGAAGGAAAGGAAAGGACACAGGTAAAACGTGCCAAAATGGATGCGTTGTTATTTTTCCACAAAAGCCAACAAGTCAAAGAAAAGAGAGTACTTCCGTTGAACCGAGAGAGAGAGAGAGAGAGAGAGAGAGAGAGCGCACCCCAGTTGAGCACGGACTAGATGGATACAATCATTGGTTTTTTTGCCAAAATGGTACAAATTGTATTATATGCAAAAGCAGTTGAATAGATCAAAGTTGGATAAATAATCAAATAAGAGGCCTAGCTACTTAAGATCACCCACTAGAGTTTCGCAACCAGGTTTTGCCAGTTAATCGGCTAAGACCAATCTCCAAATAGAGAGAGCAACACAAACCCTCAACTGCGGCAAAGATAGCCAAAAGAACACCAGAAACCCCACACAGGGGAGGGAAAACTACCATTAAAGGGAAATAACCAAACCAACAAAACCCATAACAAACGAAACCAAAAAGAGACACGAAAATACAAAAAAAATTCCAGCCAAGGATGCAATCGCGGGAAGCCGCTACTTCTCGGATCTTTCGGCTTATTTGTCGGATGAGCAAAGCCAAGTCATCCTATCTTCAAATCTTCACCAGATCGGCCCTAACAAAGCGGAACAAGCAGACGGAAGAAGGAGGCAAAGGGTGGTGGAGAAGGGGGGGAGGATGGAGGCGGAGGGTGGAGGGGAATGAGAGGTGCAAGTAAAGCACAACAAGGCTAGGAGGCGAAGAAGAGGGAGTCGGATATTTGTCATTGGGTTCACATTGAAAGAGTTAATTTATATAAATCATATCCTTGCACGTACACATTAAAATAACCAATGATAAAAGGACTTCGGGTTGGTGTTGTGCATTGAGAAGCACAACACAGTACTGTGTACCTTCAAACCGTTAGATCGTGTATCCGACGGCTCGGATCTTATCTCGACAACTAATAATCGAGATCTGTTCATTGCCGAGATGAGATTAGAGCCATCAGATGCACAATCCGATGGCTCAGAAGTGTGCAGTACGATGTTGCGCATGCCACTACACAGCACCATCACCATTTCATGATAAAAACAGATTTGATATTCAATAGCCCATGCAGTGATTAACAAAAACAAAATATCGTTCTTAGGACGCTCTGTAAATTTTCTCATTTCTAAATTTTGGCGGAACCAATTTTAGACCTCAGGTTTAAGTGAGAGATAAGATTATTACATACTGCAGCCGGGGCTTACACGCGATGCATGTGTAAGTCGAAAATTAATTAATTCGAAAAGTTTGGTTAAATTCGTGAATAGCAAGGTTAACTTTTTTTTTTGATTAGTACTTTCTATTATAAAGCGCAAAGCCAACTACAAGCTCAAAGGGGCATTCCCCCGAAAAGAACAAGGCACCTATACATCAGAAAAAAACAAACCTAATGCCAACTGAAAATGAGCAACAAAACTAGAAAGAAATCTATATATCAAAAATCCTATAAGTGAGTCCCCAACTATTGCAAAGGTCTCGGTTTAGCTGTGTCTGGTTAAGTCCCCTCTTCAAACACAAAGATTCTTGAACACAGGAAAAAATTCGACGTATAATCTGATCTTGAGTTGAGACATTTTGATTGAAAATCCGTTGATTCCTTTCTAACCAAAGATTATACACCGTAACAGCTAAGACAGTCTTCAAAAGCAAACTTCTAAAGCTTGTTCCTTTCACATGCTGGATATAGCAAGGTTAACTTAATTCACCTCTTCACCAATTTTGATGACACTTCATTATGTACTTCAACCTCTCTCCTCGGTTTCAAAAATATGTAACCAAAATCGAAATATATAAATGTAACATTCGCATCTAATACATTTAAATCAATGAGATAAGTACGTGATCGAGTATATAAGAGCAAGTTTACCAGTCACTAGTAAAAAATGCTAGTGAACAGTGCACATTTTACATTATTTTGCCTTCTCACATCTCAATCAACACTCTACAAAATGCTATCTATTTTACCAATCCTCTATTAAAATATTGTATTTTTACTTTTGTCATCTATTTCTTTTTTGTCGCCTATGATCATAAAACTATAATACTGAATCACCGATCGGTGCCGGAATTTCACAGAAACAAATCTTAGAGACGAATAGGCGCAGATGAAACAAGGATATTCCAATTGAGCTTTAATTTTTGAAAGGGTAAGAATAGATCTTGTAATAAATACTGCATTCATTATTGATTGGCATCCAATTTCACTGTTCTTGAAAGATAAAAATGGGTTTCTTGCACATATCTTGAAACAAGAATAAGCACAAGTATATCATGTCTTATTCACTTCTTGAAGTATTTTTGAGAAAAATTAAATATCTTTAAAAATTGATTCTTTGCCGTGAAAACGAAAAACAAGAAAACAACTCAAAGAACAAAGTCGTGAAAATAATTTGGCAAATAATTTTTGATTGTGTTAATGAAACACATTTAGGTAAAATAATAATGTTAAAGCTGTTTTTGTTAATGCCATAATTTTATTCACGTTCAATCACTTAATTTAGGGCAAATTCCCCCTATATTGTTTTTTTTTTTTTTTGGCTGCTGATTTTGTCACTCCCTTTTTTGTTAACACTACTTCCCTACAAGTGTATTTTTTTTATTTAATGTAATGATCCTATCCCTTTCTTCTCTTCTAAAGTTGTTTTTGCTAACAAAATTTTCTTTTCTGGCATAATAGTCAATTAGTCATACTCCATACGAAAGCAGAAGAAAAGGACAGAGGTAAATGTGCTGAAATGGATTTTATTCTACTCCCTCTGTCTCATTGTGATAGTCTCCAGGAAAAGACATGCAATTTTCGAATCAAAAAATGAAGAGGTAGGGAACTACCATTTTTGAGATGGAGGAGTGATTCAAGTAACACCCACAACAACCAGTCAAGATAGTTATGTACCCTCACGCAAAAAGTAAAAAATACCGAAATAAATTTCCAGATTATAAGTTTACAAGAAAGCACCCTAAACACTCATCCCCAATTGTATGATTGTGTTTGTTCCACAAGGAATTAGAAATAATCCCATGAAATTCTATTATCAACCTGTCAAAATTAATGTAGTATTTGGGAGTCAATTACTCCGTGTATTTTAAGTTCTGGATTCTGGATTGTAAATGTTAGAAATAACTTATTTTGATTATGTTTTATGACAAAATTAATTTCTTAAAATGCATGGTTAAAATCCTTTTATAAAATCTCTATTGAAAGGGTAAAAGTCTTAATAAATGTTCACCCATAAAAAGAAAGAAATCCTTATTTTGTGTGTGGCCAAAATAATATAAGTGTACAGCTCGTGTACAAATTTTTCTTAAAAGGAAAGTCTCTTGGCCCCATTTTTTGTTATCTTTCTCATAATTAAAATCAGTGTTTGGCCTATGTACATACATGTAATCAAAACTCATTTGGCCCAAAAGTAAAAACTTGCACAGTGGACATCTTTAATATGGTGGACCAATTTCTTCATTTTAGTCTGAAGTGTTTTCTTCCATTGTTGACTTGAGAGTTTGGGAAGTTAATACTCGAAGTTGTGGAATGCGGCTCAACATTTTCTACTACATTCAAGGAAGACAACACTTTTGCATGTGCAGATTTCTTGGTTCAGCTCACCATTGTTGACTTTGGAGTTGGGCAAATCAAGATCTGTTGAAGATATACAGCTCAACGTATTTCTATTGCATTTAATGAAGATCTAGCCTTTTGCTAGAAGATTTCTGCTCAACAGAAATGTTTCCAACGGTTCAAATATTTAAGCTATAAAATGGAAGAGGTTTAGCAGCTACATTACCATATTTGAGAACAACCAAGCTACGGCTGAGAAAATACACAGAGCATTACAAGAGCAATTTTCACTCTCTCTCCTACACTTTATTTTTCATACAATTACTTTGAGAGATTTGCGAGCAAATTGTTATATCTACTCTTAGAGGAGTGTTGTAATTGTGAGCTACAAATTCTAGCTATTATCTTTTTGAGAGATTAAGTGTTTGAGAAATCAAACACTAGTTTTGTAATTCCAAAAGCAATGGTTTTGTAATTCCAAAAGCAAGGGTTTTGTTTTTGGAAGGGGTTTTTGAGGATTTTGTACTTTAAATCCTTGCGGTTGTCTAGCTCCTCCGGAAAGCTAGGAGTCTCTGTAATTGTAAGAACCCGAAAGGCTTACTGGTGTAATTCCATTTTATTAGTGGAACCTTCAAGAAATTGCCCTGGAGAGAAGCGGAGTAGGCTGGATCGTGGACAAATTCAGACCGAACCACTATAAACTAGTTTTGCGCTTCTTAAACCTCTCTCTATATATTTGCTAATTAGGTATTTGTCTTGTAACTTTTAATTGGTAATTTTTAATTAGCAACCCTATTCACCCCCCTCTAGGTTGCTATCTGGGTAATAGTAAATTATATTAATAAATAGGGAAAGACTACAATACATACCCCTTACTTGGGTGTGTATTATATGCATCCTCCAAAATATTATGAATTGTAGAGAAAATGTTACGAACCATATTGCTAAAAAGTTACGAATCGTATAAAGGTTACGAGATACACCAAAATGTTATGAATCGTAATAAAAATGTTACGAATCATACTGCTGAAAGGTTATGAATTCTAGAACAAAAGTTATGAAACACACTAAAATGTTATGAATGAACCATAAAATAAGTACATATGGTACAACATTTTAAGGGGTTTGTATTATAGACTTTCACTAATAGATATAGGATTATATAATGAGAAATTTGTAAAATTATTTTCAGACAATATTAACATAACAAATTTTACAGGAGAATTTTGTGAGTGATAGTATAAGCAGAATCTTTGTATATAACTCCTCCACCGATAATTTTTAAATTCCGCATTCCTGAATCAATTTTTCTAAAATGCATTTTAGAAAAATACACTTCATTATTGAGTCCATATCGTCCAAAATCCAAAACCTCATAATGTGAAATTCATTAATGCCTTGTTCTCTTTACAATTCAAAAAGAATTTTTCAAAAAATTCTCTCTAGATTCTTCATATTTACAACATTTCTCTCTCTATCTCTCTTCACTTATTACCCCTACTATTTTTTCAAAAAAATTTTCAAACACCAATCCAAACATAGCATAAATTTTTTGAAAAGAAGATCGCTGCCATTGTCATTGATAAGAAAATCCAATAGGATCAAGTTTTAGAGATATATGGACAATAAGCCACAGGGGAATAAAGAACCCGAGGCAAACACCGAATAACTCCGTAAGACATCTCCAGATAAATACAATAGAAGCATACTCAACAATCACAAATGCATTTTGCATGCACGCCAATGAATGTCCACAATCCATAAAGACGGCCAAGTAATAGACTATATAAGGCAGGCTCCATTTCGTTTTCTTTCAAAACCTTCTTTTTTTAAAAAGAACGTAATTTCAAAATTAAATATAACAAAAATAAAAAATAATTTTTCAAATTTTTTACATTGTTTAAGATATCTTAATGAGATCTATTAAACAAGATCCATATTAGTAGAAAAATTATTTGCATAAACACATAATTTTTAAACTTGAAATTACCTTCTTTTTAAAAAAAAGAAAGATTTAAAAGAAAGAGGAACATACTTTTTCAAGTAGTCATTTGGCCTGGTTTTTAAATGATGATATGAGCTGCATCGGCATGCATCACGTTATTTCTATCAAAATCCAGCGAGTTAAGGTCAAAACCAAACGATTTGAAAATGAAAGGACCGATCTTTTATCAAAACACATTAATTAGCTAGGCTGGATAGATCTTTTATCAATCTTTCACATCAAACAGAATTCGTTTTGAAGATTACGTACAAAACTAATACTACTAATTAAACACAACAACTAAACATGATAACGTCTAATTAAAGAAAAAGAAAGGTCTTTTCTAATCAATTTGGAACAATTATTGTACCAAAAAATAATAATTTTGGAATCAATTATTTGATTTCATCGCATAAGTTGGTACTGAGAAAAGCGACCTTAAAAGACTCAAATGGAGTGAGATTTTTAAATAAAGTGTGTCAACTGTAAGAAAAAATATGACACTAGCAATAGGTGAAGCAATAAGTGAAAATGCTCTCATACTATATTTTGTTAAAATTTAAAAACAATTGCATATGGGCAAGCCAGTGGGAGGGGAAGGGAGCGTGCTTTCGCCTCGGAAACGTAGATTTTGGCCAAAAACTTGCTTCATTTGAGTATTAATGTCGTGTGCATCGTTGAAAGGAAACGACTTGTCCACACTTCATTTTTGGACCGTAGATAACCTTATAAAACTCTCCTAAGTCCAAACTTTAACCCCATGTGATAAACGTGATTGAAGGCTTATTTATTTTTTTATTTTTGTATAACGGGAACATGCATTAAGAATAAATGATGTGTTGTTACAAATTTTGGGATATGTAATCCCTCTCGCATCATCAAATAGATGAGTTCTAAATAAAACAAGGAGCATCAGCAAAAATAGTACTCCATTGGCTCCGATCGATCTTTGCCAATAAATCTGTGCATCCATTGGCTTCGCGGTAGGTATGCTCGATCTGCTTCATGCCCATCGAACCTAGCCAGCATAAACCTGCAGTCAAGGATCGATGATACCAAGTGGATGACATTCATGGTGTGTTGCCGAAAATTAGTTCGATGATACCCTTGGCGTCTACTTCCGCGATAAGATTTGGGAGGTTGAGGTTCTTGACTAGATTAAGATCATGTCTCTCAGGCCCCTATGTGCACTGTTCGTTTTGCCTATTGCTCTGTTGAACACGCGCGCTGACCCATACGCCAAGATGGTTGCGAATGATGGCTCCACAGCTAGCATGACCCAGGTTTCCTTTCGCAACACCATCCGTATTGAGTTTGAAGGACCCGTAATCCGAGGTTTCCAACTATAATTGATAAATGGGAAAATAACAGTTCATGACGTGTTTTGATAATTAATATCTTTTAAGGATATGCTAAGAACATTTGTTAATGAATAAAATGTCCTTGGCAGGTATTAATTATCAAAATTCGTTATTGGCCGTCGTTTTCCCTTGATAAATCCGTTAAGAGGTATAGTTCTGTCCGTGTGGCCCAGAATTGAGTGCCATTTCACAAGCACCTGCAAGAATGTTTTTCGATAAGGTCCATTGCGGTCCAGTGGTCCAGATTGAAAATGGATGCGTTGTTATTTTTACTTGTTGAGCACTGACTAGACGGGTGCAATCATTGGTTACATCATTAATTTGTTTTTTTTCTTTTGTTTTTTTGCCAAAATGGTAGGAGTTATATTATATGACAAAACAATTGAATCTCGCAATCAGGTTTTGCCAGCTAATCGACTATGACTGACCTCCAAACAGAAAAAGCAACACAAACTTTCAATTGCAGCAAAGATAGCCAAAAGAACACCAGAAACCCCACACAGGGAGGGAAAACTACCATTAAAGGAAGAGAACCAAACCAACCAAATCCAAAACAAACGAAACCAAAAAGAGACTAAAAAATTAATACAAAAACCGGCCTAGGATGTTATTGCCGAAAGACGCTGCACCGAATCTATCGATTTATTTGCCGAATGAGCAAAACCAAGTCATCACATCTTCAAATCTTCACCAGATCGGCCACAGTAAGACCGGACAAGCAAACGGAGGAATGAGGAGGGAGGCGCAAGTGGAGCTTGACGAGACTATGAGGTGAAAAATAGGGAGTTGGATATTTGTGATTGAGTTCACATTGAAAGGGTTTTAAAAATTTCGATAAATCATATCCTTGCACGTAGACATTAAAATAACCAATGATAAAAACAGATTGATAGGAGTATTCAATAGCTCGTGCAGTGATTAAAAACAAAAACAAAAAACAAAATATCGTTCTTTGGCAGCTCGGTAAATTTTCTCATTTCTAAATTTTGGCGGAACCAATTTTAGACCTCAGGGCTAAGTGAGAACTAGGATTATTAAATACCGGAGGTCGGGGCACACGCAATGTATGTGCAAGTCGAAAATTAATCCGAAAAGTTTGATTAATTCACCTCTTCACCAATTTTGATGACATATATGTACTTCAACCTAGCTCCCTCCTCAGTTCTCAGTCTCTTCTTTTCTAAAATATGTACCGTAACAAATAAAATCAAAATATACAAATGTAACATTCACATTTAAAATCAGATAAGTACGTGAGTTTCTAAGAAGCAATTCCATGGCCTTCTAACAAATTGATGGCCTCATAATTGTACTTTGTTTTTCAGTCGGCCCCATTTCTAAACCTTCTTTTTTCAAGTTCAAATATAACGAAAATAAAAAATAATATTTCAATATTTTTTTGCACCGTTTAAACGATCTCAATGAAATCTATTCAACAAAATCTATATTGGTAGGAAAATTATTTGCGTAAACACATGATTTTTAAGCTTAAAATTACCTTCTATTTTAAAAGTTCTTTTTTTAAAAAACCGGAACGGGATAGCCGGATAGCAATTAGAGCTGATGATGTAAATTGAAGCGTGTGGAATATTCATCCATAGATACAGTATGAAAGTTCATCATGCAAACAACCAAATAATCAATTAGCTAGCATTCGTTCTACATCTAGCTAATGATGTACGTAGAGTAGAAAATGCACACGTATCACCATCCCAAGTCCCAACGTAGATTTCAACCATTGTTGTAGTCCCATGAACAAAACCAATTTGTCTTGCTCGTTGTTATCTCTATTATCCAGCACCAAATCCCAATCCTGCAGGCCGTCGCTCTCTTCACATGCTAATTCGGATATGTATTAATCCTTTGCGTTTTGTCTTTGTGGTCGTGAATAATGTCCAACTGCAGCAAGTATGTGGTTTTTAAACCACAACTTTTCAAATTTGTCCACCAGACCGGTGCTCTTCCATTATATATTAGAACTAGCGGATTACTCGTGCCTAAAGGAACTCTTGATAATAATCTCATTTTTTTAATATCCGCACATATTAAAATATTATCTCAAATTTGTATTATCAAACAGAGTGATCTTGTTTTAAAATGTCTAGACATATAAATGAAAGCAACAGTTATCGCCATCAAATTTTTTACTGTTAAAATAATAGCCATGTGATTAGAAAAAGAAACAAAAAAATATATCTAATTTGCTCTCCCTCTCTTTCTCTATCTTTATCAAGTTTGAGAGAAATAGAGAGAGGAAGAAAAATGTTACAAAAAAAGGAGAGAGAAATTTGGTAAGGAAATCAATAATTAGGTTTTCCTTTTTTGTTTCTTTTCTAATCACATAGCTACTATTTTAACTAAAAACAATTCAACTTTATAAAGATAGAGATAGAGAGGAAAGAAGAACTAAAAAAGAGAGAAAGAGATTTGGTAAGGAAAACACTAATTAGGTTTTCTTTTTTTATTTCTTTTCTAATCACATGGCTACTATTTTAACAAAAAATAATTCGATGGCAATAAATGTTACTTTCATTTATATGTCTAGACATTTTCAAAGAAAATTTCCCTATTTACTATTTTAATGAAAAATAATTCGATAGCGATAAATTTGCTCTCATTTATATGTCTAGACATTTTCAAAGAAAATTGCTCTATTTATACGCATACAAATGAGAGCAACATTTATCGCCATCGAGTTATTTTTTGTTAAAATAGTAACCATGTGATTAGAAAAGAAACAAAAAAAAAAAAAAAACTAATTATCACTTTCCTTACTAAATCTCTCTCTCTCTCTCTCTCTCTCTCTCTCTCTCTCTCTCTCTCTCTCTCCATAATACTTTCCTTCTCTATCTCTATTTTTATCAAATTGGAGAGAGGAAAAGCAAATGTTATGAAAAAAAAAAAAGAAAAGAACAATAATGCTAAGGACACATCAATTTGTCACACCCCAACTATATCCTTCTCACCTATGTGTGAGAATCCAACAATAAATGCGTAGACCCCACATGTTTGTTAGAAGGAGTGTGACAAATTGATGTATTCCTAGATCAATTTGTCATGTTTGGTAAGAAAACTTGGGGGAATGAATAATTAGGTTTTCCTTTTTTTGTTTCTTTTCTAATCACATGACTACTATTTTAATGAAGAGTATTCCAACTTGATAAAGATAGAGATAGAGTGGGAAAATTAATAAATATTACAAAAAAAAGGACACAGATATTTGGTAAGGAAAACAATAATTAGGTTTTTCCTTTATTGTTCATTTTTTAATCACATACCTACTATTTTAATGAAGAGTAATCCAATTAATATAAATATTGTTCTCATTTGTATGCCTAGACATTTTTTTTTAAAAAAAAATTACTCTGTTTTATAATATAGATAGATAATAACAAGTATTAAATGGTAGTACATGCGATTTTTTTGGTCACTAGAGTTCTGCAATTTAGATTAGAGAAATTTTAAGTATAAAGAAAATGTACGCTAAAATTACCTCGATATCCAATAGTACATATTAGACAAACAAATCTACATGCCAAAAATCATTGGAAAAAATAGTTTTTCCTTAATCACAAGCGGCAGTAGAATCTGAATTGTATCAAACGGGACATAAGTCCACATAACAGAAAGCTCAGTAAGAGAAAAAAATACTCCCATTTAATTGAACAAATAATCAATCGTTGGTTGAAAACACAGTTCCTAAAGCACATGAGCTGCGAGTCCCAACAAATGTTTTGGGCCTCAAAAAATAAAAGTGCACCTTACAAAAATAGGAAACTCTCTATCACTGTGCCACAGCCAAGTATTCTAGCTAGTAGCATACTAATCTTGGACGTGTGGTCCCTAAAATTATTTGGGGGACATGAGGCGCCACCATGTGGTAAACATTTTGGTGAGGACCTACTAAATGTCTACACTCCACATAAATGTGTGATGGATACAAGTACGGAAGCACCATGTGACGATTTTTCAAGACCATTGAATAATTACGGGTAAAATTCGGGGCGTTAGGTGGTTGCCTAGTCTTCCCTGGACTGACCTACTCTTAACGCGTTTCAATTTTAAGATAATAAGAGATCAAGAATTCTCTCATCCATTGCTTTTTTCAAGATAATCTACTCCCTCCGTCCATTTTTAAGTGTCCCGCTTCGTAATTTCAACTTATTAAAAAGACATCATCATTATACCTTTCACATCAACTTTTTCCTCCACTTTTTCTACTTACCCATCATCATTACACTTTTACTCACTAATTTTTCAAAATGGAATCTACTTTTATGGACAAAATAGAGAATGCACCAACTTTTACCCATTAACTTTATAAAATAGACATTTATTAAGGGACAGCCCAAAATGAAATACCGGACTCTAAAAAAGGGAAGGAGGGAGTAATATACAAAGCTATATAGATCAGATAGCACTTAAATCTAGGATCAACATGAAATTTGGCATAAATCAAGGGGCAAAAGAGGTCCATGAACTTCACCACTAGAATCATTTGTTGCACAAAAATATAACCTGAACCAAATAGTGTCTCTGCCTCTATGCCCGTGCATTTTTAGCCTGGCAATCCTACGACTAAAAATGCATGGGAATAGAGGTATATAGATTCTTCCGTATAAAAGATTTGATCTCAAGGAAGACGTAAGAGTAACTTTTAAACCAATTCCGCTGATTAAAAAAAAAAAAAAACCTTTTTAACCAATTCCCAAGTTACTCCAGTCCTAAACCAATTCCCGAGATGCATGGCCCATCAGCCATCGGATTGGATGAGATCCGACGGCTAAGATTAGAAGTATGTCTGCAAATAGCATGCAGGATCCCACGCTAGATACTCTCTCTCTCAATTGACTTTGGATTGGTACTGTGCAGTGAGGCGTGTTGTGCACCTCTGAGCCGTCGGATTATGTATACGACGGCTCAGATCTCATCTCGGCAACCAACGATCAAGAGTTGTTCATTGCCGAGATGAGATCCGAGCCGTCGGATGCACGATCCAACGGCTCGGAGGTGCACAACACAATGTTGCGCACACCATTGCGCAGGACCATCCCAACCTCCTCTCAAATATGCATGTGCTATTATTTCCAAGTATGACCTGGGTTGATCCATGACAATAATTAGCGACCCCACAGTGTCAAATTGGTAGATAACGGTCACCACCTTCCATTCAAAACACACACCCCTTTCACCCTCACCAACTAGCCAGCAGCTCAGCTGCGTGTTCCGTCAAATAATACACAATGAAGCCGTGTTCCGTCATGTTTGTATCTCTTATTATAGAAACATGAGGCTCACACGGAAAAAATAATTCCTCAAAGATCGGAACAGGTCAAAGAATCAGAAACAAAATTGCCCCAACTTGAGCACCAGCTAAGAACAGAAAAGGATATAAGTAGCACTCCAACATTGAAGGAGAATGAACATAGCTTCAGAGAGCTCCGACCAATTGGCGAGAGGGTACTGAATTTGTCTCAGAATGGGATACACAAACAGCATTGGGAAGTACCAACTGATTCGGACGATCGGAGAAGGCATGTTCGCGAAGGTCAAGCTGGCCGTAAACACAGACAATGATCAGTACGTTGCGATCAAGATCATCGATAAGCAAATGGTCGTAAAAAGAAATCTCATGTACCAGGTGAGTTCCACGAAAACCAATTTCGAAAAACCCCTATCTTTGTTCTTTTTATGCTTTCATTGGATATGTACAGCTTGATTTGCACTAGATTAGTCCCCAATGTAGTTTCTTTAAAGTTTCCTTTAGGAGGGAAAAATCAAACACATTGAAATGAAATCTTGGGAAAGTGGAGTTTTGGCATGGGAAAATGTAAGAAAAGGGGGCTAAGTTCCCTAATAGATTCAAATCTGCATCTTTTTCTTCTTCTTTTTTGATGCACAGAGCTTTGTTTTCAGGTGAAGAGAGAAATAAGAACAATGAAGCTTCTGAATCATCCAAACATTGTCAAAATACACGAGGTATTATAGCTGCTTCGAATCCGGATTTGACTCGTCTAACGAACTTTCTTGATATAGAAATTGATTTCAACTCACAGGTAATTGGCACAAAGACAAAAATTTACATGATAATGGACTATGTATCAGGAGGGCAGCTATCTGATAAGATGGTGAGATTCAACTAGTTGACTTTTGGAAGCCAAAACTGGTGTTCGGAAGATCTTACAAACAATTCTAATTACCTTGAAAATTTTCTGTCTCAGTTATACGTCAAAAAGTTTGATGAAAGAGAGGCAAGGAAACACTTTCAGCTGTTAATCGACGCTGTAGACTATTGTCATTCCAGAGGGGTTTACCACAGAGATTTAAAGGTCAGAATGAAACTAACTATCCTGCTCAGGTCTTCTTTTCACAGTTCTCTACTAGGGGAAAATTGGAAATTTACTTGGATCTTGGCATTTTTATTTACAGCCAGAAAACTTGCTTTTGGACAGAAACGAAAATCTGAAAGTATCAGATTTTGGACTCAGCGTGTTGCGAAAGGTAACCGCTACTTATTCTTTCTAGACATGTTACCTCCCTGTGATTTGGGGCTTGTGCGGATTGACTCCCGACTTTTCAATGCTGAACCACGTAACCCCCACATGGTTCCTAGAGTAACCCTTTTTTCATTACTGAATTAACAGCCCGGGGACCTACTATCTACTGCATGTGGCTCTCCAAGCTATGTAGCACCAGAGGTAATAGACAATTTTCATGTTAAAACACTATTTATACCTTGTTTTCTTGCATTAAAGGAAAAACGAAAGTGAGAAATTTTGAAAGAGAAAGAAGATTACCTTTGTATGAAAAAGAGTAGACAGCTAACTTCATTACAATCTTCATGATTTGGTGAACAGCTTATTACAAATAAGGGCTACGAGGGAGCGGCCGTAGATATTTGGTCCTGTGGAGTCATTCTTTTTGAATTACTTGCCGGATTTCTACCTTTTGATGATCGTAGCCTGGTGAACTTGTATCTGAAGGTATGCCATCAAACCAAATTATAAAAATACCCAAATTTTATAGAATCAGCAAATTTCTTACACTAGATAAAAATGTCCTTGCAATAGATCCTGAGAGCAGAATACGTATTTCCTGAGTGGTTTACAGAAAGCCATAAGAAACTGATCTCCCGGATACTTGATCCGAATCCACGAACGGTAGTGCTCTACACCATCATTCGTAAACAGAAACAAATTGTGGAATTAAGACTGGAAATCCAACAATATCTTGTTTTGCCAATGCAGCGAATAACACTACCAGAAATTATTGAAGATAAGTGGTTTCAAACAGATTATGAGCCTGCAGTGCATTTCGAATGTGATGAAGATACCAACTTGGATGATGTTCATGCAGCTTTAGGTTCAATTGAGGTAATGACTTTAATGAGTAGAAAGCAACATAGAAAGTTCCACAATTGACAATGTCACCTAAGAGATATCTTGCACCTTATGTAGGAAAATGAGACTCAAACAAAACCTTCCAATACTCCAAGTTTCATCAATGCTTTTCAGCTAATAGCAATGTCACAAGACCTTGATTTGTCAGGACTATTTGAAGTACAGGTGATTTGCAAATATCGTAGCATAAGTTCATAAGTTATAAATACTTCTTTTCTTCAATTCTAAAATGCCGTGAACTTTTTGATCTGATTTAGAATTATGAAAAGCAGAAAACAACTCTTGGATCCAAGCATACAATCCATAAAACGATAGAGAAAATTGAGGCTGCAGCAAGGGATGTGTCTCTGTCTGTCGAAAGGAAGAACAATTCAAAGGTAGTATCTGCATACATCTGTTGTTTTTTATTGACCCAAGTGAAATCTTCCTATTTGCTTCTCAATTTCTTTAATCTTCTTGAAAATATCAGTTGAAAATTCATCCAGTATTGAAGATGAGTAGATCATTCTTTAACCTATCAGCAGAGGTAATAACCAGTTACAGATTCTATCGCTCTAAAATCAGGATACCAAACTCTAACCAGTGTATGTGGCAAAACTCAGGTAATTGAAGTGGCACCCACACATTGTGTAATAGAAATATCAAAATCTGATGGGGAACTGGGACCGTACAGAGAGGTAATAAGCACAAACATTACATATTGATTTATATACACACACACACACACACACACACACACACGTTAAATTTAGTACCTTTAATCATTTTTGTTCATCTGAAATTGGTGAGCAGTTCTGCAAAAGTTTATCAAGTATGCTGACAGAAGAATCAGGTGTATCAACTGAAAATCAAGCAGCCAAGGAAGTAATTGTCAATAGCAAAAATATGTATCAAACTGAAGGAAGCCTTGGATCTGTGGAAATATTGTGAGGAATATATTTGGTGGTGTCCCGCCAGCATTTTTTCAATTGTGCCAGTTCAGAAACAAAGATGCCTGCCGGCATTTTTTTCAATTGTGCCACTTCAAAACAAAGATGACAAGGATGATAAAGACCTATGGCCTCATTTGATGCGAGTCATAGGTTGAAGAAGATTGGTACGAGGGGTTGAAGAAGATTGGTACGAGGAGGGGATTGGGGTTGGCAGTGAAGACTGAAGGGGCAATGATAGTGAAATTGATTGTTTCATTGGAGATAAAGAGTGTGCAGGCATTGTTAAACATTTTTTTTATTACAAACAATAGGAGAATAAAAGTACCAGAATTACATTAAACTGGAAACAAGTTCACAATTACTATAAAGTATAAACCCAACCCAACTAATAGCCCCATTAAAAGGAGAAATAATCTCAACAAATACAAGAGAAATAACACCCACATGCAGGTGGGGAGAAGATTTGAACTCCTGACCTCTTATCGAGATGCACCAACTAATAGCCCCATTAAAAGGAGAAATAATCTCAACAAATACAAGAGAAATAACATCCACATACAGGTGAGGAGAAGATTTCAACTTCTGACCTCTTAGTGAGATACAAAAGTCTTGACCAACTAAATCAGCTAAGTTATATAGCCATGTTTGTTACTTCGTTTCGGTTGAGGGGTGGGAGGACCTACGTAGCATGGACATTTCAATGGAGCTCACATACCGGTGTCAAACACTTGGCAGGCACCGACACTCTATGGACGAGTGTCCGACACTTAAATTTAACATGTCCTATAGTTTTCTCAAGTTTTTCCAAGTGGACACTCCAAGGACATGCTAGGACACTCAATAGACACTTGAGGGGTCTTCTTTTCGTACAAGTAAATAGAAAATAAAGTCACATATGAGTGAGAAAACGTTATCTGTCGAAACACTTTTGTGTACTCCCAGTGTCCCATTATGTTTGCTTCCTACGGGAGACTCTGGCGTTTTGGACTCCGAAAATAAACACTTTTTTCACCTTATATTTGCTCAAGTGAAGGCATCTTTAAACATTAAAGAATACTCAGAATAGAAACCCCATCTATGTTTTACTGATACACACATATATAAAAATCCGGCCAGATCCAGCTTATACCAGATTGGCTATTGGCGAACCGACCGGACCGATTTTTTCCAATTTGGCTAAGAATCAAACCGGAACAGACTAGATACCTCTAAGAACCAAACCAAATCACCGGCTTGGTCCTGTTTTGGTTTTCGGTTTGGTTTAATGGTTTTTTTTTCCACCCATAATCAACACTATTTTCAAATGCTTGATGCCCAAATACCACAAGGGAATGAAGCTTACCAACAGAAATGTGAGGGGAATCCAACTTATTATCAGACGATGCCGAGCATTGCATATGTGATTGGCGCCGGACAGTTGTTTTCGTTTACG
Source organism: Rhododendron kiyosumense (assembly GCA_019656275.1). Taxonomy (NCBI): domain Eukaryota; kingdom Viridiplantae; phylum Streptophyta; class Magnoliopsida; order Ericales; family Ericaceae; genus Rhododendron; species Rhododendron kiyosumense. Next base: position 29,627 of record BPLS01000613.1, read on the forward strand.
ATGAAAGTGAGAAATTTACTAGAAAAGGTTGGTTCTTGTTCATTTCTTGGCCACATTAAATACCACCCACCAAAAGAATAGAACCCAAAGATGGCAAGCTGGTCTAGTTTTCACACTAATTGAATCAAACCCATTTCTGAAGATTCAACAAATGGACGATAACGACGTGTATATATATAGTATGATTTATACTCCTACGGCACAAAAAAGGATTGATTAAACCTGGCGAGCAGAAGAACTGAATCGCGTTGCTTTTGGGCGAATTGTGAACGAACAAAGCTAACTGGCCAGCGACTGCTGCTATGGGGAATGTGTAATACGCAGAGCCGGTGGAATTGTCCATTCCGATTTCCGCCGGCAGAGTAATCGTCGTTCAGGCCATTTGCCGCCGGAAGGGATGGAGTCGGAAGAGGGGTTTGGTGCAGAGGGGAGAGTTGAAACCGTGGTTTGGAACTTGTGGGGGTTGGAGAAAAAAAAAATGAAAAATGTTCCCTCCATCCCCAAAAATGTCCAAAATCACTATTTGCATTTCTCAAAAGATTGTTCATATATAATGTATAAGAGTTTCTACAATACTATAATCAAATGTAAAATGTTTTTAAAGTTAATAATGTTGATGTAAAATATGGCTCTCAATACTATAATTAAATTTAACAATCTCCTTAGAAATAATTAAATTTTGGGTTTTGAATAACCAAAACTAGCAACCTTTTGACAATAACCAAATTTAATAGACCCACGTATTCTCAATTAAATACACCTATTCTATCTCTCTTCCTTTTTCCTCTCTTTCTTTACCAATTTTTTTTTAGAAAACAATTTTTTTAAAATAATTTTTTTTCAAAAACTATTTTCAATTTCTAGTAAATAGTTATTACTCCTCAAAACTATTTTTTTAAAAACTATTTTCTACTTTTCACAGTTTTTAGTTTTTTGTAGTTTAAAAAAATAATGTTATAACAAATTTTGGTTATCCAATTTTGATTATGCCATTATAGATATTTACATTGTTAATCTGAGCAATATCTTAAATGAATAATTAAAAGCTGATGTGACAACTTTTTGTTATTAATTTTTGATTATAGCATTGTGGATACCCTAATATTTTCCTCGCTAGCCTCCTTTTGGAACTTGGGGAGGGAGAAAAAAAGGGAAAATAAGTAAGGAAAAATGGGAGAAAATTTTACTAACTTCCAAATAAAGAGGAGAGGGGGAAAAGGTTTTAATTACTAGTCTTCTCTTTCGTTCTTTTTCCTAACTTCTAAACAAACTCGTAATTTGTTTGGACTTCATAGAAAAGAAATAACGGGAAAGATAAAAGAGATTTAGGAGGAAAATAAGAGAGAGAGAGTGTGTGTGATATTTCCCTATTGGTTATGTTTACAAAGAAGAAGTCCTGTTTGTTTTCAAGTAATACAAAACAAAGTAAAATTAAGAAACAAATTTATTTTACTTTTTGTTTTTGTCATAATCTATACGGAAAATGATTCCGTATAGATTCCGACTCCCAAATAGGAAGTGTGAGTGCTCAGCGACAATAGGCAACCTTGCACGACACTCTGAATAGGAAGTGCGGTCGCTCGTCGACAATGGGCAAGGACACCTCAGTGTGGAGGTGTGGCCAAGTTTAGACTACCGGAGACAACAGGCGTCCCACGACTTTGGTTAAGGGGGTGTGGCATTTGAGTCAGGGGCGTAGAGAGCTTGACGTTTTTGGCTCACATTTGGTCGGAAGGAATGATTGTGAATTTCCAAGTGAGTGGTGAGTCTAGTGAGAGCGACAGAAGCCAAGAAATTATTCAATGCCTATAAAATAAGGTTGAACACGAATCTAAATCATACATTGATGCGGAATTTATCTTTAAATGTGTAAACCATACATTAAAATGTGATTCAAATTCTTGCTCAATCTTGCTCTAAGAATATTGAATATCTTCTTCCGGAGCCAAAGGCCTCCACTGCAGCCCACACAAGGTTGCCCGATAGAGTTGGGATGCCAAATATGGCCGGAGCCTAGATGAACTCTTTTTTTTTTTTTTATTCACTGCTTAGATGAACTTGGCCTTTCAATTAAATTGAAAAGTGGTTTCTAAAAGAAAATTGATTTTCGCACTCCACTTTTATACACACAAGTTCCACTTTTGTACGTAGACACTCCATTTTGTACGTGAAGTTACGTTAAAAAATGTGGCGCCTGTGTATAAAAATGGAGCGCCAAAATCAGCCTCATTTTTAAAAACTAAGCAAGTAAATTCAATGCGAAGGGAAGAGGACCAATTATATCGGTATACCAAAACTACAGAAAATGGAAAAGCTCACAAACAAGAGGCAACCAAACAGTACCCAACACTCATTTCAATACTCCTATTTGCAATCCTAGGGGAGTGGCAGTGGCCACTAGTTGACCCCATGTCGGCAATTATTTCCTGCCACGTGCCTTGTTTATGTCTAGAAATTGCAATTGGGACATTTTCCCATAAAACAAACAAAAGGAAGCGGTCACGGGTGCAGCATAACCACCTCATAACAGGTCACGGGGACCTTTTTTTGTCTTTATGTTTCTACCGGTGTTCGGGTCAGCTTAAGTACACAGTGCACTTTAACTAATTTCTTTTCCGATTTGATCAAAGGGAATCAGTCATTCACACCAAGATTTGGAGATTCAAATAAAATAACTTTTTTTGTGGTTTGACCTCGAGAAACGAACTTTGACAATTGTGTGAGAAGCAAACATACATCCACCCAGACTAACCCTTTTGGCATAGGTCACGGGACTTTAGTTTGTGTCACAATGATAAAATTGGGCATTTCCAAACGCGTCCCATAGCACAACCTACGATATTAATCAAAAGAAAGCATATTTTCTCTTCTGCCCCCACTGAGCACCAAAAAATGAAACCACATTTGCTTCTTTTCGTCACTCTCTTCGTAACAGTCACCACTACCAACCTAGTATTCTCTTCTCACTCATCTCCGACACCCAATTCTGGCCGGAAAGTACCCGACAACGATACCATATACCGGGTTTCCAAGCAGCTTTGTTGGGGTTGCATTGGGGAGTCGATACAATTCTTATTTGCCCATAACATGGTTAGGGCAGCCAAGTGGGAGCTACCACTTATTTGGGACTTCAATCTCGAGAATTATGCAAAGTGGTGGGCAGGACAGAGGCAATCCGATTGCGCGTTGGTCCATTCATTCCCGGAATTCGGGTTCAAGCTTGGGGAGAACATATTTTGGGGTAGCGGCTCAAATTGGACCCCACCCGACGCTGTTCGGGCGTGGGCTGACGAAGAGAAGTACTACTCATACTCCACCAATACGTGTGCATTTGGGGAACAGTGCGGGCATTATACACAGATTGTGTGGAAGAATACACGACGGATCGGTTGTGCAAGGGTTGTTTGTGACAGTGGGGATGTGTTCATGACTTGTAACTACGATCCGCCGGGAAATTACATTGGTGAGAGACCATATTGATTTATATTGACATATAGTATGTATACCTGCATTTGGATTTTTGGTATATAAAGATGTGGGATATGTGCATATGGTAATTGTGCTGTGTCTCGTGTTTTTTTTCTTTCTTCATGTGTGTGACATATAATTTTGTAGTTCAATAATAACAAGGTGAAGGGAATTTACCCAAAAAAAAACAAGGTGAAGGGAAAAAGAAAAAGAAATCAATGGTGTTGGTATGTCTGTTGGACTCTTGGAAGGGGGTTGAATGTCTTCTTAATAATTTTTATGATGAGAAACGCCTCCTGAGTAGGGTCATTTTAGACCCATTCATGTTATGTTGATAATTCAGGGAGTCGAAGCCAGTTTACGCGAAACTCGATTAATTTTTCGAAAATCAATTAATCCCACCATTCACTAGTGAGTGTCCATTGAAAGCCGAAACAAAATTCGAGTGTCCATTGAAAGCCGAAACAAAATTCCTTTATGAACTGGCTCTAAAGATAGCACGTAGAAAATCTCGAACTGAAATAGTGGAGAAATTAAAATCCATCACGTAGAAAATCTCGAACTGAAATAGTGGAGAAATTAAAATCCATCCTTAATTAGTTTCCCACCAGACCCATCATGTATGGGTCCGTTTGATTAATAAATAAAAAAAACAGAAAATAAAAATGAGAGAAAGTGAAGTAAAAGAAAAGAAAGGAAAAGTTTTTTTTTTTCTCGCATCCGTTTGATTAAGATGAAAATTTTGCGAGAAAATAAGAAAGCCAGAGCAATTATTGTTCATTCTCACAAGAAAATAAAATTTTCTTGCACTTTTTTGTGTGAAAAAGTAAAGCAAGCTTTCTAGCTTTAGAGGATTGCACGGTAAAATTTGTTTTCTATAACTTTTCAAGACATTCTTGCTAAATGAACACCAAAAATGTTTTTTTTTTTTTTTTTTTTCTCTTTCTTATACTTTCTATCATTATCTCTATCTCGCTAATCCAACGGACACTATGACTCCGTTCAGTTATCAGAAATGTTGTGTGGAAAATCGGTTTCCAGAAAAAGTGAAATGAGGTAAAGTAAAGAAAAATAAAATTTATTTTCCTGTGTATATTCTGTTGACAAGAAAACTTGTAGGAAAATAAGAATCTCATCTTTTTTATAAGACCTATTTTGTTGATTTTTGTCTTTTCCCATCCTTTCCGAGGAACTGGACCGGGCCTATGTGAACTAATCAAGATACCTGCAACCATTCACAACCTTTATCTTGTAAAATTTTTGTCCGTTCACTTCCTTTTCCCATACGTTTTTCTCGCGCCAACCACCCCCAACGGCCTCCTCCTTGTACAGCAAAACCCGCCCACAAACAAAACATTGCACAAAGAATCTTTCTTTTCTCTCTCTCTCTGGCCATGCAAGTCCCCAATGAAGGTCACGTTGCCGTCCTAGCATTCCCGTTCGGCACCCACGCCACCCCTCTCCTCACCCTCGTCCGCCGCCTATCTGCCACCGCACCCAACCTCAAGTTCTCATTCATCAACACCTCCAAATCCAACCAAAAAGTTTTTTCCAAAATCAAACCCGATGACTACCAAAACATCAAGCCCTACAATGTGGATGACGGCGTCCCCGAGGGACACGTGTTTTCCGGCAATCCCTTGGAGGCCGTGGAGCTTTTCTTGAGAGCAATGCCGGAAAACTTCAAAAATGGTCTGGAAGAGGCTGTGGCTGACACAGGCGCGAAGATCACGTGCTTGTTGACTGATGCGTTCTTTTGGTTTGGCGCCGATATGGCAGCGGAAATGGGCGTCCCTTGGGTGGCGTTTTGGACTGCGGCGCCTTGCTCTATATCCCTTCATATGTACACCGATATCGTTAGGAGCACGTTGAAAGGTTAGGCTATCTAACGTGAAAAAAGAAGAAGATACATGCAAGAAAAACTATGGCCTAGGCTAGGTTTTAGGAAACAGTTTCGAGAGACGTAACTGTAATATATGGTCATTGTGTAACAGTGTCGGGAGTATTGAACAATACTTAACATGAATAGGTTGTAGCGGTCGTGAATTTTTGGCAAATTATTTTTATCACATTTTTTAATTTCCTTAATCCCCACAAGGTCAAGTATCGTCTATTAACCTGGAAACCAACCAATTTAGAAGGGGAACTGGCTAATACGTATGCGATTTTTTATCTCACAGGTATATTGGGGTATAACGATATCGGACGGCTAAAAAATCGTTATGTTACCTATGGGCCGATTTTAAAAACCAATAATGCTAGGGATACAACACTTCACCACAACACCAATCACACCCGTCCGCATGACACAACATGATTGGTAATGGGAGAACAACCACTTTAAAACTACTTTGCAACCTCCAATCATGCAGTGCCACGCAGACGGGTGTGTTTGGTATTATGGTGGAATGTTGTGCCACAATAAATATAATGGGATCGTTTCAATGAAACAATAAAGATTGGAGTAGTATCTATTTATTGTTCTCATTCGAAGAAAACAGAGAAAATTTAACAAACAACTCATTGAAATGTGGAGCAACATTCCATTAATTATTATGGGCTAGTCTATACAGTCTTTATTTGGTTCGCTGCTAATGAAACGTGAGATGGGTCCATTGGGAGTAACTAATGTGTGCGTAAGTTGGCTTGAACACTCTGAGTTATCTTGAAAAACTTGTTCGGTAGCTTATTATATCACACTTGAATGACTTCGAGAGACGAAATTAATTTTGCCCATTCCTAATGATCTATGGCTCCAAAATTATACAGGTAAGGAGGAAAATGGAGACGAGACTCTTAATTTCATCCCAGGAATGTCAGCAATTCGCGCCAAGGACCTACCAGCAGGGATCGTACATGGAAAACTAGAAGCGCCATTCAACACCATGGTACACAAAATGGGACAAATGTTACCAAGAGCGACGGCTCTCGCAATAAACTCGTTCAAAGAAATCGATCCGACCATCACCAACGACCTCAAGTCGAAGCTGAAAATGGTGTTGAACATAGGCCCCTTTGATCTAGCCCGGCCACCAAAGTCGTTTTCGGATGAGAGTGGGTGCATACCGTGGCTGGTCAGTCACAAGAAGGCGTCTGTGGCGTATCTAAGCTTCGGTTCACTTCTGACGCCTCCGCCTAATGAGTTGATTGCATTGGCAGAGGCACTGGAAACTCAAAGGGTGCCGTTTTTGTGGTCTTTTAGAGACAGTTCAAAGCTTCAGTTGCTGGAGGGATTTCTTGAAAGAACCTCCACTCTGGGGAAGGTAATGTTGAAAGTGAAAATTCTAATCCATCCACTCTTTTAGTGTGGTCATTTTGAAATATTAAATTCTATTTCTTGGTTCGCGACTTAAACAGGTAGTTCCATGGACTCCTCAATTACAAGTCTTGGAGCACCCATCAGTCGGAGTGTTCATAACGCATGCCGGGTGGAACTCGGTTTCTGAGAGCATTGCCGGGGGCGTGCCAATGATATGCCGGCCATTTTTTGCTGATCAAGGGCTGAACAGCCGGCTAGTTGAGGAAGTGTGGAAGATTGGTGTATGTGTTGAGGGCGGAAACTTCACTAAATCTGCAACTACGAAAGCCCTAGAGCTCGTTTTCTCGTGGGGAAAAGGTGGGGAAATGAGAGAGAACATAGGTAATCTTAAACAGAAAGCTAAGATAGCTGTGGGAAGTGATGGGAGCTCCACCAAGAATTTCACAAGTTTGGTGAAGGTAGTTTCAGGCTGTGAGAATGCTTAATTTTCTATGTTTTTGACTTGTACAATTGTGTAATGCAGTGGAGAGAAGAAATCAGAGATACAAGACAGAAGATAGAGAGAGAAGTTTTGAATTTGTTCATGATAAAATCAATGAACACTATTAATGTTGTTATACATTATATATATAACGTACACAGCTAAAT
>BPLS01000613.1:37011-73558 GCA_019656275.1 Rhododendron kiyosumense
TAACTTTGCTTTGACTGAGATTCCCCTATGACTAACTCACTGATGTCTCACTAATAAAAAAAAAAAACTCACTGATGTCCTTCTCTTCTATGAATTCTCTGTTGTTTTAGTTGAGGTGCGTTAGAGCTTGTTTTGTGATCTTTAGCTCTGATTGAGTGCCCTTAGAGCACTATCATATGGTGCTTTAATGCCATTCTCTACTACATATTGGTATAAGAGCCACACGCTTAGTGATGAAGCCTACACCAATTTGTAGTGGAAAACAGCCTTGAACTTGTATAGAACATCCTCGTAACAAGCTATACATATTGGCCATGCGTCCTAACAAAAATATCATTCTTTGTCAAGCAACTGCACTAATAATTAACTCAATTAACCAGTACTACTTCAACTTAGAGCAAGTCTATTACCACTCTTGTTCTTTGAATGGTTTTTCATTTTCTCCATTATGGTCCAAGTTGAAAAACAAAGAATTGCAGGTAGCATTGAGAAGAAGATACAATACAATCCGGAATCATTGAATTAAAATAAAAAGTTTCTCGAACCTCATCAACCAGCAATACAACAAGTACCAAGAGTGAAACCGTGAAATACCATTCCATTTTACGTTCACAAAAAATTATAATCATTAGACATATCAGAAAAGATTGTAGCAGTTCGAATACTTGATTTACCTGGTGTACTGCATTCAAATGCTTCAGAATATAATAGAAGTACTTCATTGTACATATCTGGGGTCTCTAAAATGCCATAAGAAACCAGAGTTGCTTCGGCTCTAAGATTCCTGCAAAAGAAAAACGAAGTCAATGAAACCAAAGGACCAGCACTTACAACAATAATACTCAAATTTATATCTCCATGTAATATTCATGCAGACAGTACTGAGAAAAAACTATGAAATTCATGATGCTACACTTAAAGAAAATTGGGTAATATCAAATAGGAAAATGATTTCGGCACTCCAATTTTTTATGATGGCACTCCAAAACTTGTTTTTTAGTGTACCTTACTAGGTATAATTTTTACACTAAAATACGAGTTTTGGAGTGCCATCATAAAAAATTGGAGTGCTAAAATCATTTGCCTATCGAATAAAGTGGTTTTCTAAAGGATGAAAAGGCAACAGCATTGGGCAACGTGTTTGGGTTGGCTTCTGCCTGATTTAGTAATATTTCAAGGGTAAAAAGTGGATCGTTCTTGGATCATGAACAGTACCTGGGAATGTTCAAGTTCTTTCTTCAGAAGAAGAAGAAAAACAAGAAAAGCAAGGTTCTTTGATTCATGGGCATTTCATCAGACAATCTGGAATGCCAGAAGCACTGTGAATCATTTGTCTTCATAATTCTGCAGTTACAGTAAAAAGCAAGGGAAATCTTCTTGCCCAAAGACGAGTTCTACATCCCTAAAGTGGAAAGGGCACATATCAAACACCTTTCCTTTTACTATCCTTTGACGAAGGGACACAATCCTTTTCCCAATGCTTTGCTGCAACCATACCCCGCGTGATGGTCGAATGAATCCGAAAAGACAACTCCGCAAATACTATCCCTACATGAACTAGTGAGCCTTCAAACCTAGTAGGCTAGTACAATGCTTAAACCAATAAAAGACAAAATCACTATCTAAACGGGCTACTCATATATAAGTTGAAAAAGTAGCAATCGTGAACATGTTACTAGGCCACTTCACCATGTGAATTAGTATTTGGATGGCACTGAAATTCATCAAGTTAATGTTTGATCTGAAGAGAAGCAAGGCTTTGGCTTATTTCTCATGGGTGTGCAGTCTGTAGTGCTCACTTCATGCGATAAAGAATGCAAGCAAACAGAGTCGTTGTGGTTCCTCTGAGTGCCAGCCGCAGAGAGGAATGTCATCAACTGCCCTTTGAGTAGCAGGCGGCTAGGTGAGCTTAAGTCTCTTAGTTCTTCAAGGAGACTCATGTGAACCCCCTTTTCTTTTCATGCTTTGGGGAAAAAATGTAAAAACAAATGTCGCAGCAACCAGTGTCAACAAAGATGGGAAAAAGGATAAAAACAAATCCCAACATGCTTTGCAGTACAAAAACCATTAGCTCCAAACGAAAAGCATAAACCAGATGGGTGGTATTTCCAGAACTTAAGAGAGATTTGTGGCCAATGAAGTTAAACTTACTACACTATGTAAGGTTCTTTATCAACAGAACACGAGAACACATCTCATGAATGCATGCTTTTCGCTAATTGATGGCAAAATTGAAAATCTCTCAGGTCGGAGTAGGCGAGCACATACAGTTGATGCACATTCAGGACAATTTTTGGACAAACCCAGGATTTAGGGGTGATTAATGAGCCCATTGAGCCAAGCAAGAGGTTGATCAAGTTGGGTTTAAAGCTTAAAAAGTTTTGAAAATGTGTTCTAAGCTTAGCTATGAGACGAACCGATCCCAAAGGATTAGAGGTGATAAATGAGCCAATTAGTAGCTTATTCGAGCTCGGTCGGAAGCTTTAACGAGCTTCAAAAACTAAGGCTTTACTCTTCCAAAAAAAAAGTATCTTCAAAGGGGTGAAGTCCGAACTGAAAGCAATCATTTCGATTCTAGCAAAAACCGGTGCTCGCAAAAGCAGTAATACACAAAGTAAAGTATGACAATTGTCTCAATTTAAGCATGCAATGAAGCAAGAAATTCATTGTTGTCGCAATTAATAGGTGTAAAGAGATCAAGGGATTAAGGTAAAATTCAAGTGACCATGAAATCTCTCATAAACACAATTACTGTCAAACTAGGAATGGAGTAGAGAGAAGTTTGTCGAGAACAATGAAATCTATACAAAATTGAACTTAAGTTATTGGTTATCAGTTAGGGTTGAAGGATGGAAGATGACCTCTTCGTCGGGGACGTTCTTTCGTCAGAGTTAATTTATTCTCCGATAAAATGGGTGTGATACAGTGTTGCCATATCTATTTTCGTAAAAATAATTTCACTCAAATCATCTCCGATTGTGCATCAATCAGCACTCGATCAATATGTTCTTCAACACGATTTACCTTCTTGATGAGCTCTACAACATGAACCCTTTCGATCATGCAGATAAATCAGAATGAGATCACAATTTGACAAATTCGAGTCGCAGTTCAAATGGGTTTGATAATGTGTGGCCACATTCATTTTCGCAAAAACAAATTTACTTCTATCGCGTTTGATAATATATCAAATGGGATTCGATTCAAATGATCGTTAACAATGTTCTTTATATTGACAATATCCGCAAGATGAACGATTTTGATTATGGAAATAAACCGGAATGAGCTCACAATTTGACCAATATATGATTTCTAGGACTTCTCAGGTTGACGTTGCGAAGTCTCAACGAGAACGGGCGACGTCGTTTTGGATAACCTCGTGTTTTCCAGATGCGATTTTTCAATGAACCTCGGCTACAGTAGCCGGACCAAGCCGGTACGACAAAGGTCGCGTCTGTCACATGCGACCCCGAGCGCGCGCTCTCTCTCCCAATCTCGTCCCCAAGCAGTCATTGATACAACAGATCAAGGGCATTGCCGGGGGCGTGCCAATGATATGCTGGGTGGAACTCGGTTTCCGAGAGCATTGCCGGGGGCGTGCCATTTTTTGCTGAACAAGGGCTGAACAGCCGGCTAGTTGAGGAAGTTGAGGGCGGAAACTTCACTAAATCTGGAACTACGAAAGCCCTAGAGTTCGTTTTCTCATCAGAAAGAGGGGGGGAAATGAGAGAGAATATAGGTAATCTTAAACAGAAAGCTAAGATGGCTGTGGGAAGTGATTGGAGCTCCACCAAGAATTTCACAAGTTTGGTGAACGTAGTTTCAGGCTGTGAGAATGCTTAATTTTCTATGTTTTTGACTTGTACAATTGTGTAATGCAATGGAGAGAAGAAAATAGAGATACAAGACAGAAGATAGAGAGACGTTTTGAAATTTGTTCATGATAAAATCAATGAACACTAGTAATGTTGTTATATATTATATACAACGTACACAGCTCACTGATGTCCTTCACTTCTATGACTTCTCTGTTGTTTTAGTACTTGAGGTGTGTTGAGCTTGTTTTGGGATCTTTAGCTCGATTGAGTGCTCTTAGAGCACTACCACATGGTGCTTTAATGCCCTTTCTCTACGACACATTGGTACAAGAGTCACACACTTTGTTTTTTAAAGGGAATAAAAGGCCCGAAGGCTTACAAAGCAGACAAAATTACATCAAAATGTAAAATACTAAGCAAAGAGGTTGGAGGATTAGGAATCCAGTCAAGAGGCAGCTTCCCTTTTCCTGCCAGAGAGGCCACCTGACGGGCTGCCTTGTTGGCCGTTCTCCTAACCCAAACAAACTTGAAGTTATGTTATCTATGCAGTTCCGAATAGCCATAATCACTGGGTGAACCTCCCAAGGTGGAACTAGCTCGGACACATTCAGAGATATGGCCGTCTTGTTATCTGATTCTACTGTCACTGGAAAACCCCTGAAATCCTTTGCCAGAAAACAAACTTTCCTAATAGCTTCCAATTTGCCTCGCAGAACAGAGGAGGAGCTGAAGAAGGAGAAAGTTCCATCGATCAGAACCCCTTTGTCATTGCGAGCAACCACTGATGCAGTGGCCCTAGAGCCTTTACTCAACATGGCAGCTGATAATTGATCTTGATACTACCAGGGTTAGGTTTTCTCCAGGCCGAAATGGCAAGAAGGGGGTCATCTACATGATCCAAAACCTGTCTCTGAATAGCAGAAATGGCAAGAGGGGAGTCACACGCCTGTCTCATGTCAATGTTTTTTTATCGACTGTAATACCAAGCATTATAAATCCATAGTCTCAATATGAAATTGAAGACTATAATCACAATAAATGACAAAGCAAAAACAGGAACTGTCAGATGCATGCAGCTAAATTTGAACCACAGCAGCAGTATCACGGGAGAACTCTCGCCAGATTTTTACAACCCCCAAATTGCAGATTTTTCAACTTTGGAGGCAATAATACAGCTCTCTCACTCAAATGCCAAATCATTGAGATGGTAACAATGTATCCGAACCATAAGGTAACAATGTATCCGAACCATAAGATATATTCCATAGTCAATTACTCAGTGAAACATACGGAAAACTGGGAAGAGAAATAAATAAGGAATATATGTACTGAGAGATAACAGTGGAAATTGCTGCTCCAGTCACACCGAACCGAAAATAATACATGAGTATGGGAAACAGAAATATAGCACAAAAATTACCGACACCTGCAAAGAGGACAACTGAGTCAATAGTGGATACAGGAGAGCAAAAAGAAATTCCAAAACACAAATATGTTGCTAGTGATTGATCGCAGGAAAAAATTAACAGGACAAGGAAATCAAAATGTAAAACTGCTCCAGCAAGCATTATTCCAGCAATCAATTGCTACCTAAATGTCGAAGCCATCAGGAACTATTCTCATATTGGAAGCAAGATAGATGAGTTTTTGCTTCTGCTCACTGAAGCCATTAAATCACATCCGATACCTAGGAGCATACTTCACAAACTTTTTGGCATCATGGCTGCTTTAAGACAACAACTACCCAGAAGTAAACAAGAGCCCTCACTTTGACAACTATGCCTTTCTGAAATGAGAGGAACATAGTAAAAGGCCATTTTCCAGGACTAGAAGTACGAGAAAAAAATCTCGTCCAATACCCAACTTTGAGAGATGGTTCACATGGACAGAACTAGTAGATATTCAGCCCTCACTTCGCCCATCCATACTTTAGATGTATGGAAAATATTTATGTAAGTTTCCTTTGCTTTAATAACCTCGAGTGCACAACTAAATAGCCCTGGTGCCATTGAAATAGAGCTATCTTGTGGAATTGAATACAGGCACCGAATGTGATTAAGCCTTGAATGCATAGAGGTGTCATGCCTAATTAAGAGCAAGTGTATCAGCTTGGGTAAAGAAGCTTTTTAGCTACTTTACCTTTTGAAAATGAGAAAAGTTCACCTGCAGTAGCTTCTGTAAACCCTCCGGTATTGTGCCTTCCGCTACAGTACTTAGGTAAAACAAGCGAAGCACTGTTGAAAAGCAACCCATTATTCTATTGTTTTCTTCTTCTTCTTTTGCTTCTCTCTCTCTCTCCCTTTGTCCAGATCTCACTCTCTCTCTTCAGTAATATTAATATTTTAATAGAGAATAGGTTAAATAAATAGTGTTGGTGTAATGTTGAAAGAAATGTGAGTAGACAAAATGAAAATTGTGTACTGTTGACCATTGTTTTTACCTAATGATTGGTAAACTTGCTCTAAGGACACAAATAACAGGACCATATTTTGAATTCTTAATGCTTCAAGTACCGGGGCTCATTCACAAATTTAGATGGAGAAATAAACATGCTGTATATACCGTGGAAGGTTTCCGGAGTTCAACCTACAGATCTTGAACTTATGCACTATTCATCAGGCCCATGGATCATAAGAGAGTAGATATCATATTCACTACTTATGTAGGTGTGTTTTGAGAACGAGAAATCATTGGAGCCTACATACCTTGGTTCCAAGCATAAGGATTCAAATAAAGAGTCTTCTCGTCTTTCTCAATGTGAAAAGGTCCAAGTTCTTCAGCCATCCCATAACCAACTGAACTGATGAACATCCAGGCCCTAAAGAAACACCCACGGAATAACCAAACTATTTAAAAAAAGAAAAAGAAAAAGTACTCTCTTAATTGTCAACAGGAATGGAGGAGAAGATCAAAAAAATTTAAACCACCACCCATCTGATCTAATAAGGTACGTGGATTGTGGACATATATACCAAGATGTTCTCGCTTAGTTATGTTATTTCCAGAACATAAGAGAGATTTGTGAGGTGTATAAGCAAATTGGTTCAATGAAGTTAAACTTACTACACTATGTAAGGTTCTTTATCAACAACAGAACACGATAACACACATGCTTTTCGTTAATTGATGGCAAAATGGAAAATCGCTCAGGTCCGAGTAGGCGAGCACATACAGTTTCAGGACAATTTTTGGACAAACCCAGACTAGGGGTGATTAATGAGCCCATTGAGCCAAGCAAGAGGTTGATCAAGTTGGGTTTGAAAGCTTAAAAAACTTCGAAAATGTGTTCAAGTTTAGCTATGAGATGAGCTGATCTCAAAGACAATTGTTGTCAAACTAGGAATGGAGTAGAGAGAAGTTTGCCGAGAACAATGAAATCTAAACAGAATTGAAATTAGGTTATCAGTTAGGGTTGAAGGATGGACGATGACCTCTTCGTCGGGGACGTTCTTTCGTCGGAGTTAATTTATTCTCCGATGCAATGGGTCTGTGGCCATATCTATTTTAATAAAAACAATTTCACTCAAATCATCTCCGATTGTGCATCAATCAGCACTCGATCAATATGTTCTTCACCGTGATTTATCTCCTTGACGAGGTCTACAACATGAACCCTTTCGATCGTGCAGATAAATCAGAATGAGAACACAATTTGATGATTTCGCGCCGCAGTTCAAATGGGTTTGATAATGTGTGGCCACATTCATTTTCGTAAAAACAAATTTACTTCTATCACATTTGATAATATATCAAATGGAATTCAATTCCAATGATCGTTGATAATGTTCTTTGTATTGACAATATCCACAAGATGAACAATTTCGATTATGGAAATAAACCGGAATGAGCTCACAATTTGGCCAATAAATGATTTCTAGGACTTCTCAGTTGGAAGTTGCGAAGTCTCAACGAGAACGAGCGACGTCGTTTTTGGGTAAACTCGCGTTCTCACGTTGCATCTGTCACATGCGACCCAAGCCAGCGGAAGCGCTCTCTCTCTCTCCCCAAGCTCATCAATTAGAACTCATTGATCCAACAGATCCTTTCACTGGTCTGACTTCTGGAAAAAGTGTGAGTTCATCGGTTTCGGCTGAAATCTCCGAAGCGGGAATAAATTTCGTCATCTTCAATCAATCCTAGTAATTTGCTCCGGAGAAATAGAAAAAGAGGAAAATGGAGTTATCCTCCGTTTTTGCCCATCCATTTCCCACCGCCCATTTTTCTTATTCGCCCATAACCTCTTCTCTCTCTCGCTCCCCACCATTACCCACCACTACTCCTAAGTCAATTAACAACTCACCATCCACTTCTTCCGCTGCTGCTACTACTATTCACAGTGAACCCTTTAAAAGCAGACCCAGAAATGTTTATTACAGATCCCAAAGACCCATTTCAATTTCCCACAATGCGAGGCAATCTGCTATTCTCGACATGCAGAACTCTGAAGATTTAGACTCGGCACTTTCGAGGTTTTTTTTTTTCCCCAGTCTTTGAATCTTTGTTATGCTGAGCTGAATGTGTTATTGCCTTGTGTGTGTTTGATATGTGAAATTGAGCCAAACTTGGATGGTTTTGATTGGAATTTTTACTGGACCGTGAGTTCTGAGCTGAAATCTCCTTGAAGGTTGTCTAACTAGTATGAGAAAATTGACTCTGTGTGTGTGAATTTTTTGGATTGCAATTTATGCGTTTTGTGTTCGACTCATCAATGTCCTAGCCATGGTTGCTTATGTTCTAGATGGCCTAGAATCAAAATTCCATTTCAGATTAAAGTTGAAGTGATATTGTTTCTAATTGATATGGTAAGTTCTGAACTGCCATATCATGAAGGGTTATGTTCATTGATATACAAGAACAACAAGATGAAGAACTGTCTTGCACCAAGTGATGGTGTTTTCTTTTTACAGGTCCGGTGGAATATTGAGGGCGCAAGACTTAAATATCATCTTGCGTCATTATGGGAACCTAAATAGGTGGCAGGAACTTTCTCAGGTGGGCGTCTTGAAGGCATTTCTTTTTTGCTTCAGTGCAACATTTTCTCTTTTGTTGCTAATCACGACATTTGATTGTTTTTGGCCTCTCTGTTTTATTTGCACAGTTGGGTATACATTTGAGATTTCTTTTCGTTTTTATCCAAGTGAGTCTGCATCTTGATTTGCTGCCTTTGTTACTTCTGTATATATCCATCCAGTCCAAAAAGTTATTCTTCATGGCTTTTACTACAACTTGTCCCATATTTGTTAATTATCACCTTGAAAACAGTATATTTGCTTGGGTTGGCTGCTTTAGCATGGTAACATAGCTACTTTCAGATGATTTTGGGCAGGACTATATTGATTGATTGTCCCTTTGTTCATGCCTTAAGTCCACATTGTTTCGTTTTCCGTTTGTCAAATCCTTCATTTACCTCCAAATGTGCGAATTGGGGGGTCCCACATGCTGAGAATGTAGGAGTTTATGATACATTTTGGTAAATTATCACCCCCGAACTAGTACATGAGCTTAACTGCCTCTCCACTTATGGGTAATTGGTTTTGAGTTGGATGATATGACAGCTTTGTTAAAGGGTCTCCTGCATGACCCGGTTTAGAACTCTTTCTGATGCAATTTGTTATGTGCCTTGAAAGTAAAATGTAGGCTGTTAAAACCATAAACCCTATCATGACATAACGTGTTGGTTAAATAGTACAGTGGGATGGAAGAAGTTTTGAACTCTGTTTAAAAAAATAGTATTTTGAAACTTTGGACAAAACTCAAAAAAATGTATTGTTCAAATTTCGTGCCGCAGGCTCCAAATTGTGCTTTCCAAATTTTTTTTCAATATGGGAGATATAACTCTCATGGCAGGAACATAAATTGTGCTTTCCAAATTCTTTTCCAATTTGGGAGATATAACTCTCGTGGCAGGAACTTAAATTAAGTATCGTGAGCTGAAAATTAATACAATGAAGATTGCTTTGTTTCTAGTATGTCTTAACACAAACAAGCAAAATAATTTAGCACAAAAATAAGCAATCTAGAAACACAAGTCCAGGAAACTCTACTTGTTGCAATTTCACCATACGATTAAGTCATACACCTCTTTTTTGTGAAAATTAAGACTTGCTTGAGCCACCAAGCTGTGGTAACCTGGGCCTGGAAGACAACCACACTATCTTGTATTTATGGGTAACCATTACTAGTATATACTACTACTTGGAACTTGAATTATAGAAAATGCAGCAAATTTTTTTACTGAATTAGCTAAACCATGTTTTGTTATACTCATTAACTTGTGGTATTTTTGGTTTCCAAGTAATTTTATCTCCAATTTCTGAAGTGTACTTGTCCTTCATGTGGCATGTGGAACATTTTAGGGTTTTGTGGCTGTGGTATCAAGAAATCTTGTCCTACGCTAAGCAGAGAATTTTACATGAGTAGCTTTAGAGCTATTGTAAATGGTAATACAATATTGTTGTGGAGAATATGTATTTGTCGCATCCTAATTTGTGGTTTTCTGTTACAATTACCCTTTCAGTTAGTTAACGAAAGCTTTTATTGAATTTATGGTATTTTGCCCTTTCCCCCCCTTTTAAACCTAAGCTACTAATTTCTGCAAAATTTTCTTTTCCAGATTTTAGTGATGATTATTTCTTAACTAAGGTACTTTATGGTATTACAGCTCTTTGAGTGGATGCAAGACAATGGTAGGATCAACTCTTCGTCTTATAGTAGTTATATAAAGTTCATGGGGAAGGGCTGTAATCCTGCAAAGTCATTGGAGGTTTTTAATGGCATAAAAGATGAGGCAATGAAGAATAATGTCTCCATCTGTAATTCTGTTCTTGGATGCCTAGTTCGGGGTGGCAAATTTGAGAGTAGCATCAGATTGTTTTATCAAATGAAGCAAGATGGTCTCATACCAGATGTTTTCACATATAGTACGGTATGTCATCTCGATATTGTAATAATTCCCACTCAGTTAAGAGTTTATATTTGTTGGCCCCGCTCAGTTAAGAGTTGCCTTGTGGTGATGCAAAGTTTGTCGCCAAACTTAGCAAAATTAGGAAACAACAATATGTTAATTTTCAGTTAATATAAGATCGTCATGTACATGCTTGAAAGCAAAATAATTGTTAAATAATTCTTCATATCGTGGATAAATTATGATATACATTTTGGAGCAAAAAATCATGCCACTTTGTCTATCCATTTTTTACTTTTCGGACATCACAATATCATCTAATCTATGTAATTATTTTCGGGATTATATTGAAAACTTTCTCTACAAAATCTATTGAGATCTATAGATTGGTAGAACCGGTTTTTCAAAATTATTCAAAAAAAAAACATTATTTTTTTTATCTGATTAAGGGGTACAACCGCCGGAAATGGACAAATTATTTTATTTTTTTTGAGAAGAGGGAGTACTTATTTCATGGTGTTGTACTTTAGTGAACCTTCACCAATATTGCCTTTTGTCGTCCTTAGCTTCTTGCAGGCTGCGCCAAAGTAAAAAATGGCTACTCAAAGGCGATAGAGCTGGTGCAGGAGCTGAAATCTAGTGGCCTGCAAATGGATAGTGTAATCTATGGGACACTTATTGCTGTTTGTGCTTCCAGTAATGAATGTGATGAAGCTGAGAACTACTTTTACCAGATGAAGGCTGAAGGCTATTCCCCTAATCTTTACCATTACAGCTCTTTGCTCAATGCTTACTCAATAGATGGAAATTTTAAGAAGGCTGACATGTTGGTTCAAGATATGAAATCTGCAGGGTTAGTACCAAATAAGGTTTGTTTTCTTTCTTTTTTTCTTGTTGCTAAAAGGTTAGGTTCCTGCAGTTGTGTATCCACATTTGTTTCTAACTGCATCGACATCCATATATGGTTTTATTTTTCGTGTAAGTTCAAATTAAGATCAATCAAGAATTACGCATTGGACAGTTACTTTCTTCACTTTTTTTTTTTGCCTTTTCTGTCCCCATCACGAAAATGTCTAGAAAATCCAAGATGTCTTGCTGTAGCTGTGGCTCTTGCTCACTCACTCTCTCTTTTCTCTTTGTCTTGGTCCCTTTTGAACTGGTTGTGTTTAATTCTTTGGTGTAATTTTCTTTTTAGCTGCCAGGCTTTTACTCAAGATTAAAATGCATCCTCCACTTCATGGTTTCTCTTGCAGGTTATTTTGACAACTTTGTTAAAGGTATATGTTAGAGGTGGTTTGTTTGAAAAGTCAAGAGAATTGTTAACTGAGTTGGAAGCTTTGGGATATGCTGAAGACGAGGTATGCCTGATACCTTATTCTTGAACATCACGGTGGAAAATCTGTTTCAACCATGTTGGAGGAAAATCCTTGGAAGGATTCTTAGCATACCAGCAATATGAACCATAATAAATTATCAAATAAGCTTTCTCGAAAGGCTTTTGCGACCGTCATCGTATGGATTCTTTAAATTTGATTGGAATAATTATGTCTTGAAGATATGATATACTTGTTGGGTTTCTCAGTAGATCTTTCTTTAGTTACTTGGAAGACCGAGTAATTTGTGGTTAATGATTCAAAGCTTAGGTTTTTTTTTCTTGAAACCTGGTTTAATACCTTTGGCTTCTCAACTACAAACTGTGTCTAGGTACTTGAAAAGTATCAAATATCAACACTTTTGAGGGTTTGACAAGAGTTAATGTCCATGCTTCAAATTATCTTTGGACAGAAATTATTCAAATTTATTTACATAAGTCTAAGGATGGTCCTAGTAATTTGCAAGGCAGTCAAGTTTTCCGTAGTCAACTTTGCTTAGCTTCTCAGATGTATATATTCTAAAGTATCAACCTCAAAATCAATTGGTAATAAGTGGAGGGGTCACTCATATACCAATTTTGGAGGTAATAATTAATCAGTGTGGGTCCGTGGGACATGCTCTAACACTTCCCTACACCTGTGCACGTGGGACCCCTGACTCGCATGTGAAGAGATAAACAAAGGATCTATAACATAGGGACCACAAAGAATCAAGGTGCAGTTAAGGCACACACCATGGGCAATCAATCAAGAGCGTCTTGTCCAAAAGCGTATGTTGCACATGGTTAGCCCGCTTTGGAGGAGAGCCTGGTTAGATAGCTTGAAATACATTGTTGGCCCATTTTCTAACAGCTTAAGCTTTTGCAACAATTGATAACTTAACATATTATTACAGCTTAAGTTGGGAGAGGCCTTGGGTTTGTCTCTCTATTTGCATTGGTTATATCTATTAGATTACTCCCCTTTGCATTCTTTCGCAGAATGTTTGAATATTTACATCTTCACATGCAAGATGGGGTTGCATGTGAGGGACGGTGTTAGATAGCTTGATATACATTATTGGGCTCATTTCCGAACAGATTAAGCTTTTGGGACAATTGGTAACTTAAAGCCTGACTACACGTGAGAAGGCATATTGAAGATATAAGTAATAAAGTTACCCCTATATCTATCAGCGCTTTGGAGTAAGTTGTTGTGGATAAATTACAAAGTTACCCCTCTCTTTAACAACTTTTAGATTGGTTAGTGTAACAATATAGAATATACTATTTGTAGATGCCGTACTGCTTGTTGATGGATGGCCTTGTGAAGGCTGGACAGATACTCGAAGCGAAATCAGTTTTCGAGGAAATGAAGAACAAAGATGTGAGATCTGGTATGTTTTCTGCCAATAGTCTTTAGTTATTAACCTTCTTTATAGCCTCTCTTGAAATCTGTCTCCTCAATCATCGATGATCCACGGTTTGCCAAAATGTATGTGCAGATATGGTACCAAGCCAAGAAGTCACCATTTGGACTGAATGGATAACAAATATATATTCTTCTTTGATATATGCATTCAACCTGCCAAAGTACCTTCCCTCTGTGATCCGGGCTTTGTATTACACGAGTCTTGTATAATCTTTCTGTGCGAAATGAATGTTCAGATGCAGTACCAAGCCAAGGATGTCACCTTTTGGTCTAAATGCATAACAAATGTATGCAACTTTTGATATATGCCTTCAACCAGTGGAAATACCTTCCCTCACAATCCTTGTTCCATGTTACAGGTGTCTTGTATTATCTTTCCATCCATCTATTTCTTTTCCCCTAGTTATCTGTTTTTTTCTTCCTTTCTTTTTCTCTAGTCATCTTTTGGGGTTTATCTGCATATTCGTGCATAATTCTATTTGGCAGAGCTCAGGGAAATGGGTCATTCAGATATGCCTTTTTACCATCATCCTAATTGAGAAACTTATATACATATTTCTTTTTTACCGAGATTCATTACCTCCATGATTATGATGACTAATTTGTGACTAAGTTATGTGCTTTCTATTTCATTGTGTTTTGGGATTGCTTGCTGAATACATGAACTTTATGTTGTGCATAATCTGGCATCTTTTCTGGAAATGTTCAATTTTCTTTTGTATTCCTGCAGATGGCTACTCCCACAGTATTATGATATCTGCCCTTTGCCGAAGTGAGCTATTTGAAGAGGCAAAGCAATTGGCTCGTGATTTTGAAGCCACGTACAATAAATATGACTTGGTTATTATGAATACAATGCTCTGCGCCTACTGCAGAGCCGGAGAAATGGAGAGTGTTATGAAACTGATGAGGAAAATGGATGAATTAGCAATCAGTCCTGATCAGAATACCTTTCATATTCTAATAAAATATTTTTGTAAGGAGAAATTGTATCTTCTTGCTTATCGTACTGTGGAGGACATGCACAAGAAGGGCCACCAAGTAGCAGAGGTACGCTTGACTAATTATCACTTGTTTCTAAACCTTATTTGCCATTTTATCATAAGCCATTAAATGCGCAGTTGCCTTTCAGATCATTACTGGCTACCTATTTTTTTCTAATGCTATGATTCTCATAATGAATTTATCTCCTAGTAAAAACCAAGATTTTGACTTTAGTGTGTCATTAGTTTAGGAACTCTGGTTCGAGGTATCTTTAGGAGAAATCTGCAAAGTTGATGTTGCAATTTGTGAGTCGTGACTATAGATTAGTGCTTTGTCACGTGATTAGTGAGAGCTCAAAGTATCAACGAGATGAACTGTGAGGATTTAGCTCCATTTGTCTTGACATTGTTGTTTACCTGCAGGAACACTGCTCCTCCTTAATTTTCCATCTTGGTATAACGGGTGCCCTGTCAGAAGCATTTTCTGTGTACAATATGTTGAGATATAGCAAAACAACTATGTCCAAGGCCCTTCATGAAAAGATTCTGAATATCCTTATAGGGGGACGACTACTTGAAGAAGCATATGTCGTAGTCAAGGTATCCTATATAGAGTATTGACATCAACAATTGGTTAGGCCTTCTATTGAGAATTAGTTTTGTATTGAACTTGTTATCTGGCAGGATAATGGAAAGTTGATTTCTGAGCCTGCTAAAAAGGAGTTTGCAGCTTCATTTCTGAAGTGGGGTAGTATAAACTTGCTGAATGATGTTATAAGAGCCATCCACGAGTCCGGCTACAAGATTGATCAGGTAATATAGTTTTTTGGTGAATAGCTTGTATAGTTGGGACAAGAGAGAATGTAATCCGTTTCATGATCAAATTTTTAGATTGGATTGAGCTTTTCCATTCTCATGATAGTGTATAGGGCCTTTTTTTTTTTTTTAAAACGGGTGGCATTTCCTTGATGCCTTCTTCTTAATATAATTATTTACTTATCAAAGAAAATAATAATTTGATAACTATATACAAGTTCACCAAGTTCTCATATCATACATTAAACTTCTGCTACTAGCATTTTTATGAGAAATGCTGCACTTTTTAGGAGAGTGTTGCTCTGTTAGTTTGAATCCCATGGGTGCAGTTATGAGACTGTACGGATGCGGCCTGCGGGTGTTTTATAATGCCTTGTGCCATGTTGGTTAAAGCTCGCACTTTTATTACACCTGAACATTCACTCACCAAGCAAAGTGAAGATGATTTTAGTTGACCCTTATTAATAGAGGGTAATCAATACCCTCACCCTCACTCTTATTGGTGGACATGTGGGTCATATCAAAAAGTAACCCCACCACACACACACACACACCCCCCCCCCCCCCCAAAAAAAAAAAGTAGTATATAGCCCACCTATGATGCACGAATACGGACACAGACACAGAGACATGGGAATTCTTAAAAAATGGGGACACGGACATGGCGGGGGACACGCCTCGTGTATATTATATAATATATATATATATATATATTTTTATTTATCTATCTATTTTTTTTTCCAAGTTTAAATGGCAAAATGTGGACAAAACAAAACATCCATAATTCCAATACCATTCAAACAAAACAAGCGTCCATAAGTTCAATACAACTCAATTGAAAACAAAAGATCCATAGTTCCATAATAACAGTTTGAAACCCAATTTTTTTTTTAAATTACAATTTGACCCAATGTTTTGAATACCGTACCGGTCAGGTTACCGGTTTTCCTACTGGTACAGTACATACAGGTACCGGTCAAATATCGGGTATCGTTTCGGATTGATCACTATTAGTGTTATTTTCCTACTTAAAAAAGAATTTATAGTATAATATACACTTTTTTAAAATAAAAATAATAAAAAATCCGGTATTTGTCCGGTACCGTCCGGTATTTGCCAGGTACCGACCAGTATTTGCCCGGTATTGTCCAGTACTTGAATAAAAAAATAAATTTAAAAGTAGTTTGGTACTGTCCGGTACCGACCGGTACGGCTGGTACCGACCGGTATTTGAGCCGGAACGGAATTAGAGGTGTGGGGTACCGGATTTGGTAAAAAACGGTACGTACCGGCCGGTACGGAACGGTATTAATAACATTGATTTGACCTCCAATTTTTTTTTAAAATTACAGTTTGATCAGTGTCCCCAGCCATGCCCCCCGTGTCCCCAGCTGTTTCCACCTCAGAAATTTAAATTAAATTATTGGACACGCCACGTGGCGTCGGGGACACGTGTCCCCGAGGTGGCGAGGTGTCCCCACATGTCCGGACACTGCGACACTTCGACCTATGGAGGTGTCGATGCTCCATAGGCGCCCACATTCTCACTGCCAATGAGAGTGAAGGTATTATTCATCCTCTTTTGGTGAGGATAAACAAAATCGAACTTGAGCAATGTGGGTTGCAAACTTCATCTCACCGCATCCTTTGCCAAAAGCATTAGGAAGTCTTGCCTTTTTGGATTGGGTCCCCATTTTATGTGCAACTAAAATAAAGATCTTTACGTGATTTACTAATCTATTATTTTCTTTTCTAATTCTACTGCAAATCTCCTCATTTATGGGGTTTGACAATTCTCTCTCTCTCTCTCTCTCTCTCTCTCTCTCTCTCTCATGTGTCCATTGACTCTAATCAGCTTCAGTTTGCAAATAAGACACCCATCATTGGGAGGGTGAGCTTGTTGACATCACTGGCCACCAACCTTTTGCCTTCACATTACTCCACATCTGATCAGGGCTGTCTAGCATTGAGAAAACAATGGTGTTTGAATTTGTTCACAATGATTTCTGAACATGGTTGTTGGAGATGGGAAGATGCCAAGGTTGTTTGAATGGCCAGAGATGGTGGGCTTAAGTTATACCTCTTCTCCTACTTGGAGTTTGTTCAATGACTTGTTTTTCCTATATGGAGTGATAAGTTTCATGGATAACTTCTCCATTACCAATTATTTCCTAGCCCTTTAATTTTGAACATCATATTCATGAGAATCCTTATGGAACCTGGTCTGAAATCTCAACTCTTTTTCTTTTTTCTTTTCTTTCATTTCAGGGACTGTTTCATGTGGCCGTAACACGCTATATTGCAGAACCTGGAAAGAAAGATCTGCTTCTCCAGTTACTACAATGGATGCCAGGTCAAGGCTACGTGGTTGATTCATCAACAAGAAACTTAATACTCAAGAACTCGGACTTATTTGGTCGCCAACTCATTGCTGAGATATTGGCCAAGCAACATACAGTGTCAAAAGCATTAATACCCCCTCAGAATGAAAAAATAAATTGGAGATTGGAGACATTTTCAGGTAAATAAATACCGTTTCAATCCACAAAAAACGTATTTTGCACCCTTTCTCCATTTTTGGGGGAGCTAGTAGTAACTTTGGTGAGTCTGACTATTCTTTAATTTTTTATTCCTTTCAGGTGGTGTTGATCGGTAATAGACTGCCTTCTGCCGTTGTGGCATTGCTATGCATGACTGAGATCAGTTGTGGTGTTAACTATGAACTAGGAATGTGCACTAAGAAATTAGTTAATCAGATGGCTGCAATAGAGTCCTCACACAAAGTAATGGTTCCGCAGGCACCATCATTCAGCAAGAGGTACTTGCCAGCGCCAAAGTGGCATCTTGCTTTCAGGTAGTCATGAAATGTTTCCCGGGAACAGTGAAGAGTATTGTTACCTTTGTCTGTTCTGTTCTTGAAACGAGTTACCTAGGATGAAGTCCGCGTGACTTGAGGGACTTGGGAGTCTAAATGTGTAGGTTTTTTGTTTGACCCTGAAAGTTTTTTTTTTTTGGATCATTTTGACCCTGAAAGTTAGTTGAGTGGAAATTATAGAAGCTCTCCCATCCATTCATTTTGTGAAGAGTTATTACAAGCGCAAAAAATACTGGGGAATTAGACCACCGCTTGACAGATTCAACCTGGGATTGGACTCCTGTTATTGCAGTTTCTTGTTCTTTTTGTGATTTGCATTCCAAGGCCCAATGTGAAAGATTGATTTTTAGCCAGCCAAACTAACAGATGATTACTGATAAAAACAAAAGCAAAAACAAAAAAACTAACAGATGATTAAAGGGTGGGGTGATGCTTATATTTTATACTGTGAGATTTGTATGCCTTGTGTATTGGTAATATTTTGAGTAATGAACTTCAAAATGCAGAAAGAGGCACCATGGTAGATGCATAAAGAAATGAGAAAACTATGACACATTTGTGGAGGAATTTTGGCACTGGAAATAGCTTCACATTGCTTTCCAAGAATCACAAGGAAAGGGAAGCCCTGTGGTACATATCATTATTTTGGTATGTATCGTAGACACTTCATTAACTAGCCTGGAACTTACGACACAAAATATTAAAAATGCACTCAAAAAATCCAAAACAAATAATGACAAGATCTCAATTTTAATTTATTAAACTGTGATACGTGCCTTCAAAATCAACCACAAGGTCTCATAATTGAGATTTGTCTGTGACAACTCATCATAAATATTAATAGCTAGTGCCAAATATGTTCGGTTTGGATTTTGAGGAAAGATTTTTTTGGGTAATGAATAGAGAGATATATAAAAAAAATTATTGAAAATCATGTGCACGAATTTTGAGATCCAAAATGATGGAAAATTCATAAAATGGATTCTTGCAAACAAAAAAAATAAAAGTAGATATTAGCTCATAATTTGACGTGGTCCAAGGGATTGACAATTGAAATAGCATTTCATGGAGCAACGACCCTCAGGCTGAGAATGAGTGTATACCAAAATTACCAATTGAGTTCCCAAAGTTTAAAAAATCAGCAATTAACCCCAAGTTTGAGAAATGTTTTTCTTGAGGCCTTCAGCAATAAAAACCCCAAACAAATACCAGTGCCTTTGTGGGTTGGAAGTCATATACAGCAGCAGCAGAAGCTGTGTGGAAAATGGTGAAACTCTTCTCCTCCTCAACGTCGATGTCCAAATTCATCATCATTCTGTCTGTATCCTTTCTTTGCTCACCATTAACATCTGAAGCTGCTGCCTCTTCCTCCTCCCCAGCTGCCTTCGTCAAGAAGACCATTTCTTCTCACTCCATCGTCATCTTCTCCAAATCCTACTGCCCGTACGCTCCCTCCCTCTCTCTCTCTCTCTCTCTCTCTCTCTCTCTCTCTCTCTCTCCGCCTATATATACATATGCACATCTATTTTGTCCAAAACAATGTATGACTATTCTTGATTTGGATCTCTTTTCTGCTTGGATCTGAAATGGGGATCGAATTTGCACCAAAGTTGTTATTGTCTTTGATTTGCGTTAAGGTATGGGGGCGATACCCAAATCGTCAATTATCAGGAGAACATAATTGGACACTGGATATCTCAATTTGGGTATTGGATGGAATCAGTCGATTTTATTCCCCATATCAATCTGAAGATAGTCTTAAAAAGAATGGATCTTTTACTGCTACTGCTATCAAATTGAACCAGTATAGCTTTGCCATGATACACAAATAACTCCTAGGGTTGTGTTTGGATGATGGATTCATTTTAGGGACGATCCTAAGGAGAGATAGGAGAAGGAATTAGGGAAATATGAGCTGAAGAAACCGGATTTATTTCCCCTATCAGTTGCTTTCTCTTGATAAATATTATCAAAAAAAACACACAAGGCTCAAAAAAATTTAGGCCACAACCCATTGCCTGAGGCCAATCAAAATGTCTTTAAAAATTCTTTCTTGCCACTGGTCATAACTTGCCAAAGACCCAACAAGCATAGGCTTTATTTGGGTATTTGGTCTGACTCCTGAGGCCTCGTAAGACCTTGAGGCCCTACTGAATTCCCACCAAAAATCCATGTTCCAAACACAGACAAGGAATTTTGTAGTACTTCCCAGTTCCCATCTTGGGTGAGCTAGAAACAGGACTTTCTCTTTGATACTTGGTTTAAAAACACTATGATGCCTATAGACTTTGAAGACCAGATTGAGAACATTTTTCTGCATTTATTTTTTTATATTATCAGCTTTAATGGTTGTGATAATAAAAACTCTTGGTCAATATATGAAAATATGCTCATGTATGTTGGGTTTGTTTTGGCTGTCAAAAGTAGAGACTACGGTTTTTGTCTCCAGCAGTTCCAGTGTATCTTACGAGTTTGGGATTGTTATGGTTCCTTACTTCCTACTGACCTCATTTGACTTTCTTGTGTAATTGCATGTTAAGTAATGTGCTATCATGCTTCAGAAACAATTGTAGTGATCTCGTTGCATGTTAAGTAATGTGCTATCATGCTTCAGAAACAATTGTAGTGATCTCGTTAACAGTAACGTGGGAGACTGCCTGCTGTGCCCCAAAGTGCAACAGCTCCTACAACACTCTTAAAGGGAGTTTCAGAAAAATTTCATAGTTGTGGTGGTCTCTTATGTTTTCGATCATATTGCGACTTTTGGGCTGTTTGGATACTGGGCTTAAAAATGGTGATATTAATTGCATGTTAAATGATTTCTATACAGACTGTACATTGTGTTCTCAACAAAAACTGTACACTGTGATGTTGATTTCTATACAGACTGTACACAGTATTCTAAACACACCTAAAATGGATTGATTTTGTATTTTTATCGACACCAAATTGTCCCTATGAACTGGACAACATGTTGTGATGGAAATCTGGCATTCTCCCCCTCCTCCATACCCTGCTGATTTTTGTATGTTAAATGATTTGCTCCTGTTACCATGGTGCAATTAGAATAATAGCATTTTGGTGCAATATTCGATTTCCGTTAAGCAACTTGTGTTCAGTTTTTGGATTTAACTGTTTTGATAGTATTTTCTTTGAATCGTCTGCAAGCTTGTGGTAGATAAATCATTAACCAATTCTGTTCTCATATTCAGGTACTGCAGAAAGGCAAAAGCTGTCTTCAAAGAGTTGAACCAAGCACCATATGTTGTCGAGCTTGATGAGAGAGGTTTGTTGACAACCTTACTAACATCTTAAATAGCTCAGGGAAACTATAAATGATTGTAGAAGCTCCAGAAAGATTTTCTGACTCGGTAGATAATTTGAAGCTGACATGTTAATAAATTTAGGGAAAAATTGAAAGCTAAAAGGAAGAAAGTGAAGAAGACATTTAAAAGCATGCCCTTCTAATGACTATGTTGCTGCCTATACCAATTGTGCATAATAATCATTCAGCTGGTGAAAGTATCACAGTTAGTATTAGCTTGTAGCACTTTTAGCAGGTTGACATTGTAAAGAGTTTCACCTTTATTTATACAGATTACAATTGACACTGAACAATTAACAACACCAAAGCTTGAGCAGCTCTGTTGTTTCTTCGAACAGCAAAATCTCTTGGTTTGTTTTTGGGACTGACCTGGAACTTACCAAAAGGTACCTTTTTTTTTGGTACAGATGATGGGCAGAACATCCAGGATGCCCTGAGTGAGATTGTAGGGAGGCGTACTGTGCCTCAGGTGTTCATCAATGGAAAGCACCTTGGCGGCTCAGATGGTAACTAACTGATCCCCATGCTTACTTTCCTAGTTAGTTTTAGATTCAATCTTCATTTGACATGAACAACGCACCTGACTATATTTTAATCTGTTGATTACAGATACTGTTGAAGCGTTTGAAAGCGGGGAATTGGCAAAGCTTTTAGGTGTTGCCCCAAAGGATAAGGATGACCTCTAAGCCAAAAATCAAGTGTCTGTTTCCTTCTTCTCGTACTTTTTGTAGGGTAGTGATGTAAAAGACTGTATACTAGAATTCTGTGATAAGTTATCATTGTAGCTTTCAACCAGTATTCACGAACAACAGTACTCATGTATCCTTTTAAGAAACCGTCTCATCGTAATTTTCAGACCAAAACTCAAATTACTTGCAGACTTGCATTGCAAGAGAATTGAAATGTTTTAAGGAATAAAAGATGACTATCAACATGCTTTCTTATAGGTCCATAAGCTATTTGCCTATGGATCGTAGATATCATTCATTCATTGGACAAGGCTGTGAGCTTATTGTGATTGAAAAGAAAAACTGAAGCAACAGGTAGCCATGACCATGAGCTTCGTAGGATCATATGTCTTGTAGTTTGGAAGTTGAGAGGTTTTCATTTGTGTGATTCTATTCGGTAAGTTAGGAGGAATTTTTCAATGTTGCATGGGCACTGCATCAGCCATACCCACCCAGCACTGAAAAATTTGTCCTAAGTCGAGATCTAACATCTGACTGTGATATACTGGTCTCTGTGGTCCATTCGCAGCACAACACAAGCATAGTAGGGAAATTAGGTATGGTATGACTTAGGCTCTATTCTTGAAAACTTCTTTTCTGTTTTCCGTTTTGTTTGTCTTTTTTGAATTTTTGTTAAATTTGCGTCATAGTTTTTGGATTAACTATCCATCTTGACAGGAGTCTAAAAAATAAAGTATTATGACCAAAAGAAAAAAAAAAGTTCACTAAAGAAAAAAACAAACAAACAATGTCTTTCTTGTGTAAAATGTCATCTTATATGAACTTTTTTTAATATCGATTCACATTTCATACTTTTCTAATTCCTCTCATTAGGATGAATGATTAACTCCTCTGCCTAATTTTTCCCAACCACCATTCTCAACTATCATTGTCTCAACTACCGTTCTCAATCACCATTCTCTCAATCAATCTATAAATAAGCATATCTTTTTCTAGATACACTACCATACAACCATTACAATTTTCTCTTTCAAACTATCATCATGAGTAATTTAACCCAAAGAATATTGCGGGGAGTTCTATAATGGGGATGAAAAATGGCTATACAATCCCATATCCATCCCCATTGGTCGTGCTCTTAGTTGAGACTCAAAATGTTAAACCCTCAAGCTCTTGCTGTAGCATTAGGTGTTTAGTTTGAACCAAAACGTTGCTCTAGGGGCGAGCTTTTTGCTGGCTCGAGCTACAGAAGGGGCGACCTATATTCTTGGATTAAGATACTTAAAAATGGACTACTTTGATTTATACCGGTATTTTAGCAAAATCGCCAAAGGGAAAGGACCACCATCAGGCCAGTCTGATGAAATGTGCTGTCGTGGACATTTGCTGCATAGCATGATGATATGTTAAGATCTTAGACTCCGTTTGTTACAGCGAAACATGCAGAGCCTTAATGTTTTACATCGGCTAAGTGTGAATTTGGCCTTACAAATCTAAACAGTGGCTCTGTATGTTTGGCGGAGAGGACGACGGCAAAGAGGGAAGTGCGGTCGTCATCGATATGTAGCGTCAGTGGAAGGATTCTTGCTCCTGAGACTTTATAGTATTGGCCAATTACTGGTTGCACGCCGGAGCTTTGATTGATGCGACATTGTTTCAACTCACTCTGCGTGTTTAATGTGCGAAGTTTTAATGAAACCAAAGCAACTTCGTTTAAACATCATGTTCCGCGATGGGCTATAGTCCAGTGGCCAAGTATTTTGGGGACATTGGCCACTAGGATCGATTGCATAGATGGGGAGTTATTGATTGTGCTACTTGTGTATTTTGTACCAACTTTGACGAGTCACATGAGCACTTGTTCTTTGGTTGCCCGTTCTCCACTTCTGTGTGACAATATTTCTTGGTGAAAAATAGCTTCCACAGGCCTTGCTTGCCTTTGCTTAATGAGAGGCCTTTGCTTAATGAGATTCAGTGGATCAATGTTTATAGGGGTGGTGCTAACCTCCAAACTCTTTTGGTGAAGCTATCTTGTGCCGTAGTTGTTTACCACTTGTGGCGGGAGAGAAATAAGTGCATTTTTCAAGGCGTGAGTTCTGCTCCAGATTAGATTATTAGTGTAGTTGCTTTTGATATACGTGGCTATGTGAGCTCTTAGAGGAACATTAGGAAGTTTGATGTAAATAAGTTGCTTTGCTTGACTTAGAACATTTCAGGCATGGTTTTTGTTAATTCTTAATTTCTATATTTTTTTTTCTGGGGAATGTCCCTTAGGTCTTGGTTATTTTGTTGGTTAGGGGTATGCCTCTATTTTGTATAATGTTTCTAATAAAATTTTACCTTATCCAAAAAAAACAACTTCGTATTACCCAAAGGAAAAAAAAACATTCGTTTTAATGTATTTCATGTGTTCAACCTGCGAAGTCATATTTTGCTTGGCGTTCTGAGTGAGATTTTTGAGAATAATGAGCAGAGAGATAGGCAAAGAAAATTCGAAATCTGGGCGGCGGAGTTTTGTGAAACCCCGCGTGTTTTAAACGCGAGTTCGTGTTGAATTCCTTGTTTTTTGAAAAAGGAGCAGGCCTAAAAACCAGTTCTTTCCCGAAATTCTTCTCGAGAGGAAACCACAACAAATGGAGCAGCAGAATCAGAGAACCATTAGACCGAAACACAAAAGGAAAAGCAACAATAAGAGTATGAAATCGGAGACCATCTTCGCCCTGATGCTCGCATCCCTTCACGCAACATCTTCTTCTTCTACGACTTTCGCCAACCCTAACAAGAAGCAGAGGAAGAAAAATGACTCCCGCAGACCAAACTCTTATCATCATCATCAACTCCAACTCCAACTCCTAACCCAGCTACGCCTCTCTCTTCTCTCCAAAACCCATAATTCTCCTCCTCTTTATCCCAATTTAACCCTACCCCTTCCCATCCTCTCTTTGCTTCCACTCCTCCTCACTTCCAAGTAAGGTTTTCTTTACCCTTTTCTGCACTTGATTTTATGAATTTATTGATTAATTTTTCACTGAAATGCAGTGTTCTAAAAGTTGGCCGCCTCGGCCTATTAATCCCCACCTAGGCGCTAGGCGGTGGTCTCAACACCTAGATTAGGCAGCCAACTGGTTGGGCGGGCGCCTATTCCCCGCTTAGGCACCAGGCCCCTTTTCCGCACGACTAGCTTCTAACATTGCTAAAACGAGAGCTAATATGTTGGCATTTGCTGTCATGGTAGGTATGCTGAGGTTGTGTGCAAGTGTGCGGAGTTTGTGGGGGTGGCCGCGTTGTTTTCGCTAGAAATGAATGAGCAAATAGCTGGTGATGACGAAACCGTGAAAGGTCTTATCTTTGCGTCGTCGAGTTCGAATGGGAGGAGGAGTTCGTCGATCGCGGCTTGCAATGCTGTTTTGGATATGGCCACGACGTCGTTCGGGCGACAGCGCCTCGTTGAATCTTCTTTCCTTGAGCGTCTTTTGTGAGTATCTTCCTCTTCCTCTTATTACTACTCCTTATTACCCCTTGGTTTGCTTTTCTTTTGTTGGTGCGATTTTGTTTTACTTTTTGATTGTTTGATTGCAATACGAATGCTGCACATAAAAAATACTTTAGGTTCATTTTCTTGAATCTTGATCTTAAGGACTCGAATTCACAGCCACATGTTCTTTATAAGTTACATTGGTATTTATTAATTGATAATGTTTGACTGCAATGCTGTCCTGCACGAAAATGACACTTGAAGTTTCTCTTCTTGAACTGTTGGTGTGAAGGACTCATTTCGCAGAGATATGTGCTTTATAGCAATATTTAGTAGTATTGTTAGCACTATTAGGTAGCTGAGATGGTCAAGGGGCTGAAATTAAATTCCATCCCCTTACACGGTCTTGGGTTTGAATCCAGCTTGCGGATAATGGGGCTTTTGAACTAGATGCTGTGTGGAGGGCCCTTGCTCCTACTTGCTCCGTGGTGGGGCTATGATCGAGCTGCTCTCCCTGGGCAATGGTTACCTAGCTAGAACACCCTGTGATGACAAACCTAATTGGGACAGCTAGCCACAACTTGACATTCCATGGTGGATGGGAACGGGAACCCTGTTGGTCATGCCCATGGGGGACCCCTTCCCATCCTTCTATTGAGAAAAATAGTACTATTCAGTAGAATTTTGTCTTATTCTCGCCTATGTGATTGACCAGGCCATGCTGCGAGTAATGCCATTAAAATCCAGTTTATGAGAATTAATTAATCATCGATCAGGCTATGCTACGAGTAATGCCATGAAAATCCAGTTTATCAGAATTAATTAATCACTTTGTTGTAGAGGTCGATGACCAAAGAGAACAAGAACTATAAAATAAGGTTTGAAGACAGTCAATGGTTGGGTAGAAAATCTAGTAATGCAAACTAAAATGATAGTTGCAGATTCTTTTGGTTTTGTGTACAAGGATGTTAAGCTGCAAGTAAATCTTTTCCCATCAGCTGTTGCCATTGTACGAATTTTCCGGATAGATGTCATTGTGTATTGCACCTGTTACAGGGGATGACAGCTAGTTAAGCTTGATAATTCCCCTTGGCAGTCAGGTTAGTTAGAGAGATAGAGTCTATTTAAGATTGTTAGTTTTGTTTGTGGTTGTAATCAGCCAGTTGGGAGTTGGTTAGAGAATGGGTACATGGACAGCTCTGTTTATGAGGTAATAACTAATAAATGGAGTTATTGATCTACTGGGAATTCAGTTGATAAAATTTTGCTCTTCTGGTACTCTCTCTCTCTCTCTCTCTCTCTCTCTCTCTCTCTCTCTCTCTGTGGGAATCCATTCACCTGTTGATTTTGTACAACTGAGATGTCATTCTGGATGCAGCTGTTGCCATTTCCTAGGCAATGTTACTTCGGGCAAGTTTGATCACATTTGTGTTCTAAATTTCGAGGGTAGATTTTGCAAAAACGGTTCTCCCGTTCTCCCTTGCCTTTTTGTTTTTGTTTTGTTATGTTTTTGTTCCTTCTTCTTTCCTTTACATCCGACTTTGCCGCAGAGTAATAGAACTTGTTATATCACGACTTCGAATTAGAAAATTTCAATTAGGTGTATTTTTTCCTCGATCTTGACCATTATAAGCTTCTATCCTAATTTTGGTGACGCAATTGCCGGTATAACCTTCTATGTAATTTTAATGATCAACTTTGTCTGCCACAATCTCTATGCGTATTTAGTGGCCACTGCTGTAATATTAGTCTCACCTGTACACTTGGATAATTCTGACTTAACATCTACTAGTTTTCACTTCCTTCAGGTCTCTAGAAATTCACAGGCATTGGTTTGTCTTTCTAACGAGGAAAGAGGAAGTGAGGCCCGACTTAGAATAGGGTTTGAGGAAGACGAGCTTCCAGTCTCTCTTCTTGATGCTTCCATTATGCTCATCAACGCCTGCTCAACAGAAAACCTGGAGAAGATCCCAAAGAAGCTCTCAGAGAGTTTATTGGCGTACTTGAAAAAATTCTGGACTAAAGTTCATTCACAAATGTTACTTTGCACCAACACCATCTTGAAACACAGTCAAGAGTCACATTCCTGTGTCAGCAATTTTAGTACAAATAATCTGGCAGAGAGCATTTTTAGACTCTCCATTAGTGTGGATGAGCTTATCACACCTCTCCATATGGATGTTGTTAAGAGATGCATATTCAGCAGGGATGGGTCTGGTTTTGAAAATTTCATAGAGAACAACTGGGAGGTGTCACCTATGCTTATAGGAAAGTTCTCATCGGGTTTAAATGAGGGCACTGATATCTTTGGTTCTTTTAGACAGTCTCTAGATTTCAACGAGGCATTTCCTTCTTTCCTTTCTACGATCCTTAAGAATCTTGTTTCTTGTCCACCTATCGCTTCAGATGAGTTAGACATTCTTCATTTCCTCAAGGAGATGAAAAATCAATTGGGTTGCCCTATGATATACAAACAGGACATAAGAGTCTTGAAAACACAGAATTTAAAAAGAGAGGTGCACTTTTTTCAGGACTCGCAGTTTCTCATTATGGATGATATTTTGAGATGGAAAGAAGCATATGAAGAAGGTTATACAATCGCGCTTCGTGGCATGGAGTTCCGCTTGGGGAGTATTGCTGATTTAGTAGACGGGTTGGCATACCTGTTTGGTCAACCATCTGCAGGAGTCAATATGTACCTGACGCCACCTAATTCTCAGGGTCTGGCTTGTCACAGGGATGATCACTGCGTGTTTGTATGCCAACTTGTTGGAGTTAAGAAATGGACTGTTTTTCTTCCAAAAACTCTCCAGTTACCCCGGTTGTACGAAACTGTTGAAAACACACATGAGGCTGCTATGTTGGCCCTGGATGGATCCGAACAATTTTTTCTGAGAGAAGGGGATGTTTTGTATATTCCTAGAGGTTTTCCTCATGAGGCATGTACTGTTGTGGATAATGACCGGCCTAATGAGACTGCTGAGTTGTCCTTACATCTGACACTTGCTATTGAGGTGGAACCTCCATTTGAGTAAGAACTCATGCTTTTCTTTTTCTCTCCTTTTGCTTAGGATGAATTGATGGATTACTAAAATGTAGTTGCATTACATTGTTATCTGGGGATATTTCTGAGATCCCAAATGCCCCAACTGGTGCTTACTGTGTGGCATACATGTATATGCATGCTAACTTTGAGAATTTGGCTAACAGGCACAGTTGGACCATAAATGGTTGGAACTTGGAAGCATTTAATATAATTTTATAACCATCATCTTATCCGTGAGCAAGTCTTTTTAGCATGTGGCACGATCCATTGATTACAAATCTAATGCATAGCATTGTGGAATACTGAACTGTCAACCAAACATGGACATAAAAGAATAATACCAATGTTCCAAAAAGATTGTGGTCTGCCAAACGGGAACTTACACACAATGTATTTCGTCAACAAAATCAAACTTCTCTTCGCAAGTTACTAGATATCAATGACTTCTTTTAATTTATGGAAAAAGGTTTGATTTTTTTGAAAAAATGCATTTCTTTTAAGTTCTCTTTTCGTTGAGCAGACAATCTTTTTGTGATGGAGGGAGTAAATTTTTTTTTTCCCCAAAATAACATTGAATCGCCCTCTATTCTCAAAACCTATTACTCTTCCTTCCCCCCCCACCTCATTTCCTGTGATATATTCCTTGGTAGGTCTTTTTATGTAATTACATTATCAATTTAAAAAAGCTCATCTTCATGAGCTTGTTCTGGAGTCCCAATATTTATGGTCATTGATGTGCTGCTTCTTCCTTCTAATGATTTTTGGATCCATATCCTGCTCTATTGGAATATTACTAGGGCATGCAGAGACCAGAACATGCTGATTGACTGAAAAGTTTTTGTTCTACAAACTGATGCTGAGCAGGGCACATGTGGATGGGCCCATATTTGTGGCAACATTATTTGATTTGGACATAATCAGATAAGAACATAGAGTTATGGACCCTATGTCCCACGAAAATCTCGCCACTGATGTCTGTAAAATGTATTTGAAGGTACTAAATGTAATCATTTTGCAGCGCAGAGATTGATCAAACTAGTGAATTGCTTGATTAAATAGAATTACTGTTAACTGGGTCACATGGAAATGCAAACATATGCATTTATTGGAGTGAATCAAATAGCATATGTTTGGCATTCTCATTTGTGAAAACCATCTGGCAAAACGAAATGGCTGCAAAGTGCAAAGCATCTGGTCATGGTTACAAAGTTTAGTTTTTTTTTTTTGTTGATCAGGTCATGGTTAGAAGGAAATCCTATACATTTGTTCCAATGTTAATCTCAAAGTTGGTCCAGATTGAAATTGAATGTTTGGAACCACGTTGTTGGCTGTAAGCCTGTAACTGTACGGCCATGTTATGGAAATGCCGTTGTGGCAATCAGTGTGCAATAGAGAAACAGATGGTCTGTCACAGAATTTCTGTTTAACTAGAAGAAAATACACTCGAGTGATGTGAGTTGATTTACATATGCTTATCCTGACCCTTTATTTGATACACAGGTGGGAGGGATTCGCTCATGTTGCACTTCATAATTGGAGTCAGAATCAGAAGCAATCTAGTTCTACGTCATGTGATTCATTGTGTGGGAGTCTGAATTCTATTTCTGTGATCCTAATGCGTGTTGCAATCAAGCTAATTGGTGATTCTGATCCTACCTTTCGTAAAGGTTGCTTGGTTGGTGCAATTTCATTATTGTCAGATAGCGAAGGCTGGCTTGATCTGAATCAGAGATCAATTTTCAGCCATTTGATTAAAAGCATTGAAGCTAAATCAAGTTTCTCAGATGCACTTCGGAATGTGACGATGGCTCTCCAGGAAAACGAAGATCCATTACAGCAGATAAGATGGCTGCAGCATCTTGGCAACGATGAACAAGTAATTGAGGTACAAGAATGGAGTATTCCTTCAATTGAACAACTTCAACACCTTATTCTATTTTGCCATGACCATAAAGATGAGGCAGAAGCTGCATTCATGGAAGTCAAGTGCAAGTTCTGTAGTGAAGCAGTTTTTGAGGATGTGGAAAAGTGCTACAAGATATTGCTTGGGAAGTACAGAAAGGTCCGGAAACAATATACAAGTGGGATGCTTTCGTTGCATTGCAATTGACAAATATTGGTGCACCGGTGGTCATTAACCTCTACTTCATTCTATATGTATTTTCAGGTACTTTTGACCACTTGGGTACATTTAGCATGACCTATGTTCCCCACTAACACAAGTAGAACTGTTTACGTTATCATGACTACTGTTGCTCTAGTAGGATAAAGTGAAAAGAGTAGATGAACGCAAGTTGACGAGCAAAAAAAGTGCGGAAATTCAACCAGGAGTCGATCTTATCTATATGTCCCTTTGCTAATAGTGTTTCTATGGTGTGGGATGCTTCGGTGTTGGAGTCGGATGAGTCATCACTCCATGGTAATCAATGTGGTAGACCAGCTCCTCCTCTAAACCCTCTTCATGTCTAGAAACGTCAGCTGTGGTTGGTCTACCTTGCTTAATTCTCATCTTTCTAACCTGCACTTGTCAGGCGATCAATTTATTTCTAGGCAAGTGTTCATAGGTAAGCAAATGACCTTGAGGGGAAAAAAAATCCGGAAAGATTTGGGGGGAGGATTTCATTGTCTACCTGGATTTTGTGGAGTTCGTTGTGTTCTCCAACCAACACCCTTGGTTCTCTCACGAGCTGCCTTCCTTGCATGAAAGAAGACCCGATGCATTCGGAAACACAAAGCAAAGCAATTGCAAGGAGGCAGAGGAATAGGACACGCGAGGATTTCATCATTCTTGTTGCCTAGAATAGGAGAGCTTTCCTGTCTTATTATTTTTTTTCCGTCTCGGGAGAGAATAGGTAGTTTGCTGTATATATATCAGTCTTCAAGTGTGTGTGTGTGTGTGTGTGTGAGAGAGAGAGAGAGAGAGAGAGAGAGAGAGAGAGAGAGAGAGAGAGCTGCAGAAATAGAATCTTCACGGTATTTGGATGGGCCTCAATGTCCTCTCGTAACACCACAAATCATAGACACTAACATGCCTCCCCAGGAGCCCTCCATCACTCACTCTCTGTCTCTCTCTCTCTGTCTCTCTCTGAGACAGAGACTTGAAGAAATGCTTTGTTTTTGTTTGGGCAGGTGTACAGTGATGAATTGAGGTGAATTTGTCTGCTCCATACGAATACAGAAACATTCACGGCTTATGCGTTAACTAATTCTCGTCCTCGCCGATGAAGCCTGGTGTTTGGTCACCATCACCTTTGTCCGCATGTTCCTCTCTCTCTCTCTCTCTCTCTCTCTCTCTCTCTCTCACACACACACACACACACACACACACACACACACAGAGACTCACACTTTATCTCTCACACACACACAAAAACACAAACACAGACTCACACTTTATGTTGGAGTGGTGTGAACCGGGGGCCTGTCGTGCACTTGTGCACATCATGGGTGTCATGCATAGTCTCGGCCGTTGAATTGTGCATTCGGCGGCTTGGATCTCATCTCGGCAATAAACGATTCTCAGACGTACATGGTCAAGATGAGATCCGAACCGTCGGATGTATGATCTGACAACTCGAATTGTGCACAACATGCAGCATGCCCCCAAGTTCGGTGTGAAGTTTGTGTTCCTTTACTTTTTGTATGTTGTACTAGCCTATATAATGCATTTTCTTTAAGTATGCAGTATGATTTTTCTACTTCTTTTTCTGTTGGTATACCCCGTAGGTAGGTATATAGTAATTCCAACACAAGTATTTCCATTTTAAGGCTTAATTCAAGACAGTGTATTGTTGTAAATTCGCAATTATAAACATTAAAAAATTGTTAATACGTATAAACCAGGTGTAGAAATCATTTTTCTTTCCTTTTTTTTTGCAATATTTGTGTAGTTTAAAGTGAAATTAATTTTTCACTCCTTTTTATTTGTGTAGATTACAAAATTATCATTTTTATGTTTGTAGAACAAATGTTTAAATGAAAATTTTGCCGTTGGATTAAATAGGGAGTTCCTTAGGATTAAAGAAAAAAAGAGTGCTAAAATGAATTTCCTTTAAGAAATAACACTTGTCCTACCTTCTAATTTTTCATTTTACAGAAATTCTTGAATGATTAAACAGAGGATATCTTTTCATGGTGATTGACGAAATTGTCAAGACTCGGGATAAATTCGGATAATCTCTAAGCTGTTCCACAAAATGATGGTATTAAATTGTCAGAACTCCTTGATAGATCAAGGGGGCAAGGTGTAGATTTTTTCAGTGGAAGGGGTTAAAGTACAAAAATGTGATAGTTTAAGGAGGTAATCTGTAATTAACACTCACAAGTATGATGAAGAGGCCCTAGAAATATAATGGGAAAATGATGGCCCAGGACGTGTTTTAGTAATTAATATCTTTTAAGAACATGCTAAGAATATTTGTTAATGATGAAAATGTCATTGGCGGAATATTAATTATCAAAATACGTCATTGGCCGTTATTTTTCCAAATATAATTGGGTCTGGCCCATAGACGCCTGTCCATTATGAGGCAACTGAGGCCAATTTTGTGTGGGCCGAAAGCAGAGATTGGATTGTACCATCCAGCCTTTCGGGCTTATTTTAGGGCTCAAATTAATTAGAACAGCCTTTTATGTTTTGGGCTTCAGTAAAGGCCTCGCGTTCCTCTAATGAAAATATAAGTACTTATTTTTTAAATAAGTGTTTTTTTATAATTATTTAAAAATGATATATATTGAGAGAATGACCTGTTTCGTAAAACGGAAAATAAGTAGTTCAAAAATAAAAATCTTAACGGAACGAGGCTGAGCATTATAGTAGGACCTTACGTGGCTAAGCATTGTCACCTGATACCCACATGGAGCCTATAGCTACTGAGTCGTCGGACCAATACTAGCCTGGAAAGCAACCGCACAACCCAACCACTGCTAACGGGTTCCACGACTCAATGCTTATTCTAGGCGAATGATCCATCGTGACCCGATACAATCAATGCAAAATTGCATTGTGGGTAGCTCATATTGTGCTAGTCCTACCCGAGTGGATTATGCCTTAAGGTTCTCGTGCGCAAATGTGCACAATCAATTTTCCCATGATGTCCTGTCCCCCACACGTGCCCTCTCTCCCAATTTTCCATGAAGACCTTAAATGGCTGGATATTTTAGTTGAGGTTAAAGTTGTTCTTAGGTTGCCAGTGTGTCATCAATAGTTCAACAAATATTAATATTATTGGATCGGTTCGATTTGGTTCAGTGTTATTTTGGCATAATTTTAAACACAGACTTGTACATATCAATACTTTCGGGATAAAAAATGTCAATAAGCCATTAGCTCATAGCTAAAGCCATAGGAACCGTGCATATCTTGTTGACAAATGAGGGGCAAAAGTGCGGTAGTTGTGTCTTTTATTGAAAGGTACGAGTACCCTTGTGCTAACCCCCCTCACTTTCCTCAGAATATATGCTCAACCTCACTCCCAACAACCAGTTCACAATCCCACGAGCCCACCACCATTCTCTCTCTCTCTCTCTCTCTCTCTCTCTCTCTCTCTCTCTCTCTCTCTCTCCCCCTCTGTATATAAATCTACTTTTCTTATGTTACTCACCAATTAGCCCCTCTCTCTCTCTCTCTCTCTCTCTCTCTCTTAACAAACCCCAGAGCCATCACAAAAACAAACCATGATCAATTCCTCAAAAGACCGACACGTCGCCGTTTTGCCATTCCCATTCTCCACACACGCCGCCCCAATCCTCAGCATCATCCGCGGCCTCGCCTCCGCCGCTCCCGACGTCACTTTCTCCTTCTTCAGCACTCCTCAATCCATCCAAACCCTGTTCCCATCCGAAAATCGCGAAAACAACGTAAGACCTCACGCCATATCGGACGGCGTTCCTGAGGGGTTCGTGTTCTCGGGGAAGCACCAAGAGGACATCAACTTGTTCCTGGCGGTAGGGAAGGAGAGCTTCGAGGCCGGGATGAAGGCAGCTGAGGCGGAGACTGGGCGGAGGATTGATTGTGTGGTGGCGGATGCGTTTATGTGGTTCTCATGCGAGTTGGCAGAGGAGATGGGGGTGCCGTGGGTCGTGCTGTGGACGTCGGGGGCATGCTCACTTGCGGTTCATTGTTATACTGATCTTATCAGGGAAACTGTTGGAATGCATGGTAAGTAATTTCCGGTTGATAATTGGGTGTAAGCTATAAACATAATTAACCAATGTTTAAAATATGAGGTAGCTAGCTAGTGATCGTGGTATAACGGTATCGGAAGTGTCAAACGATACGCAGTAGAAATCGGTTGTCATGGTTGTCGATGTCAAAATCGTTTTTTGAAAGAAAAAAAAAAAAAAGTTGTTCATCGCCTAAATTACATGCAAGTGTCAGGAATCAATCGTCAACCGGTTCATGAATTAGAACCGGACTGATACTTAACGGAAAAACGGCCCATATGCTTGCGATTTTACGTTATATCAGGATCAAATGGTATCGGAAGGGGCAAAAGGTTTATGTCATTACAGACCACCTGCTAGGTGGTTCCCCGGGGCACCATCTAGCTTTGCTGCGTGACTACTCCCTCCGTTCCAATTTATTGGTCCCTTTTAGGGATCTTAACTTATTAAAAAAATATTTTCATTTCACTTGCCATATTTTTTCCCCTTTTATCTTTTAAAATATCATCATTACCTGTACTTAATTTCAAAAAGTAAAAGTAAAAGAGTAAACTCAGTGCTTTTTTCCCCTGACTTTTCAACTAGGATTCAAGACATTATCTAACCCTCTAAAACTACCTCAGAGATGTTGCTTCGTTTATTTAGCTCATTTGATGATTTAATAAGAGGGATAGTTCGATACATGACAACAAAATATGAAATGGTTCAAGAAATAATGAACAGTTCAGATTCACATCTTTCATGTTTCATGGACCCTTCTATGTTTTGTTTTCTGAACCGTTCATTCGAGTTTCAAGGATCCTTTAATGTTTTGTTTTCATGTACTCTAACACTTGTGATTCAATATTTGATGGACTACTTCTTGATACACACAGATACTGCTGGACGCGAAGACGAAATCGTGAAATTCATCCCGGGATTTTCGGAGATACGACTCGGGGACTTGCCCGGCGGAGTCGTATATGGAAACTTAGAATCACCCTTCTCAATGATGCTATACAAAATGGGCCAGGTTTTGCACAAAGCGACCGCAGTTGCCATAAACTCCTTTGACGAACTGGAACCTGAACCCGCGAAAGTTCTCGAGTCAAAGTTTCAGAAGCTCCTCACCTGTGGCCCGATCAACTCGATATCACCACTGCCGTCGTCCAACTTGGATGAGTACGGCTGTATCCCATGGTTGGACCAGCGTAAAGCAGCTTCAGTGGCGTACATCGGCTTTGGATCCGTGGCTACCCCGCCACCGGTTGAGGTAGTGTACTAAAATTAAGCTTGAACTCTTAGAATGTGGAAGTATATATAACGTTGTAACCTTAAGATTTATTTTGAACAGCTAGCGGCGTTAGCTGAAGCACTAGAAGCTAGTAGCACTCCATTTCTCTGGTCTCTCAGAGACAATTTCAAACAACATCTACCGGAAGGATTCCTGAAGAGAACAAGTGAGCTAGGGAAAATCGTGCCGTGGGCGCCTCAGGTGCAAGTTTTAGCGCATCGCTCAGT
Organism: Rhododendron kiyosumense; assembly: GCA_019656275.1. Lineage (NCBI taxonomy): Eukaryota > Viridiplantae > Streptophyta > Magnoliopsida > Ericales > Ericaceae > Rhododendron > Rhododendron kiyosumense. The sequence goes on from BPLS01000613.1 coordinate 73,391, forward strand.
CGGGGTTTTCATACACCACTGCGGCTGGAATTCGGTGGTGGAGAGCGTCGAGGCCGGCGTACCAACCATCGCTAGGCCGTTCTTCGGGGATCAACAGGTGGACGCGTGGATGGTGGAGAAAGTGTGGAAGATTGGCGTGAGGGTGGAGGGTGGAGTCTTCACAAAAGG